>JARQOD010000001.1:76046356-76129902 GCA_033576555.1 Oophaga sylvatica | reverse complement strand
CCTAAAGCCAGACACAAAATCGCAATCTCTAACTGTTCCCTCAGAGTCAGCAGAGCAGCGTTCCTGTCCCAAACAGAATTAACAGCACAGTGCCGCTAAATGGCGGCTTTATCCGGCAACAATACTTCCTTGTGTCCGGTTAGGGTAGCGTGTGTATTATATGAGTGTCTGTAAAATGTAACGTTCGCAGACTTATTCTGCCCTTGGGACGCAAAAAATAAGCCGCAGTAATCATTTACTGTATAAAACTCCACCTATCGCAACAAAACAAGCAGTTCCTCTTACGGTTCCCTGCGCTGACATGTGAGTAGGGAGTTTGGAGACGTTCCTGAATTTATCCCAGGTACCCAAAGCATATCAGGCCGATAGGAGAGCATTAAAACCACCCACGGTGGTGATTTAAAAATATGGTGAATCTAAACAGTGAAGAACTGTAGGTCGATGCGAATGAATGTGCGATCACATGACACACGTTTTAATAACCCTTGCTAGAACGAGTAACTTTGTAGACATTTGGACACACCTGAACCCAGATGGCATGAATATTCATTCTATTCGGCCCAGATACTCTTGGTCCAGAATAGATTATATATTGCTAGCACACGAGCTATTAAGGGAGTGGAAGAGGCAGATGTGAAACAACGTAGCTATATATGACCACCGCCCATATCAGTGACCCTGCCAGATAGGGTGCAGATGGGGCCAAAACCAAACTTGGCGCTTCCCGACCTATTTGTTAATGGATGAGAAGTTTTGACATCACGTGAAGCAATGGTGTTTTTAATAATGTAAGGGATAATGGAGATACTGGGGATAGGCCGGAACTTTATGGGCAGAGGGAAGGGAGTAATGCGCGGGAAACTAATAGGTTATCAGACAACGCTAAAAAAGAAGATCGCGACAAACTACTCGCGGGCTAGCAGGATATTACGCGATAGGTACACGGCAAAAAGACAGTTCATCAACACAGGTTAAAAATAGATGAAGCAGGCTAAGGCTGACTTACACGTATGGGTAAATCGACGAGAGACAAGCAGTAATAACAATTATAGAGCCGATGTATATCGTTATGGTAGCAAATGAGGGAGACTATTATCCCGACTAGCGAAAGGAAATCACATTCGTCATCAACATATTACAGCGTTAACGAATAAACATGGGATCATGAACACAGACCCTCGAACCATAAACACCATTCTACAAGAATACTACTCAGACTTATTTAAGGTGGAACATACGGAAGTGCGGGGAGGGTAACACCTTTGTAGATGGAATACGGTTACCATCCATCACAAACTATCAGCTTCTTTTAAAAAACAAAATGAGGTGACGGAAGTGACAGCGGCGATAAGTTACTTTAAATACGGGAAAGCTCCAGGACCTGACGGGTTTACAGCCAAATTATTAAAATTGAGTGAGGATATCCCGTCCACACCTTCAATCATATTTGGAGACAGGAGGGTTTGCCCAGCCATTCAAACATGTCACACCATGAATTGCTACTAAAACCAAACAACCATTCACATCTGCCTGGATCCTATCGTACATTCTCACTCATTGACCATTATATCAAGATTTTGTCCAGGATCATGGCAGATCTTTTGAGTAGCATTGGTCCTACGCTGATAGGGCGATCACAAGTGGCCTTTGTTTGCTACTTTGTTGGCTACTATCAGTCTCACTATGCATAACACATGTGTGCAGTGGGCAGTATTACCTTTGCCTTCGGTGGAGTAGGAAAACCCCTCTCCTATCGAAGTGTTAGTTGGGGAGATGGAAGATTTGACCCGGGACCTGAATTGTAATACTTAAATGTGACAGGTGACAAATTTGTTAAGGGCGCAACTCCGCGGCCCCTACGTTGAGTCTAGCCCGTTGAAAATTTACTGGTTGTCAATGGGGAACCCCAACACCCCGGGGCAGCTACAGTATTTCAACAATTAGAGCTGAACCAAGATTTGCTGTATCAGGTTTATAAAATACATGTTGAAAATTTTTTAACAATTGCTGCTACCGCAGTCATATCGGAGGTTGGTAATGGACTTAGCGCATGCGCATGTACTAGGTGACATTTGTGCCAAAAGAAAACCCTACACAGAATTATACAACGGTTTTACTGGCTGGGGGTCTATCAAGAAGTTAAACGGTATTGTAACTCTTGTCGCATGCACCAGGTACACAGTCCTCAGCCTCATTTAGTGAGTCCCTTGGTGCCATTAAAAATTTTAGAGGTCCAGTTTGAGAGAAACCCATGGATCTGGTGGAGCCGGTTAATAAATCAGCAAGGGGTCATCAACAGGGGCAATAAAAGGGCACTGTGTGGGGTCACCAGTTTTGAGCACACCCGAGTTCAAAAGAGAATTCATTGTCAGACTGATGCGTCAGAGGTAGGTCTGGGTGCCGTGTTGTCTCAGGACTGGAGCTTAACGGGGAGGAGCATCCCATTAGTTTCCTGAGTCGAAACTTACTCCATCAAAAAAACAGAGACAGCATTGTAGAGAGAGAGTGCCTGGCGATAAAGTGGGCACTGGAGTCGTTGCGCTACTATTTGTTGGGGATAACATTTTGTTTTGTAAATGATCATTCCCCTGTGACTGGCAGTGTTGTAGCCCAGGGAGTAGAGTTCAGGTGGTAGAAAGATGAACATAACAGGAGACTTGGAAAACGTTGGCAAACAGTTATTTAATCTGAAAACGGACAGGCAAATTCAGGTGAGATCCATGCCTTGTTCATTTTTCAGAAAATAAGCCAGTCTACATTGTCTGAGGATAGTCGCATGCGACGGTCTGTTAGTACACCACCTGCAGCACTAAAGACGCGCTCAGATAATACACTGGCAGCAGGGCAAGCCAGCACCTCCAAGGCATACCACACATCAAATACAAATATAACAGTAATAATAATATTATTAATAAAAAATGAAATTGCACACACAGTACACAGACACAGCTCATATGTGTGTATGAGAGAGTGTTTCTGTGTGTAGTTCATGCCTCTAGCCTAGAAGATCAGTCTTGCTAAAATTCTTAACACTGACCCTGTTCTGTTCTTAAAATGGTGGATGCTGAACTGCTTCTCAGCCCCCTCATACACAACATTATGTGGCACTGCTGGGCTCAGTCAGAGGCATCAGATTGAACTAGGCTGTCCTGAGTCATTCTCAATAGAACATTTTGTTCAGCAGTTCATCTAGTTCATTTAGTTCAGAGGTCACATGATGCATTTCCTATCAGCTCCTCACAGGATAGGGTGGAGAAAAACTGAACTAAATGAACTAATCTTTTGAACTAATCTTTTCAGTGAACTAGTTCATGGTGAACTAATCACCAAAAATAACTAGATTTCCCATCACTATGGTGTACACCTGGTGGCGCTGTCACAAAACTTTGCCACATTTGTAACATACAGCTCTTGCCCTGTGCAGAGGCGCTGCTTGTGCTCCCTCTTGTTGCAGAGGTGTCTACAATGCCTCGACGCACAGAGCTGCTTTGTAAAGCAGTAGCAGCAGCAGCGCTCTCGGCTGGAATGGAGAACATTATGGATTTCAACAGTGTGTCTTGGTCCTCCAGCATTTTACGGTCCCGGTTCAACGGTGTGATGAGCTTTGTAAGTTGTCCAGTAGCGAGGGTCTAGGAGGGTGTACACCCAATAATCTGACGTGGTGAGAATGTGGCCGATGCGGCGGTCGTTTCTCAGGCAGTGCAGCATGAAATCAACCATGTGCTGCAGACTCACAACTGGCCAACAAACGCTGTCCTCTGGAAGAGCGTCACACTAATAGATTTTTGTAAATTTAAAATAGAAGAAAGCAGCAGCAATTTTTGAAAAATTACAAGGATGAGCCAGTGACAGACACTCAGCAGAGTACACGCTGCGGTGGTTGAAGTAAGTGGAGCGGATCTACACTCCTACAAAAAAATTAAACCTCAGACTAGAGTGAACACTGAAACACAACTGTTCACTTGCTGTGAAAGGCCTTTTTGTGGACTTCTATTATGTTTGCAAGCAATGTATTGTATTTTGATGGAAGAGCGTCACACTAATAGATTTTTGTAAATTTTAAATAGAAGAAAGCAGCAGCAATTTTTGAAAAATTACAAGGATGAGCCAGTGACAGACGCTCAGCAGAGTACACGCTGCGGGGGTTGAAGTAAGTGGAGCGGGATCTACACTCCTACAAAAAAATTAAACCTCAGACTAGAGTGAACACTGAAACACAACTGTTCACTTGCTGCGAAAGGCCTTTTTGTGGACTTCTATTATGTTTGCAAGCAATGTATTGTATTTTGATGGAAGAGCGTCACACTAATAGATTTTTGTAAATTTTAAATAGAAGAAAGCAGCAGCAATTTTTGAAAAATTACAAGGATGAGCCAGTGACAGACGCTCAGCAGAGTACACGCTGCGGGGGTTGAAGTAAGTGGAGCGGGATCTACACTCCTACAAAAAAATTAAACCTCAGACTAGAGTGAACACTGAAACACAACTGTTCACTTGCTGTGAAAGGCCTTTTTGTGGACTTCTATTATGTTTGCAAGCAATGTATTGTATTTTGATGGAAGAGCGTCACACTAATAGATTTTTGTAAATTTTAAATAGAAGAAAGCAGCAGCAATTTTTGAAAAATTACAAGGATGAGCCAGTGACAGACGCTCAGCAGAGTACACGCAGCATTAGTTGAAGTAACTGGAGCGTGATCTGCACTCAAAAAAAAACAAAAAAAACACAGACTGCAGTGAACACTGAAACACAACTGTTCACTTGCTGTGAAAGGCTCCTTTGTGTACTTCTATAGTGTTTGCAACCAAGGTATTGTATACGGATGGAAGCACGTCACACTATTATTTCAATTGCATGGAGCAGCAAGAATTACACTGAAGAAAAAAAAAAGAGTCTGTCAGTGACACGTGCAGATGCCTACAGACAGCGTTGCATACAGAGCAAACTGCAGCGTCACCTGCACTCACACACACCTTGCAGAGCTGTTAAAACAACACTGCAGGCAAAAGGAAGCTTTACACAGCCGGTGGTAAACTAGCCTGCCTAAAGCACAGTACACTAAATCGCAATCTCTAACTGTCCCTCAGAGTCAGCACAGCAGCGTTCTTTCCCTAACTGAGTTCACAGCACAGTGACGCTAAAATGGCGGCGGCGCCTTTTATAGTGCATTCTGACATCATTTGAGCAGCCAATCACAGCCATGCCATTAGTTAACATGACCGCAGCAGTACAGGATGTGCCCACACTTCTTAGGATTCCTCATTGGCTGACTAAAATCACATTGCCTCGCAAAGAATTATGGGAACTTCCGATTCCGGTATACGATATATGTAAAATATCGGAACTAAGTATCGGAATTCCGATACAGCGAATATCGGCCGATACCCGATACTTGCGGTATCGGAATGCTCAACACTAGTGATGAGCTGTGTTGGTTTGGCGCCAGACATAGCATTTATGTTGGTGGCCAAAAAGTTCAATTTTCATCTCATGTGACCATAACCCCTTTCTTCATACATTTGGAGAGTCTCCCATATATCTTTTGGCAAACGCAAAACGAGCCTTACAATGTTTTCTGGCCACTCTTCCATAAAGGCCTCCTCTATTGAGTGTATGAAGTGTATGACTTAATGTGATCATATACTCCAGTCTCTGCTTGGGACTCTGCAGCTCCTTCAGGGTTACCTTTGGTCTCTGTAGTGCCTCTCTGATTAATACCATTCTTGCCAGGGCTGAGAGTTTTGGTGGGTGGCCCTCTCTTAGCAGGTTTGTTGTGGTGCCATGTTCTTTCCTTGTGATGACAATGGATTTGATGGTGCTCCGGGGGATCATCACAGATTGGGATTTTTTATTTATAACCCAACCCTGACTTGTTCTTCTCAACAACTTTGCCCATGACTTATTTGGAGATCTCCTTGGTCTTCATGGTGTTTGGTTAGTGGTGCCCCTTACTTAATGGTATTACAGCCTCTGTGGCCTTTCAGAAAACGTGTGTATATACTGACAGACATGTGACACTTAGATTACACACAGGTTGACGTCCTGTCACTAAGCATGTGACTTATGAAGATAATTACTTGCACCAGAAATGTTAGGGGCTTCATAGCAAAATTGGTGAATACATATGCACATGCCAATTTTTAGTTATCTGATCGCATAAATGTAATTTATGCCTAGATTTTTCTCACTCACTTCACCGACTTAGACTATTTAGCGCTGATGTACACATCGGATAACAATATTTAAACACAAGTTGTAATGTAAGAAAATAGGTAAAAAGCCAAGGGGTTGAATACTTTCGCAAGCCACAGTAAGCCAGCTGACACCTGTGTTGTGTGGAGTGGGCTCAGCCTGCATGTACGATGGTCATTGCCAAAGGGTTAATTTTTAAGTTAAATTGTGCCATGTTATAGATACCCCTAAACATCATAAGTAGCTAATGTGAATTGGAGACAAGATTAGTAAAAATAGTAACAGTGGGTTATTTACCCATCATACGGAAAGCAATGTTCTTTGTGGAAAACTTGGGGAGCTTATTTCTAAAATCAAGAGTTACGGTATCCCCTTTCTGAATGATGGGAAATAACTTGCAAAATCACTGGGGGCCCCTTTAAATGATATATTTCCTATTTTGGCTCATAATCCGCATAATCAGATTAACATGAATTTCTCTTTGCTCTTTCAGGTTGCCCCTTTGTGCCTTGGCAGAGCCGGGGCTTGTGTTGTCACAGTGAGACTATAGCCTACGAGCTTTCTATGTCATCTGCACAGACGTTCACAATCCCAAAGAGCTACACAACCATGACTTATGTGAAGGACACTCTGCTTTATTGTGAAGGGTTAAAGGCTACTACTATTATTTATCACGTGCTATATTGCTCCACCTGCAAACTTTATAGATGTTGATCATTTATCTACGAGAGAGTATTTAACTCATTATATTGGACCAAGAAGCAGAAAGACGTTATATTTACTAATGTTACGGTGCATTTGCAGGACAAAACTACGTAACCAGTCAGGTATTCGTCCATCAGACGTAGGACATTGAAGTATTACGTTGTTGTCTCTTATCTATACAATCACATGCGCAACCATCGCTTATTGCCGAATCAAAGCAAGTGCAATCAGGGTGTGATCCCCTGGCCACAAGTGCGGATGTTACATGGAGTCCATCTGAAAAGAGACAAAAAAGATGAAGAGTGAAGCAAAAAAAGTTTTCTCTCGTTATTTGGGTCCAGACTTGTGGCCTGGTTATGTTAAATGTTTGTTCGCCTTTATTTGACCAAAGTTTTTTTTTTTTTTTTGCTTGTTTTAATTCTAAATTTGTAATTTTTGCAGAACAGTGTTTTATCAGATATAAGGTATGTAAATCAGCTCTCCTCCGGAAGAGAAAAAAAAAATAATGTTTTCATTGTGCCACCTACTGGAGGCAATTACCCTATAGCGGCCCCCATACACATTAGACTAATGTCGCGTGATCCTGCGATATCAGTGGGTTTGAGTCATAATATGTATGGGGGGCTTTCTGTCTTTTTCCTGACATATGATGTCAAGAAGAGAAGGATCCGTTCTGTTGAATTTCAATGGCCGATCTTTTTGTTCTCCCGGGAAGTCTAGACACCTCCGGCAGCGGCTCTCTCATAGAGAACAGCGGAATGGTTGGCCGAGCCTTGCGTTCCTGTGTATAGGAGAGTCTGGAGAGATGGCGAAACGATTATTCAGCCAACAAGAGTTATCTGCCTACAGTCACTGGCTGACTCTTTCACGAGCATTGAGACATGACTAAGAATATAAGCCAAACCAATATCCTTAAAAAAAGAGACACCCATCTGCAGAAAAAGGGTTCAAGCCCCTTAGAGTGCTGGTTGATTGTGTGCGTGGCCTTTACTTTTGGGTCTAGGGCAGTGAAGTTATTCCTAGTGAAGAACGCCTGTGGGTGTAGTGAGTTCATTAAACAAAATGTGCAATATATGTGCGAAAGAAACTTTTTTTTTTTTTTGTAGAGTATGGTTGGTATGCCATGTTCATTCAATCTAATAAAACCCCAATAAGCCAAATAAAGATAAAGATTCAACACCAAAGAGATAGGATCTTCTCTAAAATAGGCTGAGCTCCTGACTAAGCGTCGTGGATTGAACCTTTGGATCATGCACTACTATAGTGGATATTTCTAAATACATATCAATCTACAAATATGATATAATCTCACAATAATAGACCAAATTTCTATATATGGTGATATAGTGTGAAAAGGTAAGCACGCAAGTATGATACTCTAAACCAGTTATACTATTGAATAGTAGCGCACCCACTAATACTCCCCTTTTCCCATCCAAAAATGCCAGACGAGTGGCTGATGAGAATGGATTTCCTGTTTATTTGGTAAAGTTGAACTTTAAAAGGAATCTGTCACCAGGTGTTTGCTACCTAATTTGAGAGCAGCATATTGCTGATTCCATCAATGTATCACTTACTGGGCTGCTTGCTATAGTTTTTACATAATTACTGTTTTATCTGCAGGAGATTATCACTGGAGGACTTTTAAAATTGCTCCCAAGTAGTCAAACCACACCATCAACACTGATTTGGCTGCTTTCTGAATACACTGTGCATAGGCAGAAAGGAGCCAATTAAGATGTGGGTGGAGTTATACAGGGCTCCGCATTCAGAGAACTACTAGATCTGTAGCAGATAAACTGTTTGTTTTTTTTTATCAAAATTGCAGCACTACAGCAAGTGACACATCACTAGAATCTGAGTCTCTACCCATACACGATGCTGCTCTCAGATAGAGTAGCAAAAACCTGGTGACTGATTCCCTTAACTATCGGGTATTTGCCTAGCTCTACACGTCCCAAAATTATATACCAAAGTTGTTCTAAATTTTGCTAAACGTAATATTTTTCAGAGAATATTCCGATATAGTTACTAAATCTGTATGTGGAAAGACATTATTGATTTGTCCTGCTAATCGTAAGTAGGAAGAGCATGGGGATTTTACAGTTCTTGCATTATGTCGCTGTTCCTTTAGAGATCAAGAAGTGGCTTACTAATGGCACTTTAACTGAGAATTAAAATGCAGGTAAGTATGGGGTAATGTTGATGTCTAAGATATGTAGTATGCATGGGTAAAGATTAGCATGAGAGGGAGCAGAAGGTTTATCATGTAATGACTGTGAATTGCTACAAAGGAAGGTGATTTCTAATAATATTGTTTAATAAGATTAGTTGAATCCTCATGTAGCTGTATGAAGAAGATTAGTGGCCGTAGAAGCACCACTTTATACAGGGCTCATGTAGCTGTATGAAGAAGATTAGTGGCCGTAGAAGCACCACTTTATACAGGGCTCATGTAGCTGTATGAAGAAGATTAGTGGCCGTAGAAGCACCACTTTATACAGGGCTCATGTAGCTGTATGAAGAAGATTAGTGGCCGTAGAAGCACCACTTTATACAGGGCTCATGTAGCTGTATGAAGAAGATTAGTGGCCGTAGAAGCACCACTTTATACAGGGCTCATGTAGCTGTATGAAGAAGATTAGTGGCCGTAGAAGCACCACTTTATACAGGGCTCATGTAGCTGTATGAAGAAGATTAGTGGCCATAGAAGCACCACTTTATACAGGGCTCATGTAGCTGTATGAAGAAGATTAGTGGCCGTAGAAGCACCACTTTATACAGGGCTCATGTAGCTGTATGAAGAAGATTAGTGGCCGTAGAAGCACCACTTTATACAGGGCTCATGTAGCTGTATGAAGAAGATTAGTGGCCGTAGAAGCACCACTTTATACAGGGCTCATGTAGCTGTATGAAGAAGATTAGTGGCCGTAGAAGCACCACTTTATACAGGGCTCATGTAGCTGTATGAAGATTAGTGGCCGTAGAAGCACCACTTTATATAGGGCTCATGTAGCTGTATGAAGAAGATTAGTGGCCGTAGAAGCACCACTTTATATAGGGCCCAATTACAATGTATGGCAGATAACGTATGCTGGGTGATCGCACCTCCTATAAGCTGTACCATCCATGATGTAAGAACACTGGCCTATGACGACAGATGAGCTGCCTTTACTGATTCTCTTTAAAACCCATCACTTCTCCCAGTTTTGTATAGCACTTATAGGATTATTCTTTAATTTCTCTTCCCTAGCCTCTCCATTGTTAATGCAAAATAGCACACAACATAAATGTATCTGATACAAAGTCTTGTAATAATATGTGGAAATGTCGTTCTCTGCACTTTTTAAAAATGTTTACCATTCAATAGAGAAATGTCAAAAGTTTTTGTGGAGGTCTGGCTGATGAGAGCCCATCGATCGTCCAAATGAAGAAGCGGAAGAGCTCAGCTGAGAATACCTTTTCTCCGAGACTGAAGACTGTCTTAATAATCTTTAGTCTTTAGTCTCGTGGCATGAGAGTGCTGTGTGGAGTGTTTCTGCTCTTTTATTTTGGCAATGTGTTGGGATCTCAGCACCTGGACCTCCACCTTTCACATCTCCTGTCTCTGTGCACTGAAGACACATAAGATGAAAGTAATCGGAATCTGTTGACCTATTGATGGGAATGGGGCCTCTCTACTTTTCAACTTACACATAATGTCAGGTTAGAGAAATGGACAATTGGAATTTCAGTGGCTAATCCTTTTGTTAAAGGTAACCACTTTCTCCTCTCTCCCCATTCAAAACACATGTCGGCCATGACATGCACTCATGTGTATGGGGCATTCGGGAGACATAGCTGCATACATCCAACTCTGTGTCCAGTTCTTCCATGAAGACAACTAAGTGGACATCAATTTGCAAATTTATGGCTTGCCAACCATGTTTTCTATGGATTGTCTGATTTAGTAACCCCATTTTCAAGCACTGTTATAATTAATATTGAACCAATTTCTTGGCCCACCCCATTTAGGACTTCCATTCCTGTAGGAAATATATAAAGGTTTCAATGATTGAAATTTCCACCAGTGACATATGTCAAATGTCAAGAACAGGGCATAGCGTAAAGGGGGTGCTAAGTAGCCTTGTGCCTGCAGGGAGTCCAAAGGCCACATAAAAAGGTCACGGGTTTGCGAATGGAACTTGGTAAGTGAGGATGCCTTCGAAAAGATAACTTTCTATAGAAAAGCTACCGTCTTCACCGCACTTCTAGTAAAATATATTTATAGTTGTTTTTTTTTCTTATTGTGGTATCGCTTAAATTACATTTTGGTTACGATCCCTCCAGCATTTTCACATTTCTCTTCTATTTATTGTATTGATATTTCTTTTTTTTTTTTTACGCAACTGTCCAACATGAAACTTTTTGGAGTGGGTAAAAGATGTGCATTTTATAATACTTTATCAGCGCTTTTGTATGGTAATCTTGTATTCCACTGTGTGCCTTCCTCTGTCATTACACACAGCTTTGGCCTTATTATAATGACTTTCACTTGCAAATTCAATACAACATCCTAAATACTATTCCTTTTGTTTAACACGCGCACTGGTTCTTTTTGCATTTTTTGGCAGTGTTATGTTTCACGCTTTTTTTTTTTTTTCTCCCTATGTGCAATACCCTCTGATGTTCTGCGCTACTTCTTTTTATATAACTATGTGCATTTTCACACATTTATATTAGGAAATGATGTATGAAAATAAAACCTTTTATGCACTTTGATTTGTCTGTTCTTTATAGATGATCTGTTATTCCATTGTTAGTTATTGTGTTTCATTAACCCTTGCACACCTGAATGTTATTTTTTACATTTTAAATAGAGGTTTGAGATTTACCAAACTCTGTGAAAAAACATCAAGCACAAAATTCAGAATCTCCAAAACCATATGCCAGTAATATTGCCGCTGATATTTGTCAAAAGGTTTTTTTGACATGTGCTTGATGGATGCCAAAAAGCACAAAAGCGGGTTGACATTTTTTTTTTTCACTACATCTGAATGAAATGGCACAGCGGACTGCTCTTTTCCTTTCTGAAGGCAATGGTATATGTATATCAGTGCAACAGAGGCAAAAAGGACAGCCTTTTGGTCAATGTTGGAAGTATTGGGGCCTATTGAATGTAGAGGTACAGGTATAATTAGTACATTAGTACCAGGATTGGCAAATTCGCCACTGGCGCCCTGTGCTCTTCACAGATGAAAGCAGGTTCACACTCAGCACATGTGACAGACGTGACAGAGTCTGGAGACGCCGTGGAGAGCGATCTGCTACCTGCAACATCCCTCAGCATGACCGTTTGGCAGTGGGTCAGTAATGGTGTGGGGTGGCATTTCTTTGGAGGGCCGCACAGCCCTCCATGTGCTCGCCAGAGGTAGCCTGACTGCCATTAGGTACCGAGATGAGATCCTCAGACCCCTTGTGAGACCATATGCTGGTGCGGTTGGCCCTGGGTTCCTCCTAATGCAGGACAATGCCAGACCTCATGTGGCTGGAGTGTGTCAGCAGTTCCTGCAAGATGAAGGCGTTGAAGCTATGGACTGGTCGCCTGTTCCCCAGACCTGAATCCGATTGAGCACATTTGGGACATCATGACTCGCTCCATCCACCAATGTCACGTTGCACCACAGACTGTCCAGAAGTTGGCGGATGCTTTATTCCAGGTCTGGGAGGAGATCCCTCTGGAGACCATCCGCTGCCTCATCAGGAGCATGACCAGCGTTGTAGGGAGGTCATACAGGCACAGGGAGGCCACACACACTACTGAGCATCATTTTGACTTGTTTTAAGGACATTACATTCCACTTTAATTTTGTGGGTGACTCCAAATCCAGGCCTCCATTGGTTAATAAATTTGATTTCCATTGATGATTTTTGTGTGATTTTGTTGTCAGCACATTCAACTTTGTACAGAACAAAGTATTCAATGAGAATATTTCATTCATTTAGATCTAGGATGTGATGAGTGTTCCCTTTACTTTTTTTAATATATATATACATATATATATATATATATATATACAGGGTGGTCCAAAAGTAGGTGGACAGTAATGTGTATATATGTTATTATTTTCTGTCCACCTACTTTTGGACCACCCTATACACATTAAGGCCATGTGCACACTTTGCGTTTTTTGATGCGTTTCCGCTGCGTTTTTCAATGTGCGGAAACGCATCCAACCCGCAGCACAGTGCACTACCAATGTAATTTAATGGGAACCGAATGTCTGCTGTGCACATGCTGCGGGAAAAAACGCGCGGTTTTCGCCGCGTTTTATTTTCCGCAGCATGTCAATTCTTTGTGCGGAACTGCAGCGGTTCGGCGCCCATTGACTTGCATTGAGTCAGGCACTTCTGCAGCAAAACCGCAGATCTAAAAAAGATCTGCGGTTTTGCTGCGGGTGAAACCGCTGCAGTTCGGGAGGAGGGAAGTGGGGGGGGCGGAGCGTGGGCGTGTATAGTGTGCGGCGCTATGTGTGTGGGCGGTGCGTGGGCGTGTATAGTGTGCGGCGCTGTGTGTGTGGGCGGTGATTGTTTTGCCGGTGTCTGTGTGATCGGTGTGCGGGCCTGTGTGCGCGATCGGTGTGCGTGATCGGTGTATGTGCGGGATCGGTGTATGTGCGGCTGTGTGCTTGTCTCCGTGTATGCAGGCATCGTCGGATGGGACTATAAGTCCCATCCGGCGATGCCTGCTACAGTGACTGACACATTAGCCAATGATGGGACAGTAGTAGTCCCATCATCCGGCTAATGTGCTGAATGTAAAAAAAAACAAAAAAAAAAACATTACATGACATACAGAACATACACATGACATACAACATATAACATACATGACATACAACATATACACATGACAGTAGAGTAGAGAAAAACAGCCGCACTCAAAGTTGATTGTGAAGAAAAATAAGTTCCGTTTTATTACAACAAAATTATATACAGGAGCCACAGCTAGTGTGGTATGAACGGATAAGTGAAGTAGGGGTTAACGTTTCGACCATGGATGGTCTTTCTCAAAACCTCACTGTGAAACACAAAAACGTAGATATAAATATAAAAAACAAACAGATTATATACATAAATATGTACAAATATATACAGAATTATCTGCAGAGTATTGGTATAAAGTCCCAAGGTAAAGATTTATGATATTCACAAAGTGCAGGGCATCAACATAGGTTTAGAGAGGGTATACCTTAGGGATTGAAAAGTCATAGAGCTAGACCATAGGGGATGTAGCAGGGCATAACCGTAGTAATAAGGTTAATAGGTGTAGCACATGTGATACCATGAAATAAAGCTGAAACCTCAAATCAAACGATCTGCAACAATGTGGTAGTATAAAATCTTCTAGTCATATGTGGAAAAAATGCTATATAGCTTGAGAAAACAAAAAATCCGTATGTAAGAATACCAAAATCTGCAAGGCTCATGGAGTACATATATACAATAATCCTGGAGAACTGATCTAGTAGGTACACATACAACTAACCTGGAGATGGATATGCAGGATAAAGAGGAAAGGATTTAGAGAGGAACAGTGTCCTGTGAAGGCTATACATAAAAGAAGGAAAACATTGTTAATACAGGTGCAAGTGCCATGGGGAAGGTATACATATCTAGAACAAAGGAACCAGCAGAAAATCAGGCATAGCAAAGAGGTGAAAGTCCTAGGCACAAACCTGCATTTGGAAGCAAACAGGAGCGATCCGTTCAGTGGCTGCAGTGTGTGTGGTGCAGAGTGGTATGGCGCTTTAAATCAGGCGCCTAAGCGCAATATCAGGTCGCCGTCCAAGGAGTCGGCAGTGTGAGAGAGGCCTGACACGCAGAAGCGTGTCATGATGTATTGCGCCTGCGCCTAGCTACACCATGCGTCATGATTATGGGAATGTACAAGGAGGCGTGTCCCAACGGCGGGCGCCTGCGCTACATGGTGAAAGTGATCACCGTGGTAACTGGGGAGGAGAGTTTGTTGATATGCAACACATGAGCCGTGACGGAAAGAGGGAAAAGAAAGGGGAGAATAGGAGAAGAAGAGAAAGGAGGGGAAAGGGGAAATAGAAAAAGAGAGGTGTGGGGTAAGAGGATGCAAATGGCGGTGGAGCATGTAGAGTGGGAAAAAAAGGGGATAAATGGAAAGGGGAGAGCTGAGATGAAAGCTGAGATAAATGACAAAGGAAAAAGGGAAGAGACAGAATTGTTTCTTATAGTGTAGAAATTGTAAACAATTGTAAAAAATTGTAAAAAATAGAGACTGCCATGAAAACTAAAGGCAACAGTGGACAAATTGTTGAAAGATAAGGAGAGTACAGAGGATTTGAAAAAATTATTTAATCAGGAATGAAAAAAATGGAAAGTAAGAACTGAAGGAAATACTGATAAAAATAAAAAATAAGAAATAAAAATAAAGATGAAAATGAAAATGACAAAAAAAGAGAGAATAAAAAATAAAAAATACAAAATAAAAATAAAGAAATATATAATAAAAATAAGAACAAAAATAGAAAATAAAAAATGAAAGTAAAAAGTTAAAAATTGAAGTAGAAAATATGAAGAAAAAATAAAAGAAAAATAAAGGAGAAAAATAATGATAAGAAAATGAAAAAAAAACGAAAATTAAAAATAAAAAATAAAATTAAAAGATAAAAATAGAAATAAAAATAGAAAAACGAGGGAACAAAAAACTTACCACCCAACGGTTGGAGATAAGAGAGAAAGATTAAGTATAGCCTTTCATAAATAGTATGAGGTAACCATGTTAGGAAATCTAGAAAAGAAAAAGGGGAGGGAAATGTTAAGGTACCCACCAGAAACAGTTAACCTGGAAATAAAGTGTTACAGAGGTCATATACAATGTAATGGACCATTCAGCAAAAAGTAAAATCTATTTCTCTATTCAGGCCTTTTGGAGCCAGAGTTTGCAGTGTGTGGATCCAAAAGGATTCCCGTTGCTTGAGGAGTTTAATGTGGTTGCCCCCTCGTCGTGGTCTGGTGACCTGCTCAATTATCTGGAAACGTAGCTGTGACACAGCATGGTTCGCCGTGGAGAAATGATATGGAACCGGCAGCCATGTTTTTTTCAACCTGATCGTTGATTTGTGATTTGTGATTCTCTCTCTGATGTGTTGCGTGGTTTCGCCAATATATAGGAAGCCGCATGGGCATTTAATGAGGTAGACTACAAAATTGGAGTCACACGTGAAAAAACCATTGATTTTGTACCTTTTTCCTGTGTGTGGGTGGACAATGTCTTCCGATTTGATCACATTGGCACAGCAAGCACAGCCTAAACATGGAAATGTTCCTTTTCTTTGTGACCCAAGGAATGTTTGTTTAGGTACTTTGGTGACACTGCCAATGTCAGCACGGACTAGTTGATCTTTAAAGTTCCTTGGTCTCCTTTTACACATAAGGGCAGGTGTTTGGAAGGATGGAATTTGTGGGTATGACTCGGCTAGGCGAGGCCAATGCTTATTAATGGTTTTGTAGATTAGGTTCATTAGAGGGTGATGTGTATGAATAAAGGGGATTCGTTCAGGTTTCGGGGGAACATGGGTTGGGGGATTCCATGATAAGATTCTCTGTTTTTCCATAGCAAGGATGTTCTCAGGGTAGCCCCTCTCGCTGAATCTATTGGCCATCTCGTCAAGTCGTACGTCAACAAGAAGGGGATTAGAGACAATCTTTCTCACCCTGTGGAATTGGGAGCGGGGAAGGCTCTCACGTGTGGATCTAGGATGGCAGTGTCATGTGTGCATCGCCACGAAGATCGTCGCGGTTGCACAGTCTGACTTCTCACAGCTGAGTTGCTGTTTCTTTGTGTTTGGCAGTTAGGGAGTTAATTCTGTCTGTGCTCAGTTCTGGGACTGGGTGCAGTTTTCTCCCGGCTGCAATTAATTATTTGTTGATTGGTTTCCTTTAAATCTCTGGTTGTCTGTGTTGGAGTTGCCAGTGAAATTCTTCATGCAGACCACAGATAGGATTGTATCTGTATAGACTTAAGTTAAAGAGCTCCTTAGTTGTTTTAAGCTCACCTTGCTTAGAGTTTAATATCCCAGATCATTTATGTTCCTTCTGTGTTTGAGTGTGTATGCAAGTCTGTGTTTTCTCCAGTCTGTCTTATGTCTAATCTGTGTATTTAGCAGAGATCAGCCCATATCCCTCTGGTGTTAATCAGAATCCTTCTTAGGACTGATTACAGGGTTCAGGGACTGATAGGAGACAGGGTTAGGCTGGAGACTTGGACCTCTGAACCATTATCAGTACCTCCAAGGTGAGGGATTAGTTAGGACCCCAGTTTAGGGTCAGGTTAGACCCCCGGTCCTCCTCTTTCCTGTGACAGTGTATCAAGTCCTCAAGATTAACCCTGAGTTCAACGATATCGTGTCAGGTAAAACTATTCTATATTTACATGCTGATGTTGCTAATCTATATGTTGTATAGAGTGTGGTTCTTTTAAGAATAGTTTACTGACATCGTACACATATCATAAGACCGCGTGACATTTTCACTGGCCCAAAAAATTATTCCCAGTTGCCATGGATCCAGTAGCCCAGCTGGCTCTGCAGTTGCAGGGATTATCCATGGAGCTGACGGACATTAAGTCCAAAGTTTTGTCTCCCTCGGAGCAAACCAGATTTGAACCTAAAGTAGCTCTCCCGGACAGGTTTACTGGTGGGCGAGACAAATTTTTCACCTTCCGGGAGGCATGTAAATTGTATTTTCGGCTTCGGCCTCGATCATCAGGGAGTGAAGAGCAGAGAGTGGGAATTGTTATCTCGCTCCTACAAGGGGACCCTCAATCCTGGGCATTTTCCCTTCCTCCGGGATCCCCGGCTCTACAGTCAGTAGATCGATTTTTTACTGCCCTGGGTTTGGTATATGATGACCCAGATCGGGTCTCTCTTGCTGAGACAAAATTACGTAAGATACAGCAGGAGATCGTCCGGCGGAGGAATTTGCTTCTGAGTTCCGTAGATGGGCCACAGATACTCAGTGGAATGACCCAGCTCTTAGGAGCCAGTTTTGTCATGGGCTTTCTGACAAATTAAAGGACGTTTTGGCTCAGTATGATTCTCCTCCATCACTGGAGGCTGCTATGGCCCTAGCTATCCGTACTGATAGACGGCTCCGGGAGAGGTGCGAGGTAACTCCGCCCCCTGTTGTTACTCCACCTACTACTAAAGTCCCTTATGTTGAGGTTCCCCTTGTCTGTTCGGAGGAGCCTATGCAGTTGGAGGGACATCATTTCGTAGGAGGGGATTGGCTGTACGCCGCAGGACTAGAAGGTGTTTCTTCTGCGGGAAAGAGGGACATTTTGTTGGGGGATGTCCATCCCGTGCCTTGTTGAGCAAAAAGTCGCCGGAAAACTGTTAATCCCAGGTTGTGTGGTGGACGACAACCTGGGAGTATGTATTTCGTCCGCTAGTTCTTCTCAGTTCCTTGTACCAGTGGAGGTGGTGGTTGGTACGAGAGTGGAGAGATTTTCTGTTCTTCTGGATAGTGGGTCCGGGGCTAATCTGGTTGACGCTCAGTTTGCTCAGGCTCAAGGTATGCATCTGAGTGTATTGGTCAAACCGATCCCTATATTCTCCATTGACGCCAGGCCTCTCGGCAAGGGTAGCTTTGTTCATGAGGTTCATAACATTGACCTTCGGGTAGGGACAATTCATAGGGAACTATTATCTTGTTATGTGTTGGAGGGTCTACCTACTCCTATTGTGTTGGGACTTCCTTGGTTGGTTAAACATAACCCTGTGATTAATTGGCAGTCCAGAGATATAAGCCAATGGGGGGATTTTTGCAAAAGTAACTGCATGAACACAGTCATCAGTGCGGTCGTGCCTAGTACTTTGCCTCCTTTTTTGGAGGACTTTGGGGATGTGTTCTCTGAGGAGGGGTGTCAGGAGTTGCCTCCTCATCGCGTATATGACTGCTCTATTAATTTACTTCCTGATGCTAAGTTACCTAAAGCTAGGTTATATAACCTTTCTGGTCCTGAGAGGCAGGCTATGAAAGATTATATTTCGGAAAGTCTGGCCAAAGGGCATATTAGACCTTCATCTTCCCCAGTGGCCGCGGGGTTCTTCTTTGTGAAGAAAAAAGATGGAGGCCTACGCCCTTGCTTGGATTTCCGCGAACTTAATCGGATTACTGTTCGAGATCCGTATCCACTCCCTCTGATTCCTGATCTCTTCAATCAAATTGTTGGCGCCAAATGGTTCTCTAAATTGGATCTCAGGGGGCGTATAATCTGATTAGGATAAAAGAGGGGGATGAGTGGAAAACGGCGTTTAACACGCCGGAGGGACATTATGAGAACCTTGTCATGCCTTTTGGTCTGACTACTGCACCAGCAGTATTCCAACATTTTGTTAATGACATTTTTCGTCATCTGGTGGGGCTGTTTGTGGTCGTATATTTGGATGACATTTTAATTTATTCACCAGATCTTGTGTCTCACCAGGAGCATGTGAGACAGGTGTTGCAGATCTTGCGAGACAATAAACTATACGCCAAACTGGAAAAGTGTGTATTCGCCGTACAGGAACTTCAGTTTTTGGGTTTCTTGGTGTCAGCCTCCGGTTTCCGTATGGACCCTGAAAAGGTGAGAGCAGTGCTTGAATGGGATCAGCCAGAGGATCTTAAGGCTCTGCAGCGTTTTCTGGGGTTTGCTAACTACTACCGGAAATTTTTTTGTAATTTCTCATCTGTTGTCAAACCTCTCACTGACATGACAAGAAAAGGGACGGATTTTTCTAAATGGTCGGACAAAGCTTGCCAAGCTTTTTCCTCTTTGAAAAAATGTTTTGCTTCGGCACCCGTTCTCATCCAACCAGATGCATCACAGCCGTTCGTTGTGGAGGTGGACGCGTCTGACGTAGGGGTGGGTGCAATATTGTCCCAGGGTCCGTCCCCTGGTAAATGGCATCCGTGCGCTTTCTTTTCTAAAAAATTGTCGTCCGCCGAAAGGAATTATGATATCGGCAATAGGGAACTTTTGGCCATTAAGTTGGCTTTTGAAGAATGGCGTCACTTTTTGGAGGGGGCAGTCCACCCGGTCACCGTCATTACTGATCACAAGAACCTGCTGTATTTGGAATCTGCTAAGCGTCTGAATTCCAGACAAGCTCGATGGTCGTTGTTTTTTACCAGTTTAATTTTGTTGTCACTTATCGCCCTGGATCTAAGAATGTTAAGGCGGATGCCTTGTCTCGCAGTTTCCCAGGGGCCGGGAAAATGGATGACCCGATTCCTATCCTTCAGGAGGGGTGGTAGTGTCGGCTGTATGTTCTGAGCTTGAGGAGGAGGTGTTAGAGGCTCAGGGGGACGCCCCTGCAGGACCTCCAGGGAGACTGTTTGTCCCAAATCAGTTGAGACAAAAGGTTATTGAGGCACATCATAATTCTGCTTTAGCAGGACATCCAGGGAGTAAGGCTACTTTAGATCTCCTTTCTCGCCGGTTTTGGTGGCCTAACGTTAATAAAGATGTTTTAACTTTTGTCGCGTCCTGTGGGGTTTGTGCTCGCTCTAAGACCCCTCATACCCGTCCGTCTGGGACCCTCTTACCCTTGAAACTTCCGGAGCGTCCATGGACTCATTTGTCTATGGACTTCATCACGGACCTTCCTCAGTCGTCAGGGAAGACTGTCATACTGGTGGTTGTTGACAGGTTCAGTAAGATGGCACATTTCATTGCTCTTCCTGCCCTCCCTAATGCTAAAACTCTGGCGCAGGTGTTCATTGGGGAGATTGTGAGACTTCATGGGTTGCCTTCTGATGTGGTGTCAGATAGGGGTCTCAGTTTGTGTCCAAGTTTTGGAGGGCATTTTGTTTACGTCGGGGGATGCAATTGTCATTTTCCTCGGCTTTTCATCCGCAGACCAATGGTCAGACAGAGCGTCTGAATCAAAGCCTAGAGACTTATCTTCGGTGTTTTGTCTCAGAGAACCAGGAGGACTGGTCTTCTTTCTTGCCTCTGGCAGAGTTCGCTCTTAACAACAGGCGGAGCGAGTCCACTGGTAAGTCCCCGTTTTTTGGGGCATATGGTTTTCATCCCCAGTTTTGTACTTTCAATGGGGGGGGCCCTTCTGGGTTCCTGAGGAGGAGCGTTTCTCGTCGTCACTTGCTTCAGTGTGGAGAGGTGTATTGAATAATCTGAGTGCTATGGGGAACCGTTATAAACGTATGGCTGATAGGAGGAGAGTTTCTGGTCCAGATCTTAATGTGAACGATCTGGTATGGTTGTCTACCAGGAATATAAAACTTAAAGTGCCCTCCTGGAAACTGGGTCCCAGATTCATCGGGCCGTACAGGATCAGTTCCATAATTAATCCTGTGGCATTTCGTCTGGACCTCCCTCCTACGTTTAAAATTCATAATGTGTTCCACAAGTCATTACTTAAGAGGTACGTGGCACCAGTCATACCATCACCTCTACCTCCTCCTCCAGTGGTGGTCAATGGTAACTTGGAGTTTCAAGTGTCAAAGATCATTGACTCACGTCTGAATCGCCGGTCCCTTCAGTACTTGGTGCATTGGAAGGGGTATGGTCCAGAGGAGAGGACGTGGGTTCCTGCGTCTGACATTAACGCAGATCGTTTGGTGCGGACCTTCCACAGAACTCACCCCGGGCAAACCTGGCCCTGAGGGTCCGGAGGCCCCTCGTAGAAGGGGGGGTACTGTCATGTGTGCATCGCCACGAAGATCGTCGCGGTTGCACAGTCTGACTTCTCACAGCTGAGTTGCTGTTTCTTTGTGTTTGGCAGTTAGGGAGTTAATTCTGTCTGTGCTCAGTTCTGGGACTGGGTGCAGTTTTCTCCCGGCTGCAATTAATTATTTGTTGATTGGTTTCCTTTAAATCTCTGGTTGTCTGTGTTGGGAGTTGCCAGTGAAATTCTTCATGCAGACCACAGATAGGATTGTATCTGTATAGACTTAAGTTAAAGAGCTCCTTAGTTGTTTTAAGCTCACCTTGCTTAGAGTTTAATATCCCAGATCATTTATGTTCCTTCTGTGTTTGAGTGTGTATGCAAGTCTGTGTTTTCTCCAGTCTGTCTTATGTCTAATCTGTGTATTTAGCAGAGATCAGCCCATATCCCTCTGGTGTTAATCAGAATCCTTCTTAGGACTGATTACAGGGTTCAGGGACTGATAGGAGACAGGGTTAGGCTGGAGACTTGGACCTCTGAACCATTATCAGTACCTCCAAGGTGAGGGATTAGTTAGGACCCCAGTTTAGGGTCAGGTTAGACCCCCGGTCCTCCTCTTTCCTGTGACAGTGTATCAAGTCCTCAAGATTAACCCTGAGTTCAACGGATATCGTGTCAGGTAAAACTATTCTATATTTACATGCTGATGTTGCTAATCTATATGTTGTATAGAGTGTGGTTCTTTTAAGAATAGTTTACTGACATCGTACACATATCATAAGACCGCGTGACAGGCAGCTTGTGAATAGTAAAAGATTGTTAGAATCAGTGGGCTTGGTGTACAAGTCCGTAGAGAGGCCTCCGTAGTCATTTTTTGAAACCATAGTGTCTAAGAATGGAATTTTACATAGGTCCCAATTGAGTACAAATTGTAATTCAGGTCTGATACCATTGATCTGTGTTGTAAATGTGAGGATAGTATCAGGACTACCTTCCCATAGGCAGAAAATGTCGTCTATATAACGAAGCCAACATTTGGAATGTAGAACAAACAGTCATTGTTGTAGATATGTGTATTCTCAAAAGTGTCCATATATAGATTGGCATAGGCCGGTGCCATGTTTGATCCCATGGCCGTTCCACAGGACTGATAATAGAACTGATCACCAAATAAAAAGTAGTTCTCATTCAGGATCAAGGTTAGCATATCCAAAATGAACTGCTGTGAGTTTGTGCTTAGATGTGTTGAATGGAGAGAATCTCTCACAGCATCGACACCAAGATCATGTTTAATTGAGGTGTAGAGGCTTTTGACATCTAAGGTAGCGAGAAGGCATCCTGGTGAGATGTTAGCCAAACCTTTGATTATGTTGATAAAATGTCCAGTGTCGAGTACAAAGGATCTGGTTTCCTTGACTAGTGGTGTCAAGGTTTTCTCCAAAAAAATTGATAAAGGTGCCAAAACAGAGTCAGTTGATGCCACTATAGGGCGTCCCGGGGGGTTGGTTAGTGATTTGTGAATCTTAGGGAGATATATATAACTGGTGTTACTGGATGGAGGTTGGTCAAGAAGGTGGCTGTTTTCTTATCTATGCAATTCATGGAAAGATATTTATTGAGAAGATTCTCAATTTTCTTTTTAATGTTTGGCAGTGGGTCAGAGGTAATTTTTTTATATGTGGATGCATCCGATAATTGACTTTCGATTTCCTTCACGTAGTCAATTGTATTCATCACCACAATCGCCCCGCCTTGTCTGCTGGTTTGATGGTGATGTTTTTATTGCCCTTTAAGGAATCAATGGCCTGTCTTTCCAGTGGTGTAATGTTGTTTTTAGTAGGAAAGTGGCCCTTCTGTTGTTTTTTAAGTGTCTCATGTATTTCCTTGTCAATTAGGTCAATACATGCTTCTGCTGCATGATAGGTGCGGGAGGGTGGAACGAGCTTTTGTTATACAATCCTAGGGAGGCAATAGACATTTCAGAAGAACCGACTGAGGTACCCCCCTGAGGGGATATCTCATCCAGATTTGGCCCCTTCTGAAGGCCAAAATGGGTTTTAAGACGAATAGAACGGTAGAAATATTGGAGATCTTGTTCCAACTTAAAGCTGTCCCAGGCAGGGGTAGGACAGAATGATAGTCCATGTTGTAGCACCGACAGTTCTGTTGGATTAAGTGTATATGAGGAAATATTGATCACAGACCTAAGGTTCATACCTGCGATCTTGTTACCATCCGTCGGTTGTATTTCCGGGTTGACCTCCTTGTCTTTCTCCTCCTGCCGGGCGATTGTAACCCCTCCTGGGTTGTCCTCTTCCTAAAAAATTCCTCTGGTTCGGGTTGTATGAAGAACCACTGCTGTCTGAGCTGAATGAGCCAGGTCGTCTTGAGTTGTAGTTGCCTCGCCATTGTGTCGAATTTGTGTTGTCGTTCCACCTATACACTCTCTCAAGTCGATAATCCTCCTCGTCTCTGTGGAATTTATTTCTCTTTTTCTCTTGTAAAGTTTTGCGGTTTTCCTCAATAGAGAAATAGATTTTACTTTTTGCTGAATGGTCCATTACATTGTATATGACCTCTGTAACACTTTATTTCCAGGTTAACTGTTTCTGGTGGGTACCTTAACATTTCCCTCCCCTTTTTCTTTTCTAGATTTCCTAACATGGTTACCTCATACTATTTATGAAAGGCTATACTTAATCTTTCTCTCTTATCTCCAACCGTTGGGTGGTAAGTTTTTTGTTCCCTCGTTTTTCTATTTTTATTTCTATTTTTATCTTTTAATTTTATTTTTTATTTTTAATTTTCGTTTTTTTTCATTTTCTTATCATTATTTTTCTCCTTTATTTTTCTTTTATTTTTTCTTCATATTTTCTACTTCAATTTTTAACTTTTTACTTTCATTTTTTATTTTCTATTTTTGTTCTTATTTTTATTATATATTTCTTTATTTTTATTTTGTATTTTTTATTTTTTATTCTCTCTTTTTTGTCATTTTCATTTCATCTTTATTTTTATTTCTTATTTTTTATTTTTATCAGTATTTCCTTCAGTTCTTACTTTCCATTTTTTTCATTCCTGATTAAATAATTTTTTCAAATCCTCTGTACTCTCCTTATCTTTCAACAATTTGTCCACTGTTGCCTTTAGTTTTCATGGCAGTCTCTATTTTTTACAATTTTTTACAATTGTTTACAATTTCTACACTATAAGAAACAATTCTGTCTCTTCCCTTTTTCCTTTGTCATTTATCTCAGCTTTCATCTCAGCTCTCCCCTTTCCATTTATCCCCTTTTTTTCCCACTCTACATGCTCCACCGCCATTTGCATCCTCTTACCCCCACCTCTCTTTTTCTATTTCCCCTTTCCCCTCCTTTCTCTTCTTCTCCCTATTCTCCCCCTTTCTTTTCCCTCTTTCCGTCATGGCTCATGTGTTGCATATCAACAAACTCTCCTCCCCAGTTACCACGGTGATCACTTTCACCATGTAGCGCAGGCGCCCGCCGTTGGGACACGCCTCCCTTGTACATTCCCATAATCATGACGCATGGTGTAGCTAGGCGCAGGCGCAATACATCATGACACGCTTCTGCGTGTCAAGCCTCTCTCACACTGCCGACTCCTTGGACGGCGACCTGATATTGCGCTTAGGCGCCTGATTTAAAGCGCCATACCACTCTGCACCACACACACTGCAGCCACTGAACGGATCGCTCCTGTTTGCTTCCAAATGCAGGTTTGTGCCTAGGACTTTCACCTCTTTGCTATGCCTGATTTTCTGCTGGTTCCTTTGTTCTAGATATGTATACCTTCCCCATGGCACTTGCACCTGTATTAACAATGTTTTCCTTCTTTTATGTATAGCCTTCACAGGACACTGTTCCTCTCTAAATCCTTTCCTCTTTATCCTGCATATCCATCTCCAGTTAGTTGTATGTGTACCTACTAGATCAGTTCTCCAGGATTATTGTATATATGTACTCCATGAGCCTTGCAGATTTTGGTATTCTTACATACGGATTTTTTGTTTTCTCAAGCTATATAGCATTTTTTCCACATATGACTAGAAGATTTTATACTACCACATTGTTGCAGATCGTTTGATTTGAGGTTTCAGCTTTATTTCATGGTATCACATGTGCTACACCTATTAACCTTATTACTACCGTTATGCCCTGCTACATCCCCTATGGTCTAGCTCTATGACTTTCAATCCCTAAGGTATACCCTCTCTAAACCTATGTTGATGCCCTGCACGCTTTGAATATCATAAATTTTTACCTTGGGACTTTATACCAATACTCTGCAGATAATTCTGTATATATTTGTACATATTTATGTATATAATCTGTTTGTTTTTTATATTTATATCTACGTTTTTGTGTTTCACAGTGAGGTTTTGAGAAAGACCATCCATGGTCGAAACGTTAACCCCTACTTCACTTATCCGTTCATACCACACTAGCTGTGGCTCCTGTATATAATTTTGTTGTAATAAAACGGAACTTATTTTTCTTCACAATCAACTTTGAGTGCGGCTGTTTTTCTCTACTATATTGATTTCTTGGTCCAGCCAGCACCAACTATTGACTCAACAGTGTGCACATCATTTACTTACTATATACACATGACATACAGAACATATAACATACACATGACATACAGAACATATAACATACACATGACATACAGAACATATAACATACACATGACATACAGAACATATAACATACATGACATACAACATATAACATACACATGACATACAGAACATATAACATACACATGACATACAACATACAACATACACATGACATACAGAACATATAGCATACACATGACATACAACATATACACATGACATACAGAACATATAACATACACATGACATACAACATACACATGACATACAGAACATATAGCATATACATGACATACAACATATAACACACATGACATACAGAACATATAACATACACATGACATACAGAACATATAACATACACATGACATAGAACATATAACATACACATGACATACAGAACATATAACACACATGACATACAGAACATATAACATACACATGACATACAACATATAACATACACATGACATATAACATACATGACATACAACATATAACATACACATGACATACAGAACATATAACATTGAGTACATACTCACCTCTTCCCCGACGCCATCCATCTGTGTACCGCTCTGCCGCCGGGAGAGAATGACGTCACTACAGTTCATTCTCTCACAGCAATGCTGGGTGAGAAAATTCCCACGCAGCATTGCCATAAAGTGAGAGAATGAGCTCAGTGATGCACTGCAGGAGCCATTGTCTCCTGTCAGTGCATCACTGGGAGGCCCTACAGAGCAGTGGCATCACCTGATATCACCGTTCTATAGGGGAGACCGTCGTGGGACCCTCGTTATTAATTGGACTGTGTCGGACAGGGAGTATACGGTTGTTTTATTTTTTTACGTTTTATTACAGGAGATCGAGGGCGTCGCATGGATCTGAGCGTATAATAAAGATATGAAAACCGTGTTGTGTTTTATTTCATTAAAATAATTTATTCTTATGCGTGTGTTTTTTTTTAACCCTTTATTAATATAAGATTAATAATAGAGAGGCGTCTTATTGACGCCTCTCTATTATTAACCGGGCTTAATATCACCTTACAATAGCAAGGTGATATTAACCCCTTATTACCCCATATCCCACCGCTACAGGGGAGTGGGAAGAGAGGGGCTAAGTGCCGGAATTGGCGCATCTTACAGGTGCGCCAATTCTGGGGCGGCTGGGTGCTGGTATTTTTAGCCAGGGGGGGCGCCAATATCCATGGCCCCTTCCTAGGCTATGAATATCAGCCCGCAGCTGTCTGCCTAGCCTTTCTGGCTATAAATTATAGGGGGACCCCACGTCATTTTTTTTGGGGGGTCCCCCTATTTTAATAGCCAGTGAAGGCTAGCTGCGGGCTGATATTCATAGCCTGGGAAGATCCATGGGTATTAACCCCTTCCCAGGCTAGAAATATTGGCCCCGGCTGTTGGCTTTCCCCCTCTGGCGCAGAAAATTGCGCGGGAGCCCACGCCATTTTTTTTCCTATTTTTTTATTTTTTATTAACTATTGCGTTATTTTATGTATGTGTACGCGTGTGTGTCTTTAACTATTTATGTACCATTCTATCTACGTATTTTCTATCTATCTAACTACTGGTACCTATTATCTATGGCCGGCGTCACACTTGCGAGTGTGATGCGAGTAAGTCGCACGACTTTCTCGCGTCAACACCCGGCACGGCCGCCCGCTCTCGGACCCGAGTGTGCGGCTGCATAGAAATACATGCAGCCGCACACTCGGGTCTGAGAGCGGGCGGCCTTGCCGGGTGTTGATGCGAGAAAGTCGTGCGACTTACTCGCATCACACTCGCAAGTGTGACGCCGGCCTATCTCTATCTGTGTGTGTAATGGAGTGTGGGTTGGACAAATGTAAAAGAGGAGGTTGGACAAGAAATGACATCACAAATCTTTTTTTTTTTTTTTGTTAACATATATTTAGCTGTAAAAACCGCATACAAAACCGCATGAGAAAAACCGCGTCAAAAACTGCATCAAAACCGCGTCAAAACCGCGCCTGCTTTATGCCAGGTCTGGGAGGAGATCCCTCTGGAGACCATCCGCTGCCTCATCAGGAGCATGACCAGGCGTTGTAGGGAGGTCATACAGGCACAGGGAGGCCACACACACTACTGAGCATCATTTTGACTTGTTTTAAGGACATTACATTCCACTTTAATTTTGTGTGTGACTCCAAATCCAGGCCTCCATTGGTTAATAAATTTGATTTCCATTGATGATTTTTGTGTGATTTTGTTGTCAGCACATTCAACTTTGTACAGAACAAAGTATTCAATGAGAATATTTCATTCATTTAGATCTAGATGTGATGAGTGTTCCCTTTACTTTTTTTAATATATATATATATGTATATATATATATATATATATATATATAGTGGTCCAAAAGTAGGTGGACAGTATGTGTATATATGTTATTATTTTCTGTCCACCTACTTTTGGACCACCCTATACACATTAAGGCCATGTGCACACTTTGCGTTTTTTGATGCGTTTCCGCTGCGTTTTTCAATGTGCGGAAACGCATCCAACCCGCAGCACAGTGCACTACCAATGTAATTTAATGGGAACCGAATGTCTGCTGTGCACATGCTGCGGGAAAAAACGCGCGGTTTCGCCGCGTTTTATTTTCCGCAGCATGTCAATTCTTTGTGCGGAACTGCAGCGGTTCGGCGCCCATTGACTTGCATTGAGTCGGGCACTTCTGCAGCAAAACCGCAGATCTAAAAAAGATCTGCGGTTTTGCTGCGAGTGAAACCGCTGCAGTTCGGGAGGAGGGAAGTGGGGGGGCGGAGCGTGGGCGTGTATAGTGTGCGGCGCTATGTGTGTGGGCGGTGCGTGGGCGTGTATAGTGTGCGGCGCTGTGTGTGTGGGCGGTGATTGTTTGCCGTGTCTGTGTGATCGGTGTGCGGGCCTGTGTGCGCGATCGGTGGCGTGATCGGTGTATGTGCGGGATCGGTGTATGTGCGGCTGTGTGCTTGTCTCCGTGTATGCAGGCATCGTCGGATGGGACTACAAGTCCCATCCGGCGATGCCTGCTACAGTGACTGACACATTAGCCAATGATGGGACAGTAGTCCCATCATCCGGCTAATGTGCTGAATGTAAAAAAAAACAAAAAAAAAACATTACATGACATACAGAACATACACATGACATACAACATATAACATACATGACATACAACATATACACATGACATACAGAACATATAACATACACATGACATACAACATATAACATACACATGACATACAACATATAACATACACATGACATACAGAACATATAACATACACATGACATACAACATACAACATATACACATGACATACAACATATAACATACACATGACATACAGAACATATAACATACACATGACATACAACATATACACATGACATACAGAACATATAACATACACATGACATACAACATACACATGACATACAGAACATATAACATACACATGACATACAGAACATATAACATACACATGACATACAACATACAACATATACACATGACATACAACATATAACATACACATGACATACAACATATACACATGACATACAGAACATATAACATACACATGACATACAACATACACATGACATACAGAACATATAACATACACATGACATACAGAACAATAACACACATGACATACAACATATAACATACACATGACATACAGAACATATAAACATACACATGACATACAACATATAACATACACATGACATACAGAACATATAACATACACATGACATACAACATATAACATACACATGACATACAACATATAACATACACATGACATACAGAACATATAAGATAACACATGACATATAACATACACATGACATACAGAACATATAACATACACATGACATATAACATACACATGACATACAGAACATATAACATACACATGACATACAACATATAACATACATGACATACAACATAACATACATGACATACAACATAATAACATACACATGACATACAGAACATATAACATACACATGACATATAACATACACATGACATACAGAACATATAACATACACATGACATACAACATATAACATACACATGACATATAAACATACATGACATACAACATAACATACATGACATACAACATATAACATACACATGACATACAGAACATATAACATACACATGACATACAACATACACATGACATACAGAACATATAACATTGAGTACATACTCACCTCTTCCCCGACGCCATCCATCTGTGTACCGCTCTGCCGCCGGGAGAGAATGACGTCACTACAGTTCATTCTCTCACAGCAATGCTGGGTGAGAAAATTCCCACGCAGCATTGCCATAAAGTGAGAGAATGAGCTCAGTGATGCACTGCAGGAGCCATTGTCTCCTGTCAGTGCATCACTGGGAGGCCCTACAGAGCAGTGGCATCACCTGATATCACCGTTCTATAGGGAGACTGTCGTGGGACCCTCGTTATTAATTGGACTGTGTCGGACAGGAGTATACGGTTGTTTTATTTTTTTACGTTTTATTACAGGAGATCGAGGGCGTCGCATGGATCTGAGCGTATAATAAAGATATGAAAACCGTGTTTGTTTTTATTTCATTAAAATAATTTATTCTTATGCGTGTTTTTTTTTTAACCCTTTATTAATATAAGATTAATAATGGATAGGCGTCTTATTGACGCCTCTCTATTATTAACCGGCTTAATATCACCTTACAATAGCAAGGTGATATTAACCCCTTATTACCCCATATCCCACCGCTACAGGGGAGTGGGAATAAGTGCCGGAATTGGCGCATCGTACAGGTGCGCCAATTCTGGGGCGGCTGGGTGCTGGTATTTTTAGCCAGGGGGGGGCGCCAATATCCATGGCCCCTTCCTAGGCTATGAATATCAGCCCACAGCTGTCTGCCTAGCCTTTCTGGCTATAAATTATAGGGGGACACCACGTCATTTTTTTGGGGGGTCCCCCTATTTTAATAGCCAGTGAAGGCTAGCTGCGGGCTGATATTCATAGCCTGGGAAGATCCATGGGTATTAACCCCTTCCCAGGCTAGAAATATTGGCCCCGGCTGTTGGCTTTCCCCCTCTGGCGCAGAAAATTGCGCGGGAGCCCACGCCATTTTTTTTCCTATTTTTTTATTTTTTATTAACTATTGCGTTATTTTGTGTATGTGTACGCGTGTGTGTCTTTAACTATGTATGTACCATTCTATCTACGTATTTTCTATCTATCTATCTACTGGTACCTATTATCTATCAATGGCCGGCGTCACACTTGCGAGTGTGATGCGAGTAAGTCGCACGACTTTCTCGCATCAACACCCGGCACGGCCGCCCGCTCTCGGACCCGAGTGTGTGGCTACATAGAAATACATGCAGCCGCACACTCGGGTCTGAGAGCGGGCGGCCTTGCCGGGTGTTGATGCAAGAAAGTCGTGCGACTTACTCGCATCACACTCGCAAGTGTGACGCCGGCCTATCTCTATCTGTGTGTGTGTAATGGAGTGTGGGTTGAACAAATGTAAAAGAGGAGGTTGGACAGAAATGACATCACAAATCTTTTTTTTTTTTTTTTGTTAACATATATTTAGCTGTAAAAACCGCATACAAAACCGCATGAGAAAAACCGCGTCAAAACCGCGCCAAAAACTGCATCAAAACCGCGCCTGCGGTTTCTGCCAAGAGGTGCGTTTTGGCGCGGAAAAATCCGCAGCAAATCCGCAATGTGTGCACAGGCCCTAAATGTTATTGCTCATAGAACTTAATACAACTGAACGAAATTATTAAACAGATCATCAAAATATATAAACTATTGCATGAATATCTAACTGTATTTAAATATATCACGCCGCAATAATTATTTTCCCCTCAATTTGCTCATTTTCCCTTCCATTTGCTTTCTAACACTGTTTCGTGACAGCCCTGTGACGTTGCTAAGGCCGCGGTCGGTACCAAGGGGCGTGCCCGCACCACTCCCCTGCGCCTGTCGCTGATTGGCTGCATCCGGCCGGGCGCGACCAATCAGCGACGCGGGATTTCTGTTACAGACAGAATTAGACGATTATATAGTAGACTAGATGGTGGCCCGATTCTAACGCATTGGGTATTCTAGAATATGTATGTAGTTTATTTATGCATGGCTCCGCTCCTACCCTTGTATGCATAGCTCCGCTCCCACCCTCCCATCCTGTATGCATGGCTCCGCTCCCACCCTCCCATCCTGTATACATGGCTCCGCTCCCACCCGCCAATCCTATATACATGGGAACAATCCACCCTCCCATCCTATATACATGGCCCAATCCACCCTCCCATCCTATATACACGGCTCCACTCCCATCCTCCAATCCTATATACACGGCTCCACTCCACCCTCCAATCCTATATACACGGCTCCACTCCACCCTCCAATCCTATATACACGCTCCACTCCAACCTCCAATCCTAAATACACGGCTCCACTCCAACCTCCCATCCTGTATACATGGCTCCACTCCCACCCTCCCATCCTGTATACATGGCTCCACTCCCACCCTCCTATTCTATATACATGGCTCCGCTCCCACCCTCCCATCCTATAAACACGCTCCACTCCACCCTCCAATCCTATATACACGGCTCCACTCCACCTCCAATCCTATAATACACGGCTCCACTCCACCCTCCAATCCTATATACAACGCTCCACTCTACCCTCCCATCCTGTATACATGGCTCCACTCCCACCCTCCCATCCTATATACATGGCTCCACTCCCACCCTCCCATCCTGTATAACATGGCTCCACATCCCACCCTCCCATCCTATATACATGGCTCAATCCACCCTCCCATCCTATATACATGGCTCCGCTCCCACCCTCCCACCTATATACACGGCTCCACTCCCATCCTTCAATCCTATATACACGGCTCCACTCCACCCTCCAATCCTATATACACGGCTCCACTCCAACCTCCCATCCTGTATACATGGCTCCACTCCCCACCCTCCCATCCTGTATACATGGCTCCGCTCCCCACCCTCCCATTCTATATACATGGCTCTGCTCCCACCCTCCCATCCTGAGACTTGGCTGGATGAGAGCCACGACTGGGCGGTTAATTTACAGGGCTAAGTCTGTTTAGAAATGACCGTAAAAATAAGCGAGGTGGGGGTGTGTGTTTATATGTAAATCATCCTTAAAACCCATCCTGCGTGATATCTGTGAATCTAATGAAGATGTAGAGCCCTCTGTGGGTGGAGATTAGGGGAGGGGGGAAAAATAATAAATTACTGATAGGGGTTTGTTATAAGTCTCCTAAAATAATGGAAGCAACAGAGAATATCCCGTAAAGCAAATAGATGAAGCAGCGACTCAAGAGAAGTCATTATTATGGGGGACTTCAACTACCCTGAAATACATTGGGGAACAGAAACCTGCAGTTCCAGCAAAGGTAAATAAGTTTTTGGCAACTATGAGAGACAATTACCTTTCACAACTAGTTCAGGACCCAACAAGAGGGGGGGCACTGCTAGACCTAATATTATCCAACAGGCCAGACCGCATATCAAATATAAGGGTTGGGGTCACTTGGTAATAGTGATCACAAATAATAAGCTTTCATGTATCCTTTAATAAGATGTGTAGTCGAGGGTTACAAGGACACTAAACTTCAGGAAGGCAAATTCCAACGGATGAGAGATGATCTTGGTGCAATAAACTGGGACGATATCCTGAGACATAAAAATACACAAAGAAAATGGGAGACGTTTATTAGCATCCTGAATAGGACCTGTGCACAGTATATGCCCTATGGGAATAAACATGCTAGGATTAGGAGAAAACCACTATGGCTAAATAGAGCTGTAAGGGCCAATAAGTGACAAAAAGAAAGCGTTTAGGGAATTAAAGCAAGTAGGTAGTGATGAGGCATTAAATAAATACAGAAGACTGAATAAATTCTGTAAAAAGCAAATCAAGACAGCAAAGATTGAGGCAGAGAGACTCATTGCCAGAGAAAGTAAAAATAATCCCAAAATATTCTTTAACTACATAAATAGCAAGAAATTAAAAAATGATAGTGTTGGTCCCCTTAAAAATAGTCTGGGTGAAATGGTGGATGAGGATGAGGAAAAAGCCAATATGCTAAATGACTTTTTTTCAAATGTATTTACACAAGAAAATCCCATGACTAGTGTGAGCGATACGATAATGCAAATATCGGCTATCGGCCGATATTAGCTCTATCGGCCTTTCGATAATTCTTTTCGATATTTTCGTCTTATCGAATACCGGAATCGGAAGTTCCCATAATTCTTTGAGAGGCAATGTGATGTTAGTCAGCCAATGAGGAATCCTAAGAAGTGTGGGCACATCCTGTAATGCTGCGGTCATGTTAACTAATGGCATGGCTGTGATTGGATGCTGAAATGATGTCAGAATGCACTATAAAAGGCGCCGCCGCCATTTTAGCGTTACTGTGCTGTGAATTCAGTTAGGGACAGAACGCTGCTGTGCTGACTCTGAGGGACAGTTAGAGATTTCGATTTAGTGTACTGTGCTGTAGGCAGGCTAGCACCAACCGCTGTGTAAAGCTTCCTTTTGCCTGCAGTGTTGTTTTAACAGCTCTGCAAGGTGTGTGAGAGTGCAGTGACGCTGCAGTTTTGCTCTGCATGCAACGCTGTCTGTAGGCATCTGCACAAGTCACTCACAGACTATTTTTTTTTTCCTTCAGTGTAATTCTTGCAGCTCCATGCAATTTAACTATTAGTGTGATGCGCTTCCATCCGTATCCAATACATTGGTTGCAAACACTATAGAAGTAGACAAAGGAGTAGCCTTTCACAGATTGTGGACAGTTGTGTTTCAGTGTTCACTTCAGTCTGTGTTTTTTATTTTTTGAGTGCACATCACGCTCCAGTTACTTGTTCAAGCACTGCTGCTTGTACTCTGCTGAGCGTGTCTCAGTGCCTCATCCTTTTCATTTATCTCCAATTGGTGCTGCTCCATTCCATTTAAAATAAATATAATCTATTAGTGTGACGCGCTTCCATCCGTATCCAATACATTGGTTGCAAACACTATAGAAGTAGACAAAGGAGTAGCCTTTCACAGATTGTGAACAGTTGTGTTTCAGTGTTCACTTCAGTCTCTGCGTAATAACCACACTTAGGCCTTATAACTTTTCTGACTTTCTTTATCAATCTACCAAGATGAAGAAGTCAGTGAGTTAGGCACGTGGTCGTGGCCGTGGAGTTTCAGCAGGGAGAGGACGTGGGGATTCTGTGTCTGCTGCCGCCCTCAGTGACACAGCATCCACCATTTATCCCCGTGAGCGTTCCTTTATGCGCACTTTGGTAGGAGCTCGGCGTGCCCCCCTGCTGCGGGAAGAACAAATTGAAGCCGTTGTTGGTTGGATGGCAGCCAATGCATCGACTTCAATTCATTCCACCTCCTCTCAGGAACACAACACTGTTGAGCAACCATCTGTCTGTTCACCGCCTGTCAAATTGCCAAGGCAGTCAGAAGTTCTGTACAGGAGCCAGCTGAGTCTCTGCTTCTGTTCTCAGAATCTGTTGGCTCGCAAACACGGGCACAGGCAAGCAGCATTCTGCAATTGAAGAAGAGGGAGTATGCAGTGATGCGCAACAGCTGTGTCTCTCTCAATCTGAAGAGGCGGGTGAGCCAGTGCCGATGGACAGCACACCGCAGAACGCATCTTATGATGATGATGAGACTCAGGTGCCAGGTTTTGTGGAGCATGGTGCTGCCCAGACCATCCAACAGCAGCAGGTGTTGGAAAGGGTAGTGGAGATGATGAAGTCCGAGACCCAACATGGCGTGAGCAACAGGAAGGTGGTGGGAGCAGCTCTGAGGAAGAGATTGTCCCAACGGTACAAAGAGGAGGGAGAGGTAGGCTGCAGACTCGCTTGCCTGTAGCCTCCAGTTTGGCACCTGTTGGGAGCAGTTCTCTTAGAACTGTCAAAATTGGCGCTCCCATGACTTGCACTGCGTGGTCCTTTTTTGATAGACTTGTACATGATATTTGCTATGTTCAATGCAAGCTGTGTAAGCAAAAAATTAAAAGAGGTAAAAATAGCAGGAACCTGAATACCACAAATATGTGGACACATGTACGGACAAAGCACGTAGCTGAGTTCCAAAGACACACTGGAGATGTAGGCCAACCTACAGCAGCACCTACATCTTTAGGTCATGTTCGAGCCTCTACCTCCAGCTCTCACACACCTGTTTCGGCTTCCTCACAGGATCTCCATGGAAGAACCTCGGTCACTGTTGTCCATAGAGAAACTGTTATTCCACCCACTGCAGCAAGTTCACAGTCATCGTCACACTCCCAGAACAAAAAACAGCCATCGGTAACACAGGCATGGGATAAAAGACGGCCATACTCGGCAAACCATCCACGAGCACAGGCTCTGAATGCTGGCCTTGCAAAACTCCTGTCCCTTGAAATGCTGTCATTCAGGCTGGTGGAGACTGACAGTTTCAGGAACTTTATGGCATTGGCAGTCCCACAATATAATGTGCCAAGCCGATTTTATTTCAGCAGGCAAGCTGTCCCTGCTCTGCAAAAACATGTCGAGGGAAACATTAAACATGCGCTACTAAACGCCGTCAGTAGCAGGGTCCACCTGACCACCGATGCGTGGACCAGTACCCATGGCCAGGGACGATACCTTCCCTCACTGCCCATTGGGTCAATGTTGTGGAGCCGGGTACAGATCTTGCCAGTGGCGCTGTACGTGTTCTGCCAACTCCAAGGATTGCAGGAATCCAGTCTGTGCACATTGATTCCTCCTCCTACTCCAGTTCCTCAGAATCATCGCTGCACGAGCCGTCACGGTATACCTCCACATGGACCCGTGAACGCTTACCTGTTGCGACCGATATGAGCACAGCCGTGGCCAAACGTCAACAGGCCGTACTGAAATTAATTCCCATGGGGAATCGAAGCCACACAGCGCAGGAGCTCTGGGATGCCATCAAGCAGGAGAGCGATGTGTGGTTTTTGTCAGCTAATCTCCAGCCAGGCTTGGTAGTGTGTGACAATGGCCGAAATCTGGTGGCAGCTCTGGGCCTTGGCAACCTCACTCACATACCATGTCTGGCACATGTGCTGAACTTGGTCGTGCAGAGTTTTTTGAGGGACTATCCGGATCTTGATGTACTGCTGCACAAGGTCCGCCTAGAGTGCGCTCACTTGCGACGTTCCAGCATGGCCAGATCGCGCATTGCAGCTCTGCAAGTCAGATTTCGCCTTCCTGAACATCGCATCATATGTGACGTACCCACCAGGTGGAATTCCACGTTACATATGTTGGAGCGGTTGTGTGAGCAGCAGCCAGCAGTAATGGAGTATCAGCTGCAACAGGCGCAATCAACTCGCAATTTGCGCCGTTCACACTTCACCACTACTGAGTGGGCCTCTATAAAGGACATCTGCGACGTTTTGCGGGCGTTTGATGTCTCAACGCGGATGGCGAGTGCAGATGATGCACTAGTCAGCATGACTGTCCCCCTTATCTGCCTGCTTCAGAAATCACTGAAAGCACTAAAGGAAGAGGTTTTGGAAGAGGTGGAGGATGAGGAGTCACAAATTCAATTACCTTCAGGACAGTCAGCGCAACGTGGTTCCTCACAAAGGGCTGGGCAGGCTCACTTTGTGAGGAGGATGAGGAGGAGGAGGAGTCAATGGAGGAGGAAGAAATCCCTACAGAGGGAGGTACACAACGCTCTAGTCAGTATGTAGAGCGAGGGTGGGGTGATGCAGAGGAGACAGAGATGACGCCTCTTCCAGAGGACAGCCTTTGTTGGCCAGTTGGGAGTCTGCAGCACATGGTTGATTTCATGCTTCAGTGCCTGAGAAACGACCGCCGCATCACCCACATTCTCACCACGTCAGATTATTGGGTGTACACCCTCCTAGACCCTCGCTACCGGGACAATTTACAAACCCTCATCACACCGGTGAACCGGGACCGTAAAATGCAGGAGTACCAAGACACACTGGTGCAATCCATACTGTTGTACATTCCAGCTGAGAGAGGTGCTGCTACTACTGCTTTACAAAGCAGCTCTGTGCGTCGAGGCAGTGTAGACACCTCTACAACAAGAGGGATCAGAAGCAGCGCCTCTGCACAGGGCAAGAACTATATGTTACAAATGTGGCAAAGTTTTGTGACAGCGCCAGCAAGGTCTACACCATCCGAGACGCTCCAGTCACCAGGAAGAAACGTTTCTGTAAGATAGTGACAGACTACTTGGCTTTCCCTCTAAGTGTACTCTCAGATGCCTCTTCCCCTTTCAAATTTTGGGTCTCTAAGTTGGATACATGGCCAGAGCTTAGCCAGTATGCATTGGAGGTGCTGGCTTGCCCTGCTGCCAGTGTATTATCTGAGCGTGTCTTTAGTGCTGCAGGTGGTGTAGTAACAGACCGTCGCATGCGACTATCCTCAGAGAATGTACACCGGCTTACTTTTCTGAAAATGAACAAGGCATGGATCTCACCTGAATTTGCCTGTCCATTTTCAGATTAAATAACTGTTTGGCAACGTTTTCCATGTCTCCTGTTATGTTCATCTTTCTACCACCTGAACTCTACTCCCTGGGCTACAACACCGCCATTTGTTGCTCGTAAGTAATTGGCAGGGGTACTGACTCCTGGCCAGCCTGGTTACAGCACGACAGCTGTTTCCTGGCAGTGTGAACGTCAATTATCCTCCAATAAGTTGTGCTGTCGTGTTGCATTCAGGTTAGCCGACTCTATGGTGCCTGCAGTTTAGGTGATTCCTATGTGTGCTGTGGGATATGTAAATAAAGGCGGTTTCCATTGTGACAATAGGATAAGCACCCACTGTAGGACTGTGTGATTCGGTAACTGCGGACTGCTTGCGTCCTGTCAACTTACATTTTCATGGGTGCGTTCTTCTACCCGTCCGGGGTCCAGTACCGTCAAGTGGTTCTCCCCAGTGCCTTTGGCCTAGGTGCCTCCATCTCCGTATCCGAGTTCCAGCAACGTCTGCTGGTCCTTGGTAGTGCTTTGGAGCACAGGTACCTCCTGCTTAGTAACCGTGTCACAGTAACGTCAGCTGGTACTCGGTTGTGACATTGCCTCTTTTCCTTCTGCTACCCGTCCGGGGTCCAGTACCGTCAAGTGGTTCTCCCCAGTGCCTTTGGCCTAGGTGCCTCCATCTCCGTATCCGAGTTCCAGCAACGTCTGCTGGTCCTTGGTAGTGCTTTGGAGCACAGGTACCTCCTGCTTAGTAACCGTGTCACAGTAACGTCAGCTGGTACTCGGTGTGACATTGCCTCTTTTCCTTCTGCTACCCGTCCGGGGTCCAGTACCGTCAAGTGGTTCTCCCCAGTGCCTTTGGCCTAGGTGCCTCCATCTCCGTATCAGAGTTCCAGCAACGTCTGCTGGTCCTTGGTAGTGCTTTGGAGCACAGGTACCTCCTGCTTAGTAACCGTGTCACAGTAACGTCAGCTGGTACTCGGTTGTGACATTGCCTCTTTTTCCTTCTGCTACCCGTCCGGGGTCCAGTACCGTCAAGTGGTTCTCCCCAGTGCCTTTGGCCTAGGTGCCTCCATCTCCGTATCCGAGTTCCAGCAACGTCTGCTGGTCCTTGGTAGTGCTTTGGAGCACAGGTACCTCCTGCTTAGTAACCGTGTCACAGTAACGTCAGCTGGTACTCGGTTGTGACATTGCCTCTTTTCCTTCTGCTACCCGTCCGGGGTCCAGTACCGTCAAGTGGTTCTCCCCAGTGCCTTTGGCCTAGGTGCCTCCATCTCCGTATCCGAGTTCCAGCAACGTCTGCTGGTCCTTGGTAGTGCTTTGGAGCACAGGTATCTCCTGCTTAGTAACCGTGTCACAGTAACGTCAGCTGGTACTCGGTTGTGACATTGCCTCTTTTCCTTCTGCTACCCGTCCGGGGTCCAGTACCGTCAAGTGGTTCTCCCCAGTGCCTTTGGCCTAGGTGCCTCCATCTCCGTATCCGAGTTCCAGCAACGTCTGCTGGTCCTTGGTAGTGCTTTGGAGCACAGGTACCTCCTGCTTAGTAACCGTGTCACAGTAACGTCAGCTGGTACTCGTTGTGACATTGCCTCTTTTCCTTCTGCTACCCGTCCGGGGTCCAGTACCGTCAAGTGGTTCTCCCCAGTGCCTTTGGCCTAGGTGCCTCCATCTCCGTATCCGAGTTCCAGCAACGTCTGCTGGTCCTTGGTAGTGCTTTGGAGCACAGGTACCTCCTGCTTAGTAACCGTGTCACAGTAACGTCAGCTGGTACTCGGTTGTGACATTGCCTCTTTTCCTTCTGCTACCCGTCCGGGGTCCAGCACAGTCAGCTGGTCCTCGTTACTTCCATTGTCTCTTGCTCCATCTGATACCCGTCAGGGTTTCCAGTAACGTCAGCTGTTTCTCGGAAATTAGACGACATTAAAGACCACCCAGAAGAAGATGACGACAACAAGGACGACGAGCATGAAGCCAACCAGCCTGAACACCATCACAAAGAAAAAATAAAAGATTACCCAGAAGAAGATCACCAACAGGACAAAGAAGGTTAAGACAAACTACAAGATACAGAAACAAGAGACAGAAGAACAATAAGCAAAAGATCAAAAAGCAGAAGAACATGAAGTATAAGACCAAAATGAAGAGCAAAATATATGCTCTAAATTCTAAGCAGAAGAAGACTAAGCAGTGTATGGGGGTGAGTCTGTTCCTCCTCGTGGTGCCCCTGGAAAATGCCTGCTGCTGCAGGCTAAACTGAACACGGACAAATACTGTTGTAATTTAAATCTTTTGTGACAGCAAGAACGGAAGGATGAACAATTCATACTTTTACAGATTACAAGTACAGGAATCTCTGTCACAAATAAGAATATGATGAAGAAGATGAAGAGGAAGAAGATGAAGAATTTGAATATGAAGAAGATTAATTAGTTTAATAATAACAATATGAGTAATGTAAACAAAAACATGAATAGCAAGAAGTTTAAGAAGAAGATTAAGAAGGTGAAGATGAAGAATAATTTGATGAGAAAGATGATGCTGCTGCTGAAGATTATGAAGGAGAAAGTGTGGCACTGGCAAAAGTTAAAAAGGTGAAGAGCATGGAAGTTGTGAAACATACATATTTGCCAAAATAGAAAAAAGGTTAACAACATTGTCAATTTGTTAGTCAATCCAAACGTATTTCCAAAAAAAAATATATTAATGCTATTCCAATGCATTGGGTTAAACATGTATGCCTTTATTGTCTCCTCAACCTTCCCCAATACATTCTACATTAGTCATTGTTGTTTTCCTTCATGTACAATTAACCAACAAGGCAAGAATGTTTTTTTTTAATTTCGATATTTTGTTCCCATAGTCTTACATTGGACTTCCGCAATCGGAATCGGATATCGACGATATTTAGTGCTATCGGCGAACAATTTCGATACGATATTTTTAGATATCGAGCAATATCGCTCAACACTACCCATGACAGATAACATGATCAGAGATAAAAAATTTTCTCCATTAAATGTCACCTGCTTAACCCAGCAGGAAGTACGGCGGCGTCTAAAAATCACTAAAGTTGACAAATCCCCGGGCCCGGATGAGATACACCCCCGAGTACTGCAGGAATTAAGTACAGTTATAGATAGACCTTTATTTTTAATCTTTAAAGATTCCATAATAACTGGGTCTGTACCACAGGACTGGCGTATAGCAAATGTGGTGCCAATATTCAAAAAGGGGGCAAAAACTGAACCTGGAAATTATAGGCCAGTGAGCTTAACATCTACTGTGGGTAAAATCCTGGAGGGTTTTTTAAGGGATACTATATTGGAGTATCTGAAGCTGAATAACCTCATGACACAGTATCAGCATGGGTTTACGAGGGACCGTTCTTGTCAGACTAATCTGATAAGCTTTTATGAAGGGGTAAGTTCAGGACTGGACCAAGGGAATGCAGTGGACGTGGTGTTCATGGACTTCTCAAAAGCTTTTGATACAGTGCCACACAAAAGGTTGATACATAAAATGAGAACAATGGGGATAGGGGAAAATATGTGTAAGTGGGTTAAGAACTGGCTCATGGATAGAAAACAAGGGTGGTTATTAATGGAGCACACTCGGACTGGGTCACGGTTAGCAGTGGGGTACCACAGGGGTCAGTATTGGGGGCCCCTTCTCTTTAACATATTTATTAATGACCTTGTAGGGGGCATACAGAGTAGTATTTCAATATTTGCAGATGACACTAAACTCTGCAGGGTAATAAATACAGAGGAGGATAATTTTATATTACAGGAGGATTTATGTAAACTAGAAGCTTGGGCTGATAAATGGCAAATGAGCTTTAATGGGATAAATGTAAGGTCATGCACTTGGGTAGAACAAATAAGATGTATAATTATGTGCTTAATTGTAAAACACTGGGCAAAACTGTCACTGAAAAAGACCTGGGTGTATGGGGGGATGACAAACTCACATTTAGTGGCCAATGTCAGGCAGCTGCTGCCAAGGCAAATAAAATAATGGGATGCATTAGACGAGGCATAGATGCTCTTGAGGAGAACATAATTTTACCTCTATACAAGTCACTGGTGCGACCACACTTAGAATACTGTGTGCAGTTCTGGTCTCCGGTGTATAAGAAAGACATAGCTGAACTGGAGCGGGTGCAGAGAAGAGGGACCAAGGTTATTAGAGAACTGGGGGGTCTGCAATACCAGGACAGGTTATTACACTTGGGGTTATTTAGTTTGGAAAAACGAAGGCTTAGGGTGATCTTATTACAATGTATAAATATATGAGGGGACAGTACAAAGACCTTTCTAATGATCTTTTTACTCTTAGACCTGTGACGGGGACAAGGGGGCATCCTCTACGTCTGGAGGAAAGAAGGTTTAGCCATAATCACAGACGCAGATTCTTTACTGTAAGAGCAGTGAAACTATGGAACTCTCTGCCGTCTAATGTTGTAATGAGTGATTCCTTACTAAAATTTAAGAAGGGACTGGATGCCTTTCTTGAAAAGTATAATATTACAGGCTATATTCACTAGTTTCCTAGATACAGCGTTGATCCAGGGAGCTAGTCTGATTGCCGTATGTGGAGTCGGGAAGGAATTTTTTCCCCAATGTGAAGCTTACTGTTTGCCACTTGGGTTTTTTTTGCCTTCCTCTAGATCAACATGTTAGGGCAGGTTAGGATAGGATATGGGTTGAACTAGATGGACTTAAAGTCTTCCTTCAACCTTGATTACATGTTACTATATACACGGCTCCACTCCACCCTCCAATCCTATATACACAGCTCCACTCCACCCTCCAATCCTATATACACGGCTCCACTCCACCCTCCCATCCTGTATACATGGCCCACTCCCACCCTCCCATTCTATATACATGGCTCCGCTCCCACCCTAATATATACGGCTCCACTCCCACCCTCCAATCCTATATACATGGCTCCACTCCACCCTCCCATCCTGTATACATGGCTCCACTCCCACCCTTCCATTCTATATACATGGCTCCGCTCCCACCCTCCAATCCTATATACATGGCTCCACTCCACCCTCCCATCCTGTATACATGGCTCCGCTCCCACCCTCCCATCCTATATACATGGCTACGCTCCCACCCTATACACATGACTCCCCTCCCACCCTCCAATCCTATATACATGGCTCCGCTCCCACCTTCCCGTCCTATATACATGGCTCCGCTCCCATCCTATATACATGGCTCCGCTCCCACCCTCCCATCCTATATATATGGCTCCGCTCCCATCCTAAATACATAGCTGCGCTCTCACCCTTCCATCCTATATACATGGCTCCGCTCCCACCCTCCCATCCTATATACATGGCTCCGCTCCCATCCTATATACATGGCCCCGCTCCCACCCTCCCATCCTATGTACATGGCTCCGCTCACACCCTTCCATCCTATATACATGGCTCCACTCCCACCCTCCAATCCTATATACATGGCTCCACTCCCACCCTCCGCTGGGCTCCTCTGTCCTCCCCATCATACTTACCCTCCTCGCTCCGTTGCTACATGTCCCTGCATCTGTACGTGGTACCACTCATTAAGGTCATGAATATGGACGCCACGCCTATGGGAGTAGCGTCGCGTCCATATTCATGACCTTAATGAGTGGTACTACGTGACAGCACTGCACAGGATAGAAGCAGACGCGCCGTGACAGGGATGCAGGAACGGAAGGTGAGTATGTACTGGAGATGACCCGCGGCTAGCGCCGCTGATCTCACGACGATAGCGGTGGCGTGCCAGGTTGAAATCCTGCGCCAATTCGCCGTCGGATGTGCCTGTCGCTGATTGGTCGCGTCCCGCCGGGCGTGACCAATCAGCGACGCAGGATTTCCGTTACAGACGGAAGTTAAAAGTTAGATAATTTATAATATATATATATATATATATATATATATATATATACATATATTAGCTTTCCTTCGGACTGGAGAAGTGCAGCCGGTTGGTAATAAAGAGAGGCACGGTAGTCAAGACTGATGGAGTGGAATTACCAGCAGGGCACATAGCAGATGTACAGACATGCTACTAGTACCTCGGCATCCCACAGGGATACGGTAACCATGATGAGGAGACAAGGAAAGCAGCAACATCCAAATACCATCAAAGGGTAAGACAGGTCCTGAAGAGCCAACTCAATGGGAAGAATAAGATTCATGCCATTAATACATATAACCTGCCAGTTATCAGATACCCTGCTGGCATAGTGTGCTGGCCAAAAGAAGAGATGGAAGCTGCAGATGTGAAGACACGAAAGCTCACAATGCATGGAGGTCTCCACCCTAAGTCTAGCACCCAAAGATTGTATACCAACAGAAAGAAGGGTGGTCGAGGCTTGATAAGTATCCAAGCCACCATCACGGATGAAAAAAGGAGTATCCAGGAATACATCAGAAGAATGGTGCCAAAAGATGAGATGCTGAGAAAAAGCCTAAGGCAGCAACAACAGATCTGGAAGGAAGAACAGGAACATGAAGCGCCATGGCAAGACAAGCCGCTGCATGGGATGTACCATCGACAGATAATGGAGGTGGCTGACATGGACAAATCCAACCAATGGCTGGAGAAAGCTGGACTCCGAGACAGCACAGAGGCCCTAATCATAGCGGCACAAGAGCAAGCACTACAGTCATGGCCAAAAGTTTTGAGAATGACACAAATATTCATTTTTATAAAGTCTACTGCTTCACTTTTTCTAATGGCAATTTGCATATGCTCCAGAATGTTATAAAGAGTGATCAGCTTAACAGCAATTACTTACAAAGTCAATATTTGGCTAGAAAATGAACTTTATCCCCCAAAACACATTTCAACATCATTGCAGCCCTGCATTAAAAGGACCAGCTAACCTCTTTTCAGTGATTGCTCCATTAACACAGGTGTGGGTGTTGATAAGGACATGCCTGGAGATCAATCTGTCATGATTAAGTAAGAATGACACCACTGGACACTTTAAAAGGAGGCTGGTGCTTGGCATCATTGTTTCTCTTCTGTTAACCATGGTTATCTCTAAAGAAACACGTGCAGTCATCATTGCAATGCACAAAAATGGCCTAACAGGGAAGAGTATCGCAGCTAGAAAGATTGCACCTCAGTCAACAATCTATCGCATCATCAAGAACTTCAAGGAGAGAGGTTCCATTGTTGCCAAAAAGGCTTCAGGGCGCCCAAGAAAGACCAGCAAGCGCCAGGACTGTCTCTTAAAAGTGTTTCAGCTGCGGGATCGGGCTACCAGCAGTGCAGAGCTTGCTCAGGAATGGCAGCAGGCAGGTGTGAGTGCATCTGCATGCACTGTGAGGCGGAGACTCTTGGAGCAAGGCCTGGTCTCAAGGAGGGCAGCAAAGAAGCCACTTCTCTCCAGAAAAAACATCATGGACAGACTGATATTCTGCAAAAGGTACAGGCAGTGGACTGCTGAGGACTGGGGTAAAGTTATTTTTCTGATGAATCCCCTTTTCGATTGTTTGGGACATCAGAAAAACGCCTCATTCGGAGAAGACAAGGTGAGCGCTTCCACCAGTCTTGTCTCATGCCAACTGTTAAGCATCCTGAAACCATTCATGTGTGGGGTTGCTTCTCAGCCAAGGGAATCGGCTCTCTCACAGTCTTGCCTAAAAACACAGCCATGAATAAAGAATGGTACCAGAATGTCCTCCAAGAGCAACTTCTCCCAACCCTCCAAGAGCAGTTTGGCGATCAACAATGCCTTTTCCAGCATGATGGAGCACCTTGCCATAAAGCAAAGGTGATAACTAAATGGCTCAGGGAACAAAACATAGAGATTTTGGGTCCATGGCCTGGAAACTCCCCAGATCTTAATCCCATTGAGAACTTGTGGTCAATCATGAAGAGACGGGTGGACAAACAAAAACCTAAAAATTCTGACAAAATGAAAGCATTGATTGTGCAAGAATGGACTGCTATCAGTCAGGATTTGGTCCAGAAGTTGGTTCAGAGCATGCCAGGGAGAATTGCAGAGGTCCTGAAGAAGAAGGTTCAACACTGCAAATATTGACTTGCTGCATTAACTCATTCTAACTGTCAATATAAGCTTTTGTTACTCATATGTTTGCAATTATTATATTTCTGTCTGTGATAAAAACATCTGTCAAACACACATAAAAACCAGAGGGCAGCAGATCATGTGAAAATATAATATTTGTGTCATTCTCAAAACTTTTGGCCATGACTGTAAGTACCAGATCCATAGAAGCAGGGATATACCACACAAGACAAGACCCAAGGTGCAGACTATGCAAAGAAACCTCAGAAACCGTCCAACACATAGTGGTAGTATGTAAAATGCAAGCCACAACCAAGTAGCGGGAATTGTATACAGGAAGATCTGCACAGCATATGGGCTAAGTCCTCCTAAGTTCAGGTGGGAGACCCCAGAAAAAGTGGTGGAGAATGAAAGGGCTAAAATCCTGTGGGACTTCAAGATCCAGACGGATAAGCAAGTGTTGGCTAACCAACCAGACATTGCCATAGTCAACAAGGATCAGATGAAAATAGATGTGGCAGTGCCAATATGAGAAGCTGGAGAAAAACCAGGGCTTCAAAGGAGAACTGGAGAAGATGTGGAAGGTGAAGGCAACAGTGATTCCAGTGGTGATAGGAGCACTTGGAGCAGTGACCCCTAAGTTGGAAGAATGGCTACAACAGATCACAGGAGCAACATGTGAGCTCTCTGTCCAGAAAAGCGCAATGCTGTGAACAGCTAAGATCCTGCGCAGAACCCTCAAACTCCCAGGCCTCTGGTAGAGGACCCGAGAATGAGAAAGGACAACAAAGACCACCCCCAGTGAGGGTGAGAAGGAAGTTTTTTTTATATATATGCGATATTGCTTTGTGTGTGTGTGTGTGTGTATATATATATATATATATATATATATAAGTATACAGCAGTATATATAAATACACACACACTGCAGTGTCACCTATATAACATTTATACAGATCAGTAGCAGTATCTCCTATATAAGGTATATAGACTGCTGAATATACAATATATACCGCAAGTGCTACTGCTGTATATAATCACTGTATCACCTATCTAATGTATGTACAGCAGTCTATATACATTATATTGGCAATACTGCTACTGATGTGTACAGTCATGGCCAAAAGTTTTGAGAATGACACAAATATTATATTTTCACATGATCTGCTGCCCTCTGGTTTTTATGTGTGTTTGACAGATGTTTTTATCACAGACAGAAATATAATAATTGCAAACATATGAGTAACAAAAGCTTATATTGACAGTTAGAATGAGTTAATGCAGCAAGTCAATATTTGCAGTGTTGACCCTTCTTCTTCAGGACCTCTGCAATTCTCCCTGGCATGCTCTCAATCAACTTCTGGACCAAATCCTGACTGATAGCAGTCCATTCTTGCACAATCAATGCTTTCATTTTGTCAGAATTTTTAGGTTTTTGTTTGTCCACCCGTCTCTTGATGATTGACCACAAGTTCTCAATGGGATTAAGATCTGGGGAGTTTCCAGGCCATGGACCCAAAATCTCAATGTTTTGTTCCCTGAGCCATTTAGTTATTATCACCTTTGCTTTATGGCAAGGTGTTCCATCATGCTGGAAAAGGCATTGTTGATCGCCAAACTGCTCTTGGAGGGTTGGGAGCAGTTGCTATTGGAGGACATTCTGGTACCATTCTTTATTCATGGCTGTGTTTTTAGGCAAGACTGTGAGAGAGCCGATTCCCTTGGCTGAGAAGCAACCCCACACATGAATGGTTTCAGGATGCTTAACAGTTGGCATGAGACAAGACTGGTGGTAGCGCTCACCTTGTCTTCTCCGAATGAGGCGTTTTCCTGATGTCCCAAACAATCGAAAAGGGGATTCATCAGAGAAAATAACTTTACCCCAGTCCTCAGCAGTCCACTGCCTGTACCTTTTGCAGAATATCAGTCTGTCCATGATGTTTTTTCTGGAGAGAAGTGGCTTCTTTGCTGCCCTCCTTGAGACCAGGCCTTGCTCCAAGAGTCTCCGCCTCACAGTGCGTGCAGATGCACTCACACCTGCCTGCTGCCATTCCTGAGCAAGCTCTGCACTGCTGGTAGCTCAATCCCGCAGCTGAAACACTTTTAAGAGACGGTACTGGCGCTTGCTGGTCTTTCTTGGGTGCCCTGGAGCCTTTTTGGCAACAATGGAACCTCTCTCCTTGAAGTTCTTGATGATGCGATAGATTGTTGACTGAGGTGCAATCTTTTTAGCTGCGATACTCTTCCCTGTTAGGCCATTTTTGTGCATTGCAATGATGACTGCACGTGTTTCTTTAGAGATAACCATGGTTAACAGAAGAGAAACAATGATGCCAAGCACCAGCCTCCTTTTAAAGTGTCCAGTGGTGTCATTCTTACTTAATCATGACAGATTGATCTCCAGCCATGTCCTCATCAACACCCACACCTGTGTTAATGGAGCAATCACTGAAAAGAGGTTAGCTGGTTCTTTTAAGGCAGGGCTGCAATGATGTTGAAATGTGTTTTGGGGGATAAAGTTCATTTTCTAGCCAAATATTGACTTTGCAAGTAATTGCTGTTAAGCTGATCACTCTTTATAACATTCTGGAGTATATGCAAATTGCCATTAGAAAAAGTGAAGCAGTAGACTTTGTAAAAATTAATATTTGTGTCATTCTCAAAACTTTTGTCCATGACTGTATATACATTATATAGGTGATACTGCTGTGTATACAGTGGGTACAGAAAGTATTCAGACCCCTTTAAATTTTTCACTCTTTGTTTCATTGCAGCCATTTGGTAAATTCAAAAGAGTTAATTTTTTTTCTCATTAATGAACACTCGGCACCCCATCTTGACTGAAAAAAAAACAGAAATGTAGACATTTTTGCAAATTTATTAAAAAAGAAAAACTGAAATATCACATGGTCATAAGTATTCAGACCCTCTGCTCAGACACTCATATTTAAGTCGCATGCTATATATTTCCTTGTGATCCTCCTTGAGATGGTTCTACTCCTTCATTGGAGTCCAGCTGTGTTTAATTAAACTGATAGGACTTGATTTTTAAAGGCACACACCTGTCTATATAAGACCTCACAGCTCACGTCAGACTAAATGGGAATCATGAGGTCAAAGGAACTGGCCAAGGAGCTCAGAGACAGAATTGTGGCAATGCACACATCTGGCCAAGGTTACAAATGAATTTCTGCAGTACTCAAGGTTTATAATAATCTTTATTTTTTTAAATAGCGCTAACATATTGGGCAGCGCTTTACAGACATTATCATCGCTGTCCCTGATGGAGCTCACAATCTAAATCCCCTATCAGTATGTCTTTGGAATGAAACCCACGTAAACACGGGGAGAACATGCAAACTCCTTGCAGGTGTTGTCCTTGGTGGGATTTGAACCCAGGACCCCAGCACTGCTGCAGTGCCAGCCACTGAGCCACCGTGCTGCCCTTAGGTTCCTAAGAGCACAGTGGCCTCCAAAATCCTTAAATGGAAGAAGTTTGGGACCACCAGAAGTCTTCCTAGACCTGGCAGTCCAGCCAAACTGAGCAATCGTGGGAGAAGAGCCTGGGTGAGAGAGGTAAAGAAGAACCTCAAGATCACTGTGGCTGAGCTCCACAGATGCAGTAGCAAAATGGGAGAAAGGTCAACAAAGTCAACTATCACGGTAGCACTCCACCAGTTGGGCCTTTATGGCATAGTGGCCTGACGGAAGCCTCTCCTCAGCGCTAGACATTTGAAAGCCCACATAAAGTTTGCTAAAAAACACATGAAGGATTCCCAGGCTATGAGAAATAAGATTCTCAGGTCTAATGAGCCGAAGATAGAACTTTTTGGTGATAATTCTAAGCAGTTATGTTTGGAGAAAACCAGGCACTGCTCATCACCTGCCCAATACATTCCCAACAGTGAAACATGGTAGCAGCATCATGGTATGGGGGTGTTTTTCAGCTGCAGGGACAGGATGACTGGTTGCAATAGAAGGAAACATGAATATGGCCAAGTACAGAAATATCTTGGATGAAAACCTCTTCCAGAGTGCTCTGGACCATGCACTAATTTTGGTTTGTTTTGTGGGGTGTTTTTAAATTTGATATTGTAAAATTAAATAAAAGTAAAGTTTTAGGGAGTATTTTTGTTAGCAGTGATAATGATAGTCTTGTCTCTTATGGCCTGTTATATACAGCGAGTAATTTACCAAAGACTTTATGGTAAGTACCTCGCTGTATATTATTATTATTATTATTACACATTTATATAGCGCCATTTATTCCATGGCGCTTTACATATGAAAAGAGAAAATATAGACAGGTACAATAAACGTGTGCTAGACAAGGGACACACAAGTACAGAAGGAGAGAGGACCCTGCCCGCGAGGGCTCACAGTCTACAGGGATGGGTGAGGATACACTAGGAAAGGGTAGAGCTGGTCGTGCGATGGTTCAGTAGACTGAGGATCATTGTAGGCTGTAGGCTTGTCGGAACAGGTGGGTCTTCAGGTTCTTCTTGAAGGTTTCCGTTGTTGGTGAAAGTCTGATGTTTTGCGGCAGGGAGTTCCAGAGTATGGGGAAGCCCGGGAGAAGTCTTGTATGCGGTTGTGGGAAGAAGAGATGAGGGGGGAGTCGAGAAGGAGATCTTGAGAGGATCGAAGGTTGCGTGTGGGTAGATAGCGGGAGACCATGTCACAGATGTATGGAGGAGAAAGGTTGTGGATGGGTTTGTATGTCATGGTTAGGGTTTTGAACTGAAGCCTCTGGGCAATAGGAAGCCAGTGAAGGGCCTGGCATAGGGGGGAGGCTGGGGAATATCTGGGAGACAGGTGGATTAGTCGGGCAGCAGAGTGTAGGATGGACTGGAGTGGTGCCAGAGTGCTAGAGGGGAGGCCAGACAGTAGGAGGTTGCAGTAGTCGAGGCAGGAGATGATAAGGGCGTGCACTAGTGTTTTTGTGGTTTCATGGTTGAGGACTGAGTGGATCCGGGAAATATTTTGATTTTGAGGCGGCAGGAGGTGGCGAGGGCTTGGATGTGTGGTTTGAAAGAGAGGGAAGAGTCGACGATCACCCCAAGGCACCGAGCATGCGGGACTGGGGAAAGCGAGCAGCCATTGACATTGATGGATAGGTCTGGTGGAGGGGAAGAATGAGATGGGGGAAAGATGATGAATTCTGTTTTGTCCATGTTCAGTTTGAGAAAGCGAGCAGAAAAGAAGGCTGAGATACCAGACAGACACTGTGGGATTTTGGTCAGTAGGGAGGTGAGGTCAGGTCCAGATAGGTAGATCTGCGTGTCATCGGCGTAGAGGTGATACTGCAAGCCGTGTGATTCTATGAGCTGTCCAGGCCGAAGGTATAGATGGAAGAGTAGGGGTCCTAGGACTGAGCCTTGAGGAACACCGACAGACAGGGGGCGAGGTGAGGAGGTGGTGTGTGAGAGGGAGACACTGAATGTTCGGTCTGTTAGGTATGATGAGATCCAGGATAGGGCCAAGTCTGTGATGCTAAGAGATGAGATAATCTGTAGCAGGAGGGAATGGTCCACGGTGTCGAAGGCAGAAGACAGGTCCAGGAGAAGGAGGACAGAGTAGTGTCGCTTGCTCTTGGCGGTTAGCAGGTCGTTAGTTACTTTAGTTAGGGCAGTTTCAGTTGAGTGATGCGGTCGGAAGCCGGATTGTAAACGGTCAAAGAGGGAACAGGAGGAGAGGTGGGAGGACAGTTCGAGATATACATGCTGTTCCAGTAGTTTTGAGGCATAAGGGAGAAGAGATATTGGGCGATAGCTAGACGCAGAGGATGGGTCAAGGGAGGTCTTTTTGAGGATGGGAGTGATTGAGGCATGTTTGAAGGATGAAGGAAAGACACCATTTGTAAGTGAAAGGTTGAAGAGGTGTGTGAGAGTAGGGATGAAGACTGTGGCAAATTAAGGGATGAGGTGGGACGGGAGTGGGTCAAGCGTGCAATAATATAAATAATAATAAATAATAATAATATAAATAATAATAAAGGGTCATAAGAGACAAGACTATGCTTACCACCATCATCAGACAGTAGAGGAAGGCTGGGGAACCTTTTTTCTGCCAAGGTGCATTTGGATATTTATGCATAGTAAAGAAATAGTTCAGCTCACCTCCATGGATCCAAAGTCCATCCGAGCAAGGATAAGTCACTGCCAGACGTTGCAATACATGAAGAGAAGAAAATCCAGCTCCGGAAATAATGTAAAAATCATCCTTTTATTAAGGCAAATATTAAAATACAAAAATCCAGCATGGCTGCTGTACTAGTCTCAGCGGTAAATAAATGAAGGTACCGCAACATACAGTGACTGCCCACTGAAGTCTGGACGCGCTTCGAGCACCAAGTGCTCTTAGAATCAGAATAACCTTCAGTATCACACCAAGTGAAATATAACAAAGACACACAGGTGAAATCAACTAAACAAATTAAAATAATTAAAAACACATGACATTAATAATGAAGCATGAATTCTTTTCTAAGGTTTAAACCTGCAGGTGCACGGGTATCCATAAAGCCATAGAGCCTCTCGATCCGAAGAAGTTTTTCTCTATCTCCACCTCTGATTTTAGCTTTAATCTGTTCTATTGCATAAATCTTCAAATATGAAATATCCCTATTATGAGTGGAAACAAAATGTTTAGACACATTAGATACATTCCTAATAGTAGGATACAATATATCATGAAGGTGCTCTCGTGTCCTTTCCTTCAATCTACGTATAGTGGATCCTACATATTTCACATTACATTTTGTACATTCCATTATATATACAACGAAATCTGAGTTGCAGTTTAAAAAATCTTTAATTTTATAAGACTTATTATTCATGGTATTTATAACCGTTAATGTTTTAGAGGAAAAAGAGCACGTTTTGCAAGGAGATTGACCACATCTGTGATAACACACACAGGATAACCAGATTTTGTTAGAACGAATTTCATTGTGTGAAAACAAGCTAGGAGAAAGGGCATTGCCTAAGGTTAATGCTCTTCTGGAGAGAAGTCTAATTCCATTTTTTAATAACTCATTAATAAATGTGGATATTTATACCATTATTGGGGGCCGTACAAAATAATCAACTTGAAAATTACCTGCTATATTTGGTCAAAAATTTAATTAACTCACCCCTAATGTGATGCTTCTCTTTGGTGCTGCTGGTAACTGCTTTTAGATTTTCTTCGGTCTGAAGCACAGTCAACTCTTTGCGATGATACGTTTTGTAAAGCACTCACAGCAGTAAGCCATATCAAACACATATGTGGATTACACTACAGGTCTGCTTACGGTGAGAAATCAAACACTGCTCACTTTATATTTATAGAACTCAAGCAGAGGGAGATCTGCTGTATACAAAACATGGGAGACACTGAGACTGGTTTATATACATCAAATAGGAGACACAGAGAGAGCGGTATACATCACATAGGAGACCCTGGGGTAGGAGTGTATATATATATATAATCAGAAGAGACGTGGGGCTGCGGCATGGATGTCACAGGAGGCGTGGGGCTGCAGCATGGATGTCACAGGAGGCGTGGGGCTGCGGCATGCACTTCGCAGGAGATGTGGCGCTGCTATATAGATGTCACAGCAAATGTGGGGCTGTGGCATAGACATCACTGGAGACTTGAGCCCATGGCATCGACATCACAGGAAACGTGGGGCTGTGGCATAGACATCACAAGTTATGTGGGGCTCTGGCAGAGACGTCACAGGAGACGTGAGGCAGCGGCATAGACGGCAGGAGACATGGGGCTCTGGCATAAATGTTACAGGAGACGTGGGGCAGCTGCAGAGAAGTCTGGAGCGTGGGGCTGCCGTAAGACGTAAGGAGGCGTGGGGCCAAGGCCGGCGTTAGGGGTAGGCAGACCAGGCAGCTGCTTAGGGCCCCCATTCCTACAGTAGCCCCCAGACAGTGGCACGCTATGCAGCTGCTATGGGGCCCATAAGAGGGGCCCGATGCCGCCCCCAACAGTCAACTTATCGGCATCATAGATGCCGATACAGTTGAAAGCAGTGATTGAGGAGAATCAGATGACACTCTCTCCCGTCACTCCCCCTCTGCCTCTGACTCAGCGTGTGCCAGCAGTGGAGCTGATGAGATGCTGAAACGCTCTGCAGAAGTCAGAGCAGCGGGGAGACAGATGAGGAGAGGTCAGTATTGTGTGTGGGCTGCATTATACTGTGTGGGGGTACTGCACTATACTGTGTATGTGGGGGGCTGCACTATACTGTGTGTGTTTGAGGGCTGCATTATACTTTGTGGGGGGGCTGTATTATACTGTGTGGGGGTGCACTATACTGTGTTTGTGGGGACTGAATTATATTGTGAGTGGGGGGCTGCATTATACTGTGTGTGTGTAGGGGGCTGCATTATACTGTGTGTGTGGTGGCTGCATTATATCCTGAGGGGGCTGCATCATACTCTATGAGGGGGCTGCATTATACTGTGTGTGTGAGGCTGCGTTTTGCTCTATGAGGGAGGGATGCATTATACTGTATGAGAGGGGATGCAGTTTACTCTATGAGGTGGCTGTTGTATACTCTATGAGGGGGGCTGCAGTATACTCTGAGACGTGCTTCATTATACTCTATCAAGGACCATGGTCAGTGTATTATACTATATGTACTATATGGGACCTGCATTGTACTGTATCGAGGACTTTTTGTACCTATCATTCTTCCTCAGCTGGAGTAAAGAGGCTAGGAAACAAGCGTTGAACAACTTCAATATTATCGATTGTGCTCGTTTAACGGCCTGAACTCAGCACATGTAAATGCAGCCGAAATGTTTCTGTGTGATGTGGAATATGTGAGCATTTGGGGCCCCACTTTGTCTAAAACTGGCCATTTGTGGGGCTATGGCATAGACATCACAGGAGATGTGGGGCTGCGGCATAGACATCACAGGAGATGTGGGGCTGCGGCATAGACATCACAGGATGTGGGGCTGCGGCATAGACATCACAGGAGATGTGGGGCTGCGGCATAGACATCACAGGAGATGTGGGACTGCGGCATAGACATCACAGGAGATGCGGGGCTGCGGCATGGACATCACAGGAGATGCGGGGCTGCGGCATAGACATCACAGGAGATGCGGGGCTGCGGCATAGACATCACAGGAGATGCGGGGCTGCGGCATGGACATCACAGGAGATGCGGGCTGCGGCATGGACATCACAGGAGATGCGGGGCTGCGGCATGGACATCACAGGAGATGCGTGGCTGCGGCATGGACATCACAGGAGATGGGGGCTGCGGCATCGACATCACAGGAGATGCGGGGCTGCGGCATGGACATCACAGGAGATGCGGGGCTGCGGCATGGACATCACAGGAGATGCGGGGCTGCGGCATAGACATCACAGGAGATGCGGGGCTGCGGCATAGACATCACAGGAGATGGGGGCTGCGGCATGACATCACAGGAGATGCGGGGCTGCGGCATAGACATCACAGGAGATGCGGGGCTGCGGCATAGACATCACAGGAGAGTGGGGCTGCGGCATATACATCACAGGAGATGCGGGGCTGCGGCATGGACATCACAGGAGATGTGGGGCTGCGGCATGGACATCACAGGAGATGTGGGGCTGCGGCATAGACATCACAGGAGATGTGGGGCTGCGGCATATACATCACAGGAGATGTGGGGCTGCGGCATGGACATCACAGGAGATGTGGGTCTGCGGCATGGACATCACAGGAGATTGGGGGCTGCGGCATGGACATCACAGATGTGGGGCTGTGGCATGGACATCACAGGAGATGCGGGGCTGCGGCATGGACATCACAGGAGATGTGGGGCTGCGGCATGGACATCACAGGAGATGCGGGGCTGCGGCATAGGACATCACAGGTGGGCTGGGGCTGCTATGCTGTCTTTCACAGAGATGCCTGTGGGAAGGGAGCGCATCACGCACTGACTCTGCCCACAGAGCACGTCCAGACAGTGGCATTGGCCAACGCGAAGACGTAATCTTTCATTACACATGCTCGCAGAGCAAGAAGAAATTAAAGGTCCGGCAGCCATCAGAAGGACGCTGCTGGCCCGAGCACTGCGGTCCCCAGGATTCAGCCCGGGGGGTGTAGACGGCCTGCGGACCTGAGGTTCCCCATCCCGAATTTAGATGCTACGAATGACACTGACTGGGAGGCTCAGCACTAGCCCTGACTCCGGCCATTGCAGCGGGCGTCCGCTATATGAAGCAGCTAACGATCACTGCTAATGACGCAATGTCACCCATGCGCCATGGGTGTGACACAGTATTTGGGCAAGGGCCGCAAGGCTGATCTAGAGAAAGCCGCCCATGACCTAATATGATGCCAGTTAAGGGGGGAAAGGTGGTTTTATAGTGTAAAAGCAGCACATAAGAATAACCCGTGTCCATGTGGCGTCGTCTCCACCACACAGCCCCGCAGAGTAAGGCAGCTGCCACTCACACCGCAGTGACCTGTAAAATCTAAATCCAGAACACAAGTGCAGAATTCTTTTTTATTTTTTCCAACCTCCCCAGAAAAAGTGATGTATGGAAAAGTGGTGTCTTTGTGCTAAACAACTGCACAGCCCCCAACAAGCACTGGCTCTGGCTCTATAATAGCCCGCTCTTGAGGGGTTAAACTAAAATAAAAAAGAATAAAGAACGCTATATTTTTCCTCTTCCAGTAGACCCTGTCCCCTCTTCCGCAGCCATATTATCGTGGTCGCATGATAACTTTCAGTGCGTATTTGTCTTCAATAATATGGCGCTCGCAGTTCTCCTTTATAACGTTCACAGACCTCTAGCTCACAACGAAAGGACGGCGTGACGTCATCGCTTTGTTTCGTACTGATTGGCTGAATGGTTACCATAGCATTAAGTGACGCTCTGCAGTTTGCCGCCCTCCCGGTTGCCGTGGTTACGCGCATGCGCAGTATATTACTGCACACTAACTCCAGTATGAAGGTAAGGAGGCCGGAGAATTCGGGTTCACTGTGGGGTTCACCTTGTCTCCTGTGGACAGACGGGTGTACGTGGGGCGGTGACGAGTAGCACCGGGTGTGACTCTATACAGAGTGCTGTGATCAGTGGTGTGCGTGGGTTACAGCTCACAGACTCTCCATCTCCGTGGTGACTAGAAGCTAAAGGGACGTGGCTGGTAAAGGGTTAACTCCCCTTGGGAACTTTTTCATAAAAACGAGCATCGTCCAATCAAAAAAGAACCTAACGGCTCAAAAATATGGCACCGTGACTGTCAGGGCTTGTGTGACATCATCATGTCATATCCGGGCTGCAGCCGATCAGTGGTCACTAATCGTTTGTCCCAGGGATTGTGTGACATCATCATGTCATATCCGGGCTGCAGCCGATCTGTGCTCACTAATCGTTTGTCCCAGGGTTTGTGTGACATCATCATGTCATATCCGGGCTGCAGCCGATCAGTGGTCACTAATCGTTTGTCCCAGGGCTTGTGTGACATCATGTCATCCGGGCTGCAGCCGATCTGTGCTCACTAATCGTTTGTCCCAGGGCTTGTGTGACATCATCATGTCATATCCGGCTGCAGCCGATCTGTGCTCACTAATCGTTTGTCCCAGGGCCTGTGTGACATCATCATGTCATATCCGGGCTGCAGCCGATCTGTGCTCACTACGTTTGTCCCAGGGTTGTGTAAACATTATCATGTCATATCCGGCTGAGCGATCTGGCTCATAATCTTTGTCCCAGGTTTGTGACACTCATGTCATATCCGCTGCAGCCGATCAGTGGTCTATAATCTTTGTCAGGCTTTTGATCATCAATTCATCGGGCTGCAGCGATTCTCCTTTACTAACGTTTGTCCCCAGCTTGTGTGACATCATAGTAATCGCGGCGTGCAGCGATCTGCTCATATCGTTTGTCCTGAGGCTTGTGTCCCATCATTATACCGTGAGCCGATCTGCCACTATTGTTGTCCCGGCTTGCGTGATCTATCATCCCGGCTGCGCGACGTGTCACTATCTTGTCCAGCTTGTGTAACTCATCAGTCATAAAACCGGCTGAGCGATCAGTGTTCACTAATCGTTTGTCAGAGCTGTGTACACTTATCATACCGGGCTGAGCCGATCGTGGTCACTAATCGTTGTCCAGGGAGGTGACATCATCATGCATCCGGGGTGCGCGATCTGTGCTCTATCGTTGTCCCAGGGTTTGTGTGACATCACGCTCTCATATCCGGGTGCTAGCGATCAGGGTACTAATCGTTTGTCCAGGGCTTGTGGACACATTGTCATCACGGCTGCACCGACTCGTGCTCAATATCGTTGTCCAGGGCTTGTGTGACATCATCATGTCATATCCGGGCTGCAGCCGATCTGTGGTCACTAATCGTTTGTCCCAGGCTTGTGTGACATCATCATGTCATATCCGGGCTGCAGCCGATCTGTGCTCACTAATCGTTTGTCCCAGGGTTTGTGTGACATCATCATGTCATATCCGGGCTGCAGCCGATCAGTGGTCACTAATCGTTTGTCCCAGGCTTGTGTGACATCATGTCATCCGGGCTGCAGCCGATCTGTGCTCACTAATCGTTTGTCCCAGGGCTTGTGTGACATCATCATGTCATATCCGGGCTGCAGCCGATCTGTGCTCAATAATCGTTTGTCCCAGGGCTTGTGTGACATCATGTCATATCCGGGCTGCAGCCGATCTGTGCTCACTAATTGTTTGTCCCAGGGCTTGTGTGACATCATATCATATCCGGGCTGCAGCCGATCTGTGCTCACTAATCGTTTGTCCCAGGGCTTGTGTGACATCATCATGTCATATCCGGGCTGCAGCCGATCAGTGCTCACTAATCGTTTGTCCCAGAGCTTGTGTGACATCATCATATCATATCCGGGCTGCAGCCGATCAGTGCTCACTAATCGTTTGTCCCAGGGCTTGTGTGACATCATCATGTCATATCCGGGCTGCAGCCGATCTGTGCTCACTAATCGTTTGTCCCAGGGCCTGTGTGACATCATCATGTCATCCTGGCTGCAGCCGATCTGTGCTCACTAATCGTTTGTCCCAGGGCTTGTGTGACATCATCATGTCATCCTGGCTGCAGCCGATCTGTGGTTACTAATCATTTGTCTCAGGGTTTGTGTGACATCATGTCATATCCGGGCTCTAGCCGATCTGTGCTCACTAATCGTTTGTCCCAGGGCTTGTGTGACATCATTTGGTCATATCTGGGCTGCAGCCAATTTGTGGTCACTAATCGTTTGTCCCAGGGCTTGTGTGACATCATTTGGTCATATCTGGGCTGCAGCCGATCTGTGGTCACTAATCGTTTGTCCCAGGGCTTGTGTGACATCATCATGTCATATTCGGGCTCTAGCCGATCTGTGCTCGCTAATCGTTTGTCCCAGGGCTTGTGTGACATCATCATCTCATATCCGGGCTCTAGCCGATCTGTGCTCACTAATCGTTTGTCCCAGGGCTTGTGTGACATCATGTCATATCCGGGCTCTAGATGATCTGTGCTCACTAATCGTTTGTCCCAGGGCTTGTGTGACATCATCAGTCATATCCGGGCTGCAGCCGATCTGTGTTCACTAATCGTTTGTCCCAGGGCTTGTGTGACATCATCATGTCATATGCGGGCTGCAGCCGATCTGTGCCCACTAATGGGCAGTTTTGTTCACTCTTCCTTCAAACAAAAAGAGAAAAGCCCTCTCTTTCAAACCACATATCCAAGCCCTCGCCACCTCCTGCCGCCTCAAACTCAAAAATATTTCCCGGATCCGCTCATTCCTCAACCATGAAACCACAAAAACACTAGTGCACGCCCTTATCATCTCCCGCCTCGACTACTGCAACCTCCTACTGTCTGGCCTCCCCTCTAGCACTCTGGCACCACTCCAGTCCATCCTACACTCTGCTGCACGACTAATCAACCTGTCTCCCCGCTATTCCCCAGCCTCCCCCCTATGCCAGGCCCTTCACTGGCTCCCTATTGCCCAGAGGCTCCAGTTCAAAACCTTAACCATGACATACAAAGCCATCCACAACCTTTCTCCTCCATACATCTGTGACATGGTCTCCCGCTACCTACCTACACGCAACCTTCGATCCTCTCAAGATCTCCTTCTCGACTCCCCCCTCATCTCTTCTTCCCACAACCGCATACAAGACTTCTCCCGGGCTTCCCCCATACTCTTGGAACTCCCTGCCACAAAACATCAGACTTTCACCAACAATGGAGACCTTCAAGAAAAACCTGAAGACCCACCTGTTCCGACAAGCCTACAACCTGCAATGATCCTCAGTGTACTGAACCATCGTACGACCAGCTCTACCCCCTCCTAGTGTATTCTCACCCATCCCTGTAGACTGTGAGCCCTCGCGGGCAGGGTCCTCTCTCCTTCTGTACTTGTGTGTCCCTTATCCAGCACATGTTTATTGTACCTGTCTATATTTTTCCCCTTTTCATATGTAAAGCGCCATGGAGTAAATGGCGCTATATAAATGTATAATAATAATAATAATAATAAAAATAATAAAAAGTGAGAATTACAGACCATTAGCGAGCGCTGATTGCCTGCAGCGCTTATGTGGCATATTAATGCTACGCAATCCCCAGGAGACCCGTCTCCGACATCACTGGTGTGGGAAGTCTCTATTATTTTTATTTTACACCGGGAAATCTGCTTTTAAGAAGGGGATGTCAGAGCTGTGGCCGTTTCCTTTTATGGGGGGTCCCGGAGGTCGAACGCTGAGGTGCTGAGAATAAGCGGGATGCAGCTTTGCTTCAGCACTACATACTACATGTTACACAGAGACCCCCAGGCCCCTCTTGACAAAGCATTAATAGATCAGCGCTGCACAGTGTGGCCGGGAAGCTCAGACTTGTAGCCATCTCTTGGTTCACAAAAATTTGGCCACTGTTGGAGCGGATTTACATCTGGCCGCTGTTTGAGCGGATTTACATCTGGCCGCTGTTGGAGCGGATTTACATCTGGCCGCTGTTGGAGTGGATTTACATCTGGCCGCTGTTGGAGCGGATTTACATCTGGCCGCTGTTGGAGCGGATTTACATCTGGCTGCTGTTGGAGCGGATTTACATCTGGCCGCTGTTGGAGCGGATTTACATCTGGCCGCTGTTGGAGCGGATTTACATCTGGCCGCTGTTGGAGCGGATTTACATCTGGCCGCTGTTGGAGCGGATTTACATCTGGCCGCTGTTGGAGCGGATTTACATCTGGCCGCTGTTGGAGCGGATTTACATCTGGCCGCTGTTGGAGCGGATTTACATCTGGCCGCTGTTGGAGCGGATTTACATCTGGCTGCTGTTGGAGCGGATTTACATCTGGCCGCTGTTGGAGCGGATTTACATCTGGCCGCTGTTGGAGCGGATTTACATCTGGCCGCTGTTTGAGCGGATTTACATCTGGCCGCTGTTTGAACGGATTTACAGATCTGGCCGCTGTTGGAGCGGATTTACATCTGGCCGCTGTTGAACGGATTTACAGATCTGGCCGCTGTTGGAGCGGATTTACATCTGGCCGCTGTCGGAGCGGATTTACAGATCTGGCCGCTGTTGGAGCGGATTTACATCTGGCCGCTGTTGGAGCGGATTTACAGATCTGGCCGCTGTTGGAGCGGATTTACAGATCTGGCCGCTGTTGGAGCGGATTTACATCTGTCCGCTGTTGGAGCGGATTTACATCTGGCCGCTGTCGGAGCGGATTTCATTGGTGACACCTGCTGCTGTTGGACCCCCCATCCCATATAGATGACTTATTGTAAGGTTAGCAGTCCCGGACATCCCCTTTAACAGATGGGTGCTATAATTGCCTCGTCAGTAGGGTTTGTCCTTTGCCGTCTGGCACCACTGGATGGATGTCATTCTTCTTCGGACTTTGCACTCGGCGTGCATTCTGTCACTGCCCATCTGTGCCATATAGATGTGTCTGTCACCATGCCCCTGTTCACACACAGTTTTACATGCTTCCTCATCTTCACATTTCTATCCCACTTTGTGTCCTAATAGGTAAAAGTTATGGAATTACTCCGGTAAGAAAGTCATTAGTGGCGGGCAGCTTTTGGATTTATGGGGTAGTAATATTCAGTCTGCCTACAGTGGAATATGGAGGGGTCATCAGATATCGGACCCCCACTTACTTTCCGGATAGTTGGGGTTCTGCCACTAAGACCCCCAATGATTAGCAGAATGAGGGGGCCTTTTGTCTTATATTTGAGTGGAGCGTAGTGTGCGTGCTCGGCCGCTGCTCCGTGCGATCTGTAGGGGACTGCTGGTGATTTTGACTTTACAGGGTTATTCTCATATTTAGAAGTTACCGCCTGTCCATGGGATGTGTGATAACTTGCTGATCAGTGGGGTCTGACCACTGGGACCCCATTGATCTTCAGAGCGACGCCTCATCTGAATGGAGTGGTGGCGGGTATGTGCAGCACCCCTCTATGGGAGTCTTTATGGAAATAGCTGAGTGCTCTGTCTCCCTCTGTCCCTTTCAGAATGAATGGAGCAATTATGCCAATGTCCGGCCACCGCTACATGCAGATGGGGCTCTGCAGACCCCCGTTCTCAGGATCAGTGGGGTTCCCAGTGGTCCGAACTCACTAATTAACAAGTTATTACTTATACTATGGCTGGGTGGTAACTTCTAAAGTTGGGAATAACCATCTAATAAGAATTGCTTTTCCCGAAAACATCTGTGTATCCATAAACATCTAGACATCACTGACCGCTGGCATTTTTTTTTCTTGCTCTCCATAATATAAATGTAACACTTCTGTTTTCCAGCGAGTTTTTTCATTGACAGAAAAGGGACTGCTTGGACATCCCATCCAGTACGTGTGGCAGAAGACTTTAGGAAATTACATAGTAGTTACTGGGTAAGTAGATAACTGAAATGATTCCTTTATTTTACTTCTGTAGTTCTTTCACTTGATGCCATTTTTAGTGTGACATTTTTGCTATTGTTCCTTCATCACCAGGCGATCTGATAATACTCTATTGGGAATCTCAGAGTCCACACTTTTTTCCCTGCAGGAACCTTCCACAACATGCAGCCTCCTGCGCTTTGTTGTGCTTTCACCCCGAAACTCTGGGTGACGGCTATTGTAGGGTCACATCAACCCTGGCTAGTTTGCTGCAGAAAGTGATTTCTTGTAGACCACCCGGCCTCTTCAGATGTTGGGCTGGTCCGCATATATGACTCTGCAATGATGTTTCAGAACCTAGTTCTAGATCACGTAGGACCGAAGAGCGTCTGTCAGATGGCTGGATTCCCCGTAGAGAAGGCAGAGATGGTTTATTACCGTATCTATCTTGATCACTATATATACAGTGCTGTACTTGTGCTCTGTGTATAGCATAGGAAGCACTCGCAGTAAAAGTAGTGCCAAACAGTGCTATTACAGAAGATCAATGGACATCCTATACACCATCAGACTTAGTTTATATGCACAGAATCTACGCTAGCAAAGTAATAATAGATATTGTAATAAATCCAATTACCAAAGCTGGGAGAGAGAAGAAGGCTAGGCCAAAACGCGCGTAGGGGTCTTGGCACACTCTGTCCCAGCTCTAGTAATTGGATTTATTACAATATATATTATTGCTTCACCTTTACTATGAATAACATGCCACTTTTTGGCGTTACTTTCAATGGTCTTCCTCTGCATATTGTGTCAAGCAATCTATATTTATTTACTATTGCACCACTTGCTGGGACTGATGCCTTTTTAATCTTTGGTCCAGCTCTATTTTAAACTCATTCAATGAAGATTTATATTTTTTATTACTATTCTGTTCTATGGTCCTCATTGTACCTTTTTCTATATGATCTCTGAACTACGGTACTTTATAGTGCATGACCCTCCCAATAGTCCAGTTCTTTATGTACAAATACAGCTCTTGCAAAAATTAAGAGACCACTGCACAGTTTTATAAAAATTGGCTTCTTTACATGTCTGACAGCCATTCCATTCCAGTGTCAGCTGAATTCCAACCAGAGTACACCTCATTCTACTTAATGTGCTTCTGATTAGGTGATCACCTGAACCAAATCTTATTTAAGAAGGAAAGATAAAAAACCACTGCTGTGGTGTTCACAATCCTCTTGCAATAGGACAAGCTGGATGGCAAAACAAGTGCTAGTAATATCCCAAAAGTAAAAGGAATGAAAAAATAACTTTTAACCATGCCAAAGGAGTTGAAAAGAAAAGTCTTGAGTGAGGAAAAGAAGGGCTCAATTCTGGCTTGACCAGCAGAGGGATACAATGAGCGCCATGTTGCCTCCATCCTTAAAATTTGTAAGACTGCAGTCCATTACAACAAGGTCAAGCAGCAGACAGTGGGGACAACAAAGCTACAGACCAGCAGAGGGCGAAAACGAATCTCCACTTATCGGGATGACCGTCACCTTATTCGAATGTCACTCAGCAACCGCAGGATCACATCAAGTGACCTACAAAAGGAATGGCAAATGGCAGCTGGGGTGAAGTGCATGGCAAGAACAGTTCGTAACAGGCTCCTAGAGGCAGGGCTCAAGTCATGTAAAGCTAGAAAAAAGCCTTTCATCAATGAGAAGCAAAGGAGAGCCAGGCAGAAGTTTGCCAAAGACCATAAGGATTGGACCATAGAGGACCGGAGTAAGGTACCGTAATCTTCTCTGATGAGTCTAATTTTCAACTTTGCCCAACACCTGGTCGTCTGATGGTTAGACGGAGACCTGGAGAGGCGTACAAGCCATAGTGTCTTGCACCCACTGTGAAATTTGGTGGAGGATCGGTGATGCTCTGGGAAGCTTCAGCAAGGCTGGAATTGGGAAATACAGCAAAAAAAGGCAGAGATGCTCACCTGCCCAGGCCTTCAAACAAATGCACTATCAGGATGCAGTGGACCCACATAGTTAAGATGACGGCAACACAGGTGCAAGAATACCGATGAGGCAACCGCTCACAACCTACCAATACATGGAGGGGGCGGCTGCTTGGTATATTAATGCACCATGAAGACTTGTATGCAGCAAGGCTGGAATTGGGCAGGTTAATCTTTGCGAAGGACGTATGACTCAAGCCGCATACAAGGTTATCCAGGGAAAAACAGTTGATTCCTTCTGCTCAGGCAATGTTCCCAACTCTGAGGACTGTTTTTTTCCAGCAGGACAATGCGCCATGCCACACAGCTAGGTCAATCAATGTGTGGATGAAGGACCACCACATCAGATCCCTGTCATGGCCAGCCCAATCTCCAGACCTGAGCCCCATTGAAAACCTCTGGAATGTAATCAAGAGGAAGATGGATAGTCACAAGCCATCAAAGAAGAACTGCTTAATTTTTTTGTACCAGGAGTGGCATAAGGTCACCTAAAAGCAATGTGAAAGACTGATGGAAAGCATGCCAAGACGCATGAAAGCTGTGATTAAAAATCATGGTTATTCCACAAAATATTGATTTCTGAACTCTTCCTGAGAAAAATGATTATGAACTTGTTTTCTTAGCATCATTCGAGGTCTGCAAGCACTGCATTTTTTGTTATTTTGACCATTTCTCATTTTCTGTAAATAAAGACAAAATTTATTGCTTGGAAATTTGGAGACATGTTGTCAGTAGTTTATAGAATAAAAGAGCAATTTACATTTTACTCAAAAATATATCTATAAAGAGAAAAATCAGACAAACTGAACATTTTGCCGTGGTCTCTTAATTTTTGGCAGAGCTGTATATCTAACATCATTTATACCTAATATACCTTCTGTATACCCATATGAATTACTCATATTTGCTGGTTAATGACTGTGTCTAGGCAGCGCATGAGAGTTTATTGGTTTCCATGGGTGCTATGAAATAGGCCACTTTGGGGGACAGCCCTATACTTTGCTTGTCATTCAGCGGGGTTTCCATTACTGAATGTGGTGATTCCCTTCTTCCTATATTGTCAGCAGATCCACATTGTGATATTCCAGAAACGCCGTTTGTGATTAGTTCTTATAACTACATTATAACTAAAATGTCACATTCCCTCTTGCATTCCTGCAGAGCGGACCACACTGTTAAAATCTACGACCGCCATGGCCAGAAGAAGGATGAAATTAACCTACCAGGGTGAGTGACGCTATGTAACTGGGTACATCGTAGTTGTACAGATTTTTTTTTCTTTTGTTTTAATATGTAATAATCTTAGTATCTTTAATTTTAATATTTTAATAATTTTATTTTAATATTTATTTTAATATTTTTTTATTCTCTTTTAGCTCATGTTATTCTATGGACTGGGACAAAGATGGCAACGCTTTGGCCATTGTTGCTGAGAAATCAAGTTCCATCTACATGTGGGACTCTAATACTTGTAAGACCAGCCAGTTAGACAGCGGCATGAGGTAAGGTGGCATCCTCCAAACCTGCGTCCATTTTTTGCTGCAGCATTTTGCACTGGTTCCACTAGGGACACTTTCACAAGACATTCAAAACTTGACATAGGACTTGTTCAGACAAGCGTACTTTACCCCCATGTCAGCCAGCTCATGGACCAATGCTAGTCAGTGGGGAAGTTCTCATGAGCATCTTTACACATCTGTCTTCCGGATCAGATTCTCCCCATTTAAACTCATAGGGTGCATTAAAAAAACCTAGATGACATGCGGACACCATGCAAATGGCTGATGTTTTTAACAGATCCATTGTAACTAATAATATAGAAAACTGTATTTGTCTTTTACTATTTTTTTAAAATTGTTGGTGTAAAAACAAACTTGGAAGTTCTTATTACATGTAAAATGGGCAATTATATGTGCTCTTTTCTGAACCCGACCGTAGCGTAGTCTGTAGGCCCTAGGGTTAGTCTGTAGGTCGTAGGGGTAGTCTGTAGGTCGTAGGGTAGTCTGTAGGGTAGTGTGTAGGCCGTAGGGTAGTGTGTAGGCCGCAGCATAGTCTGTAGGCCGTAACGTAGTCTGCAGGCCGTAGCGTAGTCTGTATTGTGTAGACCGTAGGGTAGTCTGTAGGCTGTAGCGTAGTATGTAGGCCGTAGAGTAGTATGGATACCGTAGGGTAGTCTGTAGGCCGTAGGGGAGTCAGTAGTGTGTAGGCCATAGCGTAGTGTGTAGGCCATAGGGATAGTCTGTAGGTCGTAGGGTAGTCTGTAGGGTAGTGTGTAGTGTAGTCTGTAGGCCGTAGCGTAGTCTGTATTATGTAGACAGTAGGGTAGTCTGTAGGCTGTAGCGTAGTATGTAGGACATAGAGTAGTATGGATACCATAGGGTAGTATTGATACCGTAGGGTAGTCTGTAGGCTGTAGCGTAGTCTGTATTGTGTAGACCGTAGGGTAGTCTGTAGGGTAGTATGGATACCGTAGGGTAGTCTGTAGGCTGTAGGGTAGTATGTAGGCCGTAGCGTAGTCTGTAGGCCGTAGTGTTGTGCATGGACTTGAAATGAGTTCTGAGCAGAGGCTCCCTCTGGTGGTTACAAGCGGTACTGGACTGTCCAGTGAAGATTGTGAGGAGTGGGAATCAGGTGTTACTGACTGGTCTTATATAAGGGAGTCGCCTTCCCATCAGGGTTGCCGGTGATCAATTGTTCTGGTCTCAATCCTTGAGTCCTGTTTCCTTTGTAGCCTGCTGTGTCGTGTCTGCATCTCCTGCTAACAGATAAGACATTTTCTTCTTTTTGTTTTTGTGCTTGATTTTTGCATTTTGTCCTGCACTTCTGTGGGGGCCTTCAGGGTCCCCTCCGGGGGCTTTTGCCCTCTCTGTTTAGTTCAGCCACTGATGTTTGTACATTTGCTTTTTCCAGTTTTTTCAGTGGCTGCTGTTTTGTTTTTGGTTACACCAGAGAACTAATTTAGGTGGTAGAGGTCGTATGATCTCAGGTGATTTTGAAATTAGTAGAGTTGGTGCTTTTCAGGGTTTTTTGGGATTGCAGTAAGTGCCCTTCCTATCCTTTTCTATTTAGGTAGTTTTGGCCCCAACGTTTGCTCATACTATTTTCTGTCTGTGTCAGTATTTCTTCTTGTCTAACCGCCATTACATGTTTGGGGGCTTTCTATGTTCTTTGGGGATCTGCTCCGGGGCAGATAGCTTTCCTCTTTCTATCTTTAGGTGTAGTTAGTTTCTCAGGCTGTGACGAGGCGTCTAGGACCAACGTAGGAACGCTCCACGGCTGCCTCTAGTTGTGGTGGTTAGTCAGGGTACTGCAATCTCATAGATTCCAACTGCTCTGGTGTATTGCTTTTTTACCTGCACTCCTCAGCTACCGAAACATAACACCTAGGGTAGTATGTAGGCCGTAGAGTAGTATGGATACCGTAGGGTAGTCTGTAGGCCGTAGGGTATATGTAGGCCGTAGCGTAGTCTGTAGGCCGTAGGGTAGTATGTAGGCCGTAGCGTAGTGTGTAGGCGTAATGTAGTCTATAGTGTGTAGGCCGTAGGGATAGTCTGTAGTGTGTAGGCCGTAGGGTAGTCTGTAGTGCCGCAGCGTAGTCTGTAGTGTGTAGGCCGTAACGTAGTCTGTAGGCCGTAGCGTAGTCTGTATTGTGTAGACCGTAGGGTAGGCTGTAGCGTAGTATGTAGACCGTAGAGTAGTATGGATACCGTAGGGTAGTATGGATACCGTAGGGTAGTCTGTAGGCTGTAGCGTAGTCTGTATTATGTAGACCGTAGGGTAGTCTGTAGGCTGTAGCGTAGTATGTAGGCCGTAGAGTAGTATGGATACCGTAGGGTAGTATGGATACCGTAGGGTAGTCTGTAGGCTGTAGCGTAGTCTGTATTGTGTAGACCGTAGGGTAGTCTGTAGGCCGTAGGGTAGTATGGATACCGTAAGGTAGTCTGTAGGCCGTAGCGTAGTCTGTATTGTGTAGACCTTAGGGTAGTCTGTAGGCTGTAGCGTAGTATGTAGGCCGTAGAGTAGTATGGATACCGTAGGGTAGGCCGTAGGGTAGTCTGTAGTGTGTAGGCCGTAGCGTAGTCTGTAGTGTGTAGGCTGTAACGTAGTCTGTAGTGTGTAGGCCGTAGGGATAGTCTGTAGGTCGTAGGGTAGTGTGTAGGCCGTAGGGTAGTCTGTAGGCCGCAGCATAGTCTGTAGTGTGTAGGCAGTAACGTAGTCTGTAGGCCGTAGCGTAGTCTGTATTGTGTAGACCGTAGGGTAGGCTGTAGCGTAGTATGTAGGCCATAGAGTAGTATGGATACCGTAGGGTAGTCTGTAGGCCGTAGAGTAGTATGGATACCGTACGGTAGTATGGATACCGTAGGGTAGTCTGCAGGCCGTAGCGTAGTCTGTATTGTGTAGACCGTAGGGTAGTCTGTAGGCCGTAGGGTAGTATGGATACCGTAGGGTAGTCTGGTCATAGGGGAAAAACGCTAATTTGGCTGGATGAAGAAATGTGTTTGCACAAACCGGCTTGAAATGTTCCACTCACAAGAGTGGGGTCACAGGGTGGCTACATTTGTGATATAGCCAATACTTAAAGCATATTGTAAAGATAAGGCTGTTTGTGTCTTTAAAATTCCAAGATTTATTTAATTTTCATTAAAAATTACATAGTGCACAAGGCTTTGTAAAATAACATGTTGACACGTTTCGACCACGAACTGGTCCTATTTGTTACGAGCTGTGGATCTTGCAGTAGATATAAAAGGCAGCATCATCTTCTCACCTACAGGCGTCTGTGAGTTTCTTCTTCTCCTCCATTGCTTTTCTTAAATCATATATTGATGCCTTTGCTTTTCAGCACCATTTTGCCTAAAAATAAAATCTATGCTTAAAAAAAAAAAATAATAAAAGTAAAGTTTTTCTGCTTTGCATTACCTAACTTGTTGGGACGGAGACATTATCACGCCAGTCATGCATGGCTTGTGCTTTTGCTCCGGTCCGATGGAGCCAGCTGTCATGTCGGCGGTGCACCTATTAACTGGACACATAGGTGAACATCTGTAAAAAAACCAACCTCTTTTTAAGTTGACCACACCTGATGAAGCCCAGTGTAGGTGAAACGTGCATCAAGATGCCTGTGTTACCTCCCTTTTCATCTTGCCCAATTTACACTGGCATTAACATATTACAAGGTATAAGTTACTTGTAGAGCTTATTGCTTACAATCTTATCTCATTGTGTCCATTTATTGTTCTTTTTTGCCCTGCACTCTGCTCCCGTTTATTCTGTCGACCGCGACTAAATCTGTGAAAGAGGTTTAAACCCAGCCTGAGGCCATACAAGGTTTACATACAGGATTTGTAAGGTTCTCCCTGAATACGATGCGGATAAAAGCATGATGTGATCAGGATCATTCGTTTTTACAGCTTCAATGATTATTTTTAATATTTTGTATTTTTATGTTAGAGATCAAATGTCTTTCCTGCTCTGGTCTAAGACAAGTTCATTGCTCGCGGTGGGGACATCGAAAGGAAACCTGCTGGTCTATAATCTACAAACATCAAGAAAGGTGCCAGTCCTAGGTAAGCTGCCGAAAAGGATCTCATTTAGGATTATGTGTGTAATGTATGCAAATACTGGTCTAAATGTAATTGTTAGGATTTGAACCTGTGAACCATGGCTTGCTGGTCTGTTCCCTTGCTGTGGAGCTATTTCGGAACTTGAATAACTTCAGCCTGAAACCATATGAACTTCGTCTGGGATAGAGATCATCACCTGCCCTGCTGATTGTTCCCTCCCTGATTGAGACTGATTGGATAGAGATCATCACCTGCCCTGCTGATTGTTCCCTCCCTGATTGAGACTGATTGGATAGAGATCATCACCTGCCCTGCTGATTGTTCCCTACCTGATTAAGACTGATTGGATAGAGATCATCACCTGCCCTGCTGATTGTTCCCTCCCTGATTAAAACTGATTGGACCTGCTATATATACCTGGCCCTGTGCAGCTTCCTGTTGCTGAGTATATTGTGGTGCTCAGTCTAACTGAGTGAAGCATTATCTGAGCTCCTGATCTGGAAGGTGTTCTGCTGACATCTTCCTATCTCTTGTGGAAACCCTGCTGTTCCTACCTCCAACTCTATTCTTCTAAACGGACTTGGTGCTTGTGTGTGATCTCGGCCGGCCCGTGCTCGGGCGGGCTCCGGCCTCTGCCAACATAGTGAACCACCACCGCCATATATTGCACTTCAAGAAGTCCTTCCTTGGTCCGCTCACCTGCACACTTCTGCTCCGGCCACTGACTTCCAGTCCTGTATCGCCAGTAACGTGACAGTAATGAACCCCCTGGCGTCATAGCCAGATTTGGCCTTTAAGACAAACCATTTTGTTTTATCACTTTTTTATTGTCCCGTTTCAGGAGCTATGACTTTTTTTTTTTTTGGCAACATGGTTGCGTGAGGGTTTGTTATTTTCCGGGATGAGTTGTATTTTTCATGGGGTATATATAACTTATTATTATTAACAAACCCACCAAATTTTTTTTTACCAGCATGATGGAGACCGTGTCACAAGGCAAAAAGGATAACTAAGTGGCTCAGTGAACAAAAGATTGACATTCTGGGTCCATGGCCAGAAAATTCCCCAGGTCTAAGTGACATAGAGAACTTGTAGTCAATCCTCAAAAAGCAGGACAAGCAAAATACAGAAATTGCAAAAATCTCCCAGCATTGATTAGAAAAGAATGAGTTGTCATCAGTCAGGATTTGGCCCAGGAGCTGATATCCAGCATGGCAGGGCGAAGGGCAGAAGTCTTGAAAAATAAGGATTAAATTGTTATCATTTGTTTGATGGAATTTAGATCCGGACTCATTACTGGCCACTTCAGAACTTTCCAGCTCATGGTTTCCATCCTTTTCTGGATGCTTATTGATGTATGTTTGGTGTCGTTGTCCTGCTGGAAGAGCCATGACCTAGGATGTAAACCCTGCTTTCTGACACTGGGCATTACATTGCAACCCAAAATTCTTTAGTAAGCTTCATATTTCATGATGCCTTTCACACAGTAATGGTACTCAGTCCAATGGCAGCAAAACAACACCAAAACATCTTTGATCCTCCACCATATTTGACTGTAGGTACCATGTTCTTTTCTTTGTAGGCCTCATTCCATTTTTGGTAAACAGTAGAATGATGTCATTTACCAGAAAGCTCTATCTTGGTCTCATCTCTCCACAAGACTCTTTCACAGAAGGATTTTGGCTTACTCACGTACATTTTGACAAACTGCAGTCTAACTTTTTTGTTTTTGTGTCAGCAGTGGGGTCCTCCTGGGTCTGCTGTCATAGTGTTTAATTTAATTCAACTGTCGATGGATAGGTTGCGCTGACACTGATGCACCCTGAGCCTGCAGGACAGCTGGAATTTCTTGTAACTTGATTGGGTCTGCTTATCCATCATCCAGACTATCATGCATTGCAACCTTTCATCAATTCTTCTCTGCCGTCAACGTTCAGGGAGATTAGCTACAGTGCCATGGGTTGTAAACTTACGGTGCGCACCGTGGACAAAGGAACATCAAGATCTCTGGAGATGGACTTTTAACCCCTTAACGACCGCCGATACGCCTTTTAACGGCGGTCATTAAGGGTACTTAAACCACAGCGCCGTTAATTAACGGCACTGTGGAAAAAGTGAATAGCGCCCCCCAGAGGCGCATTTTCTCCGGGGTCTCTAGCCGAGACCCCAGAGCACATGAATCGGGTCGGTTTTTACCGACACCGATGTTGCGATCGCTGTTATTAACCCTATAACGGCGACCGCAACAAAAAAAAAAAAAAATGTTCCATTTAATTTCTCTGTCCTCTGATGTCATCGGACATCAGAGGACAGAGAAAAAGGGTCCCCGGGACCCCCCTTGTGTCCCCCAATGTGCCCCTTGTGGCCCGCGGGCCCACCTGCTTCCTCCAGTGGGCGCCGCCATCTTGAATGGCGGGCGCATGCTCAGTGCGCCCCGCCGCGTTCTGCCGGGGGGGGGGTGGGCAATTTTCTCTGGGGTCTCGGCTGCCGAGGGTAGCCGAGACCCCAGAGAACATGATCGGGGTCTATATTTACCGACCCCGGTGTCGCGATCGCCATTATACTAAGTATAATGGCGACCGCAAAAAAAAAAAAAAAAAAAAAAGATTTCTCTCCCCTCTGATGTGATCGCACATCAGAGGGGAGATAATGAGGGTCCCCCGATCGCCCCCCCCCCTATACTTACCGGTGTCCTCGGTCCTCCCGCAGGCCCCAGGATCCCGGCGTCTTCTTCCTGGAAAAAAAAAATGGCGGGCGCATGCCGATCTGCTTGGCGGCAGATTCAAAAAAAGTTTCATTCATTCTCACAAAAGTACATTTTGATCACTGTGATAAACTATCACAGTGATCAAAATTAAAAAACAGTACATAACCCCCCCCTTTATCACCCCCTTAGTTAGGGACATATAATAAAATATAGAAATTATATTTTTTTTCATTTTTCTGTTAGGGTTAGGGTTAAGGCTAGGTTTAGGGTTATAATTAGGGTTAGGGTTATAATTAGGGTTAGGGTTATAATTAGGGTTAGGCTGGGTTCATATTGCGTTATGGCAGTCCGTTAGACGGACTGCGTTACACCGCGGTATAACGCGGTGTTACGCAGTCCGTTAACGCTGCCATTCACCCCCATTTGAGGGCGCATCGCGACGAATGCCGTAAAGCGGTATGCGTTCGCGACGTGCCATCATTCAGTGACGGAGCCTCGGACGCGGGCTGCAGCGTCTGGGCTCCATCACCGCTAGCGCAGATGAATCATCTGCTGATTCCTCTGCGCTAGTGGGTATAGCATAACGCGATCACGTTATGCTATACAGTTACCAGCCCGTCAATGCTATGTGTTGAACGGGCTGGTAAAACGCAAAATGAACCCAGCCTTAGGGTTAGGGTTATAATTAGGGTTAGGGTTACAATTAGGTTTAGGGTTACAATTAGGGTTAGGGCTACAATTAGGGTTAGGGTTACAATTAGGGTTAGTGTTACAATTAGGGTTGGAATTAGGTTTGGGATTAGGGTTAGGATTAGGGTTAGGGTTGGGATTAGGGGTGTGTTGGGGTTAGAGTTGGAGCTAGAATTGAGGGGTTTCCACTATTTAGGCACATCAGGGGGTCTCCAAACATGACGTGGCGTTCAAAAAGTCAGATTGCGCTCCCTCCCTTCCGAGCCCTGCCGTGCGCCCAAACAGTGGTTTACCCCAACATATGGGGTATCAGCGCACTCAGGACAAATTGCCCACCAATTTTGGGGTTCTAATTTCTCTTGTTACCCTTGGGAAAATAAAAAATAGCTGGCTAAAAAAATAATTTTTGAGGAAAGAATTTTTTTTTATTTTCACGGCTCTGCGTTTATAAATTTCTGTGAAGCACTTTGGGGTTCAAAGTGCTCACCACACATCTAGATAAGTTCCTTAGGGGTCTAGTTTCCAAAATGGGGTCACTTGTGGGGGTTTTCCACTGTTTAGGCACATCTGGGGCACTGCAAACGGAACATGACCCCCATCAACGTCTGCATTCCAAAACGTTATTACTTCCTTTCCAAGCCCTGCTGTGTGCCAAAACAGTTTCCCCCCCCCCCCACATATTTGGTATCAGCGTACTCAGGACAAATTGGACAACAACTTTTGGGGTCCAATTTCCTTGTGAAAAATCAAAAATTTGGGACTAAAAAAATAATTTTTGTGGAAAATTGATTTTTTTTTTTCACACCCAGGCATTATAAACTTTTGTGAAACACTTGGGGGTTCAAAGTGCTCACCACAGATCTAGATAAGTTACTTAGGGGTCTAGTTTCCAAAATGGGGTCACTTGTGGGGGTTTTCCACTGTTTAGGCTCATCTGGGGCACTGCAAACGGAACATGACCCCATCAACGTCTGTATTCCAAAACTTTATTACTTCCTTTCCAAGCCCTGCCGTGTGCCCAAACAGTTCCCCCCCCCCCCACATATTTGGTATCAGCGTACTCAGGACAAATTGGACAACAACTTTTAGGGTCCAAAAAATATTTGGACTAAAAAATCATTTTTGTGGAAAATTGTTTTTTTTTTTTCACACCCAGGCATTATAAACTTTTGTGAAACACTTGGGGGTTCAAAGTGCTCACAACAGATCTAGATAAGTTCCATAGGGGGTCTAGTTTCCAAAATGGTGTTACTTGTGGGGGGTTTCCACTGTTTAGGCGCATCAGGGGCTCACCAAACGCGACATGGTGTCCAATCTCAATTCCAGCCAATTTTGGTTTGAAAAAGTCAAACAGCGCTGCTTCCATTCCAAGCCCTGCCGTGCGCCCAAACAGTGGTCCCCCCAAATATGGGGTATCAGCATACTCAGGACAAATTGGACAACAACTTTTGTGGTCTAATTTCTCTGTTACCCTTGGGAAAATAAAAAATTGGGGACTAAACGATCAGGTTTGTGGAAAAAATATGATTTTTTATTTTCACGCCTGGGCGTTATAAACTTCTGTGAAGCACTTGGAGGTTCAAAGTGCTCACCACACATCTAGATAAGTTCCTTAGGGGGTCTAGTTTCCAAAATGGGGTCACTTGGGGGGGGTTTCCACTGTTTAGACACATCAGGGCCTCTACAAATGCGACATGGCGTCCAGCCAATTCCGCGTTGAAAAAGTCAAACGGAGCTCCTTCCCTTGCGACCTCTGCCGTGCGCCCAAAAAGTGGTTTACCCCAACATATGGGGTATCGGCATGCTCAGGACAAATTGCACAAAAGCTTTTGGGGTCTTGTTACCCTTGGGAAAATAAAAATTGGGGTGAAAAGATCATTTTTGTGGAAAAAATATGATTTTTATTTTCCCGGCTCTACGTTATAAACTTGTGTGAATCACTTGGAGGTTCAAAGTGCTCACCACACATCTAGATAAGTTCCTTAAGGGGTCTAGTTTCCAAAATGGGGTCACTTGTTGGGGGTTTCCACTGTTTAGGCACATCAGGGGCTCTCTAAACGTGACATGGCATCCAGCCAATTCTGCGTTGAAAAAGTCAAACAGCGCTCCTTCCCTTGCGACCTCTGCCGTGCGCCCAAAAAGTGGTTTACCCCCACATATGGGGTATCAGCGTACTCAGGACAAATTGCACAAAAACTTTTGCGGTCTTGTTACCCTTGGGAAATTAAAAATTGGGGTGAAAAGATATTTTTGTGGAAAAAAAAATGATTTTTTTTTTCACGGCTCTACATTATAAACTTATGTGAAGCACTTGGAGGTTCAAAGTGCTCACCACAGATCTAGATAAGTTCCTTAAGGGGTCTTGTTTCCAAAATGGGGTCATTTGTGGGGGGTTTCCACTGTTTAGGCAGATCAGGAGCTCTCCAAACACGACATGGCATTCAGCCAATTCTGCGTTGAAAAAGTCAAACGGCGCTCCTTCCCTTGCGACCTCTGCCATGCGCCCAAAAAGTGGTTTACCCCCACATATGGGGTATCAGCGTATTCAGAAGAAATTGCACAACAATTTTTGTGGTTCATTTTCTCTTTTAACACTTGTGAAAATAAAAAAAATTGGTTCCGAAGTAAAGCTTTTGCAAAAAAAGTTAAATGTTAATTTTTTCCTTCCACATTGCTTCAGCTCCTGTGAAGCACCTGAAGGGTTAATAAACTTCTTGAATGTGGTTTTAAGCAACTTGAGGGGTGCAGTTTTTAGAATGGTGTCACTTTTGGGTATTTTCTATCATATAGACCCCTCAAAGGGACTTCAAATGTGATGTGGTCCCTAAAAAAAAAATGGTGTTGTAAAAATGAGAAATCGCTGGTCAAATTTTAACCCTTATAACTTCGTAACAAAAGAAAATTTTGTTCCCAAACTTGTGCTGATGTAAAGTAGACATGTGGGAAATGTTATTTATTAAGAAATTTGTGTGACATATCTCTCTGATTTAAGGGCATAAAAATTTAAAATTTGAAAATTGCTAAATTTTCAAAATTTTCGCCATGTTTCCGTTTTTTTTTCATAAATAAACACAAGTCATATCAAAGAAATTTTACCACTAACGTGAAGTACAATATGTCACGAAAAAACAGTCTCAGAATCAGCGGGATTCGTTAAAGCGTTCCAGAGTTATAACCTCATAAAGTGACAGTGTTCAGAATGGTAAAAATTGGCCCGGTCATTAAGCTGCAAATTGGCTCTGTCACTAAGGGGTTAACCTTGAGATTGTTGATATTTTTCAACAGTTTTGGCTCTCAAGTTCTCAGCTATATGTAATACACTGGTTTTGTCTTAAAAGTGCTATGTATAGTGTCTGATGATTCCTCTCGGCCAGTGGACTACCTAGTAGGACCTTTAAGGGTCTGTTTTCCGTGTGCATTGCTGTATTAGGTTGAATATGTAGATAGATAAAGTATCCATAACCAGATCTGTTTGTGCACCATTCAGTGAATAATTCTCTTATTATTTTTTTTAAACCAACTTTTTATTGATTTTCTTCCATACAATATACAAATTGTATAATAGAAAGGATAAGTATTGGCATATAAAAATATATCAAACATCGTAGTAACTATCAAGGAATCTCACTAAATTCACACTATCCTTCCAGCTTGCCTCTATCACCTCCTCCTCCTTATATAGTCTTCCTTCCTATTTTCCTCCTCCCAACCTTCAACAGTTTCCTATGTCTTAAATCCACCCTTACTTAACAACCCTAACCCTTCCCTCCTTCCCTCCCACTCCCCATGCGACTCTGCCTCAGAACCTCCCCCTATATTTTCTCCATCGTCTCATTGGGAGACACAGACCGTGGGGTGTTATGCTGCTGCCACTAGGAGGACACTAAGTAATATACAAGCAAAAAAAGGTTAACTCCTCCTCTTCCTCCTCCTGCAGTATACACCCTCCGTCGGCTCAGACCTGAACCAGTTCTTACTTAGTGTCTGTAGGAGGCACTAGGGTCTGCTCTCAGACCCCACTTTTTTGTCTTTTATTATTTTTCTTTCTTCCACGCACGGAAGGGCGACGGGTCTTAATGAAAAGTCCCGATCTCCCAAAACCAGCAACAGGCGGAAACGTGAAGTGTCGTCTTCTCGTACCCCCTCCTGCTACGCTACCATGGGGCGACAGATCCCTTGAATGGGCCGTCTCCCCATGAGATACCTCGAATACCACTCACCACCTACAAATCCCTCTCCACCTCCCTATCAAAGGGACGGTCGATTGAGGAGGTACGGTGATTCGAGTTGACATGACTGCATGGGCCGCTGGCCCCGACATCAGTGAATACAGGCTGCAGGCCTCTACTGAAAGCGGCTGGGCCAATGGAGGCAGACATAAATCCCTCTCCACCTCCCTATCAAAGGGACTGTCGATTGAGGAGGTACGGTGATTCGAGGAGACATGACTGCATGGGCCGCTGGCCCCGACATCAGTGAATACAGGCTGCAGGCCTCTACTTAAAGCTGCTGGGCCAATGGAGGCAGACATAAATCCCTCTCCACCTTCCTATCAAAGGGACGGTCGATTGAGGAGGTACGGTGGTTCCAGGAGACATGACCGCATGGGCCGCTGGCCCCGACATCAGTGAGTACAGGCTGCAGGCCTTTACTGAAAGCGGCTGGGTCAATGGAGTAAATCCCTCTCCGCCTCCCTATCAAAGGGACGGTCGATTGAGGAGGTACGGTGGTTTGAGGAGGCAAGCTCCCTTCAGCGCGCCACGGTCTTCTCTCACTTGTCATGGAGAGTGTGCAGCCGCGCGGTCAGTCTAAGCGTGGAGCCTCCGCCGCAGTCTAGTGTGGAGCCGGCGCCGCGGCCTAGCTGTGAGGCCGCCGCGGCCTAATTGTGGAGCCGCCGCTGCGGCCTAGCCTAGTGGTGGAGCCGGCGCCGCGGCCTAGCTGTGAGGCCGCCGCGGCCTAATTGTGGAGCCGCCGCTGCGGCCTAGTGGTGGAGCCGCCGCCGCGGCCTAATTGTGGAGCCGCTGCCGCAGCCTAAATTGTGGGCCGCCACAGCGGCCTAGTTGTGGAGCCGCCGCGGCCTAGTGTGGAGCCGGCGCTGTGGCCTAGCTGTGAAGCCGCGGCCTAGTGTGGAGCCGCCGCGGTCTACTGTGGATCCGGCGCCGCGGCCTAATTGTGGAGCCGCCACAGCGGCCGCCGCTGCGGTCTAGTGGAGCCGCCGCGGCCTAGTGGTGGAGCCGGCGCCGCGGCCTAGCTGTGAAGCCGCCGCCGCGGCCTAATTATGGAGTCGCCGCCGCGGCCTAAATTGTGGAGCCGCCACAGTGGCCTAGTTATGGAGCCGCCGCGGCCTAGTGTGGAGCCGCCGCCGCGGTCTAGTGTGGAGCTGCGGCCTAGTGGAGCCGCCGCAGCGGCCTAATAGGGGGGCCGGCGCCGCTGTCTGTTTGTGGAACCGCCGCCGCGGCCTAAATTGTGGAGCCGCCACAGCGGCCTAGTTGTGGAGCCGCCACAGCGGCCTAGTTGTGGAGCTGCCGCATCGGCCTAGTTGTGGGCCGTGGCCTGGTTATGCCGCGGGCGCTTCTGCGTCGCGCCGCAGGCTCTTCTGCTTCGCACCGCGTTCTGCGTCGCGCCGCGGGCGCTTCTGCATCGTGCCGCGCCTGCCTCTATGTAGCGCTTCGGCGTCGCGGGCGCTTCTCGTTCTCTGGATCATCAAAGGCTCAGATGGAGGGTCAGCATCCGCTAGCTCAGGTTCCCGTTATCCCTCTTCAGGGGAATTCAGTGAACATGACTCTGAGTATGAGGCGGATGTAGCGGTTGACCCGGAGTCACCAGAATATCAAGAATCCATAGATTCTCGCATAGAAGCAGTTTATAAAATCCTGAGTGTTGATGTACAACCCGGCTCTAATTCAGATCACGCCTGGTCGTTCTAAAGAGTTAAGCGACCTCACATGTTCACCAAGAGTTTATTGATATTGTTCAAGAGCAGAGGGGTCGTCCAGACAAACGTTTTTCAGGTTAGAATTCACTCAAAATTCGATATCCTTTCCAACCAGGGTATCGAAGGAGTGGACTGTTTCTCCGGTAGCAGATCCACCTGTTTCCCGTTTGGCAGCAAGGGCAAGGATGGCCTGGGCGGAAGATATAATTAAATCTTCTCATGACAACCCTCTTCCCACTGAGGTAATCAATCTTGCTTATCAGCATGCATTCTTAGATGCAGCCGCCTGCTCTGCACTCATGGCGGCTAATGCCATCGCCATTAGAAGAACCTTATGGCTCCGAGAGTGGAGCGCAGACTCTGCTTCAAGGAGGTCCCTGACTTCTCTACCGTGTCAAAGCGGTCGCCTCTTTGGTGAGAGACGAGATCAAATCATATCTGATACTACTGGGAGCAAAAGCAAATTTCTCCCGCAGCGCAAACTCAGCCGATCTTTTTGGCCTCAAAACCAAGTCCGTTTTCGGCCTTTTCGCGGCTCTTCCAACTGGTTTTTCCGCATCTACTTCGTCCCTGCAGCCCCATCCTCCGCATAGGGATAAGGGTCTTCAACCATCATTCAAATCCTCTCAAGCCTGGAGAAACAGATCATCACAGTCGGGACGTAAGGGATCCTCTTCTCGCAAATTCTCTTCGCAATGACTCTTTGCCGGGTCCTGTGGACCCAAACAGGGTAGACAGCCGCCTACTCTTGTTCCACGAGATCTGGTTGTCGGTTGTTCACGACCGGTGGGTCCGAAATCTGAAATAAAGGGCGCCTATCTCCACATTCCAATACCTCTGGGTCATCAAAAAAAAAAAAAAAAAAAAAAATTTCTTTGGTTTGAGATCGGAGATGATCGCTTTCAGTTTTCAGCTCTGCCTTTTTGGCCTCGCCACCGCCCCCAGAGTATTCACAAGAGTCATGGCAGCGGTCATGACAATCTTATACTGTCGGGCGTGATGGTTCCTTCCTTAGTTAGACGACCCTCTCATCAAAGGATCGTCTTTTCGGGCCTGTACAGACAACATCGACCTTTGCTGTCGACACCCTCTCACGCCTAGGCTGGCTAGTGAACCTGGATAGGTCCTCTCCCGTTCCTTCTCGGAAAATTCCCTTGTTGGGAATGATTTTGGACACTTTCCAAGGGTTGGTATAGCTTCCTCCAGAGAAGATGTCTTCCTTAAAACGGAGAATACTCCTGTTGTCTCTGGGACGCTCTCACTCTCTTCGGTTCGCAATGCAGGTCCTAGGGAAAATGGTTGCTTCCATCGAGGCAGTACCATTTGCTCAATTCCATTTAGCTGTCAACAGGAGTTGATATCAGTATGGGACAGAAATCCAGCATCTGTAGGTCGCTGACTTCGTCTGTCAAACCAGGGTTAAGCGCTCGCTGACGTGGTGGATGAGCGCTTCCTCTTTAAATCAGGGAAAGTCCCTTCTACCGGTACATTGGTCGGTAGTGACCACCGATGCCAGTCTCCTCGGCTAGGGTGCGGTGTTTTCGTCACCACTCCGTTCAAGTTCGTTGGACTCCTCAGAAGACCCGTCTTCCGATCATCATTCTGGAGATCAGAGCTATCAGACTAGCTCTTATTCTCTTTCATCAACTGTTAGCCGGATGTCCCATCCGGATTCAGTCGGACAACGCCACGGCTGTGGCATACATCAACCGTCAGAGTGGCATTCGGAGCAGATCTGCAATGCTCGAGGTATCCCACATCCTGCAATGGGCAGAGTCAAATCACTCTCTCATCTCTGCGGTCACATTCCGGGAGCGGATAATTGGGCGGCGGATTTTCTCTGACGCCAGTGCTTAGCCTTCGGAGAATGGTCCCTTCACCCGGAAGTATTTTGTCAGATTTGCCAACGCTAGGGCACTCCGGATGTGAATCTCATGGCATCCAGACTAAATGCCTAGACTCAGGCTTTCATAAGCAGGTCTTGCGGTACTCTAGCCATCAGGTCGAACGCGTTAGTCCTCCCTTGGAGTCACTTTAATCTCTCTTACGTTTTCCCAACTCTTCCATTACTTCCCAGGGTCATTCGGAAGATCAAAGCAGAAGGCGTTCCTCTCATTCTTGTCGTTCCAGACTGGCTGCGCCGCCCATGGTATGCGGAACTAATCCAGCAGCTGGCGTTCCCTGGAGGTTACTGGATCTTTCGGACCTTCTTTCTCAGGTCCAATTTACCATCAGAATTCGAAGGTGCTGAATATGACGGTATGGACATTGAATCCTGGTTTTTAGCCCAGGTGGGCTTTTCTCAGAAGGATGTCTCTATCATGATCAATGCCAGGAAACCGGTTTCCATGCGCATTTATCATCGTGTTTGGGGAAACGTTCTTTTCCTGGTGTAAGAATAAGGGTTGCTCCCCTTTTTGGTCTTCTCTATCCCTTCCATCCTAGAGTTTCTTCAAGCAGGATTGGATTCGGGGTTGGCTCTTTTCTCCCTGAAGGGGCAGATTTCTGCTTTATCTGTCCTTTTTCAGAAACGGATTGCATCTAAGTCTCAGGTTAAAACTTTTATTCAAGGGGTATCTCATCTCGTTCCTCCTCACAGAAGGCCCTTGGGATCTTAATCTGGTCCTCAGTACCTTACAAGAACCACCCTTAAAGCCTTTACCTGAAGTATCCTTGTCTTTTGAAAAGTTGTTTTCCTGGTTGTTATAACCTCCATCAGGCGGGTCTCGGAATTGGCAGCTTTATCTTGTAAACCTCCCTTCCTCATTTTCCACCAGGACAAGGTGGTCCTTAGATCCTCTCCTTCTTTCTTACCTAAAGTCGTGTCGGCTTTTCACATCAACGAGGGATAGTTCTACCTTCATTATGTCAGGCGCTAGTTCACCGCACTGAGAAAGCCCTTCACACTCTGGATTTGGGAGGGCTCTTCGAAGGTACATTTCTAGG
>JARQOD010000001.1:75978855-76046256 GCA_033576555.1 Oophaga sylvatica | reverse complement strand
AGGTAAATGTCCTAATTGGCAGCATAGGTCCCCAATAAGCAGCATTAGTCCCCAATAGGCAGATAAATGTCCCCAATAGGCAGCATAGGTCTCCAATAGGCAGCATTGGTCCCTAATAGGCAGTTAAATGTCCCCAATAGGCAGCATAGGTCCCCATTAAGGAAATAAATGTCAAGCATCATTGGTCCCCAATAGGCAGCATTGGTCCCCAATAGGCAGGTAAATGTCCCCAATAGGCAGCATAGGTCGGCATGATAGACCGGACCCAGCATTAAAAAAAAAAAATACCAGTACTCACCTATGTCCCCCGCTGTTCTGAAGAGGCGCCCGCTCGCCTCCGTCTTCTTCTGGCACAGGCAGCGTGACGTCATCAGGCCGTGCAGGCAGCGTGATGACAATCACGTCTTCTGTGCTGCATACGGAAGGCCGCAAGTCCTTCCTCGCCGCCTCGTAGTTCCGCCCACAATTACAGAGCCCGCCAGCATTGAACTGTAATGACGACGGGTCGGATAAATGTCCTCGGCGGGCTGCATCTGGCCCGCGAACGTAGTTTGAGGACCCGTGGTCTGAACATTCGCAAGGAAATCATGTTTCATTATTCACGACAAGACTTTTTTCAGCTTTTGTCTTATTTATTCATCATTGATCTTTTTAACATGTTTGTTTACTTATTTTTTTTTTGTTTGAATTCTATGATGTCTATCCATAGAGTTGATGCAAACCTTGTGTATACGTCAGAAATCACATGAGCGTGCAAATCACCTCCAACTAATCCTGCTTGTATTTAGTATTCACTGTCATCTAACATAGCAGCTTTGACAAAGAACACCTGAGTCGCATCTGAAATGCGATGCATTATCCATCTACCTCTTCACCTTCACGGATTTGTCATTTTAAAGATTTCCAATAAAAGAACTGTTTTTAACTGGAGCTGGAAACACGCCTATCTTCCTTTGATTATTCTATGTCTGGTCAGGACGAATTTCCGTGCTTCTATACATTGAACCTCAACAGGTGAGCTGGCTTCTCACTCAAACTATACATGCTGAATTTCATGGTGAGGCTTCAGGAGAGGTTTTCTTCTGATGACTCAACCATGAAGGCCATATTTGTGAAGGTGTCTCTAAACAGTAGAACAATGTTCCACAACTCCAGAGTCTGCTAAATCTTTCTGATGAACCTTTGCAGTCAAGCGGGGGTTCTGATTTTGCCCCTCTAGCAATTCTACTAGCAGCTGTTACTAACATTTTGCTTGGTCTTCCACACCTTATCTTGACCTCCACTGTTCCTGTTAACTGCCATTTCTTAATTACATTTCAAACTGAGGAAAGGGCAACTTGAAAACGCTTTGCAATTTTCTCATAGCCTTCTGCTTTGTTGGCCTCCACCATTTTCATTTTCAGGGTGCTAGGCCGCTGCTTACAACAACCTATGTCTGCAGTTTTTTTTGGCACAAGGTTAGAGGAGGCTGGCTTTTTTTGATAAAGCGGGGAAATTTGCATCACCTGGCCTTTCCTAACAATGATAGTGAACAAGTCATAACCCTAACAGGATAATTAAGGTCTGAAATCTTGGGCAAAGTTATCTGAGCACACAAATCTACAAGGGTGCTTAAACTATTGCATTGGCCCATTTTCCTCTTTGTAATTTTTAAAATGAAAAAGAAAAACTATATGTATGTATACATTTGCTTGAAATACAAAGGAAATGTGTATTTAAAGGTAACCTGTCTGGTCCCCCATGTCCTCCAACCCAGCAGCATTCATCTTTGTGTGATCCCTCCCTCCTTAACCAGCCCTGTATAATGTAATTCAGTTACATAAATACTTCAAAAAAGCCGTTATAACCTTTTCCTCCCCTGTGCTAATTAGGGCTTTGACTAGTCGATGGGGCATTAGTTCCCCAGATTAGTCAGCCCTCTTTCCATATTATCATGCCCATGTGAGCGTGATAACATAATTTGCACGAGCCTGCGTCATTGCCACTTACGCAAATCTAGCGCATGCGCGCTGCTCATTCCGGCAGCGTCACTACGTCTCTGCAGCCAGGGGTACACTTCCCGGTTTTTGAGGTGCACACTGTGTATGACCGGACGCCATCTTCTCACCTTCCGCACGTGCGCAGTACGTCTCTGAAGGGGGGCTGTACGCTTCTTGGCTTCTGCGCATGTGCCGGAGTTTTTTCATGCTTATTAGAAAAGACACAACCCGGCCTCTAATAAAGGACAGGCCTGATAATGCCCCGTTACAAGGCCTGGAAATGACTATGGGGAGTGACCACAGTGCCACCTCGCAATAATGATTAATTTCAGGGACGAAAAAGATGCTGCCTCTGCCCCCAGATGACAGTCCGTATGAGAATCCTGAGGGCATGCTGGGAGTCTCAAGCGAGTCGTCATCGGAAAAGAGACTGGAAGTCAGGGTACAGAGGGAAGGGCAGGGAACTTGTATATTAAGTACATTAGAAAGTGGTTAGATTAGTAATTAATGTAGGGAGATGTGTCGTATGAAAGTCACTTCGTGCTGGACCAGCCCTTTAAATGTATATTGATGAAACCCTAGAGACATGGTAATCCTCAAAAGTATCCTCGGTACCATGCTAGGCTGACATGTGCCAGGCATACCTTTTATTCTTACTTTATAGGAAAGCATAGTGTATTAGTTTTCTTTGCAGAAAGGAACAGTAAAATCATAAAGTATATCTTTACAATAGGAATCAATGGCAGAGGTCTGACACCGCGTGCCCGTACACTGGCATCAAGTCAGACATGTGGTTAACAGTTTTTGGCGCCAGACTCTTGAACATGGCTCACGCTGTTCATGAATTTGCGTAAAATCAAAATTGCTCTTCAATTTTTGTTATGTAAGTTGTTTTGAGGCTTTTTAGAACAAAAAGTAGCAGATTCCACTAAAATGTTGCAAAAGTTGTCAAAAATTTCCATTCCACATTTAATCATTTCGGGGGGGGCAGGGGGGGGACTGGAGAACTATGTGGCAAATAATTTGCTACTTCTTAAGAAACCTCGCAATTGATGAATTGGCCGTAAACATCCGAAAAGCAAAAACCATGCAAAGTGGCAAACATAAAAAATGTGTGTATATTAAAAGGCAGAGTCGTCTATTGATGTGCCATTTCGAGGCCATACAGCATGTCCGTCTGTCACGTCTTACCGACAGGAAGATCAGATATATCCCGAACATATTTTTTTCTGTTCTAGGGTTAGATAAACTTTCTTGGACAGACGATGGTCAGTTGTTGGCAGTATCCACACAGCGAGGATCGCTCAATGTCTTCTTAACCAAACTCCCTATCCTCGGAGACACGAGCGGCACGAAGATCGCCTATCTCACATCCCTGCTGGAGGTCACCGTGTGCAATCTGGTGGAAGGGGTAATGAAACCTTCCGTTTTACTTTCTTTATATTCTCAGGTTAATATGTGTGCAAACAATGAAGTATGGTTTAAAGGTGTATTCCGACCTAATGAAGTTCTTGCCCTTCTACTGGATAAGTGATGACTCTTACATCCGTGAAAGTCCCACGATGAGTTGAATGGGTAGTCTATAAATTTAAAGGGCAGGTAGGATCCAATCAAAAGTAGCCTTAAGCTGATGGGAGAAGTGCAGAGTCAGAAAAGGGCCCTGATTAGTGATGAGCGAGCGTGCTCGGATAAGGTGTTATCTGAGCATGTCCATGTGCTGAGCAAGTGTCTCCTGCGTGCTCGAAAAATATGTTCAAGTCTCCGCTGCTGCATATCTCGCGGCTGTTACAGCTGCAACACATTCAGAGATTGGCTAACAGCCATGAGAAATGCACGTCTGGGGACTCAAACGTATTTTTCGGGCACGCCAAAGTCACTCGGTTAGCACTTGAGCATGCTCAGATAACACCTAATCTGAGCACATGCGCTCATTACTAATCCTGATATCTGTTTTTGATTAATGCTGGATACTACTTGCCCTTTAAATCTATAGGTTTTTAGCCCAGGAGAGGCATGATATTAGGTTAGGGTCCCATTAAAGATGGATGCCTTGTTGCAGCTTATGGGTTCTCATGAATTGGTCAATTTATGTACTAAGTATCTTCATTATTTATTATCTTCAGATCAAATTTCATATGTCCAATGTTTATACGTATAAGTCATACCGCTTGCTGCTGTATTCTCTTGTTTGTACAGTTGTGCTCAAAAGTTTACATACCCCAGCAGAATTTTTTCATTCTTGGCCTTTTTTCAGAGAATATGAATGATACCACCAAAACTTTTTCTCCACTCATGGTTAGTGGTTGGGTGAAGCCATTTATTGTCAAACTACTGTGTTTTCTCTTTTTAACTCATAATGACAACCCACAACAATCAAATGACCCTGATCAAAAGTTTACATATCCTGGTGATTTTGGCCTGATAACATGCACAGAAGTTGACACAAATGGGTTTGACTGGCTACTAAAGGTAATAAGGTACTGCCACACTTAGTGATCTCGTTAGCGATCTCAATAACGACGCAAGCTAATGAATCGTTTTTGTGATCGTTTATGTCTCTAGTGCTGCCACACTTATGATCTCGTTAACGACTCAAAAGCGTTAGCGATCTCATTAACGACTTTAACGGTCATTGCGATGTAAAACACAGCGCACATCGCTCACAAAAGGTGCAGACACAGCGATATAGGCTCACCAGCGGACGCCAACGATCTAAATACGGGCCAGAACTCTAGTGAACGATCAGCGAGATCACAGCAGGGCCACGTCGTTGCTACATGCCACACACGTTAGCGTCACGAACGAGATCGCTAATAGTGACTATTTAGCGATCTCGTTAGCGACGCTGTTTAGTGTGGCATACCCTATACCTCACTGTGATCTGTTGCTTGTTATCAGTTTGTGTGCATAAAAGCTGAGTGAGTTTCGGGATCCAGACAGACTCTTGCATCTTTCATCAAGCCATTGAATTCTGGATTGTGAGTCATGGGAAAGCAAAAGAATTGTCAACAGATCTACGTAAAAAATAGTTGAACTGTATAAAACAGGAAAGGGATACAAAAAGATATCCAAGGAATTGATAATGGCAGTCAGCAGCTTTCAAACTGTGATTAACAAATTGCAAATCAGGGGCTCTGTAAAAAAAAAAAAAAACACAGGCTGGTAGACCAACAAAAATTTCGTCCACAACTGCCAGGAAAATTGTTCGGGATGCAAAGAAAAACCCGCAAGTAGCATCAGCTGAATATTGGACTCTCTGAAAACTAGCGGTGTGGCTGTTTCAAGATGCACAATAAGGAGGCACTTGAAAAAAAAGGTTTGCATGGTCGAGTTGCCAGAAGAAAGCCATTACTGCGCAAATGCCACAAAGTATCTCGCCTTCAATTTGCAAAACAGTACAGAGACAAGCCTCAAAACTTCTGGAATAAGGTAATTTGGAGTGATGAGACCAAAATTGAACTTGGCCACAACCATAAACATTACATTTTGAGAGAGGTCAGCAAGGCCTATGATGAAAGGAACACCATTCCTACTGTAAAGCATGGAGGTGGATCCCTGTGAATGTTTTGGGGATATGTGCGCTACAAAGGCACAGGAAACTTTGTCAAAGTTGAAGGAAAGATGAATGCAGCATTTTATCAGCAAATACTGGAGGCAAATTTGCAATCATCAGCTTGGAAGCTGCGCATGGGACGTACTTGGACGTTCCAACATGACAACGATCCAAAACACAAGGCCAAGTCGACCTGTCATTGGCTACAGCAGAACAAAGTGAAGGTTCTGGAGTGGCCATCTCAGTCTCCTGACCTCAATATCCTCAGAGGAGGATAATTTTATATTACAGGAGGATTTATGTAAACTAGAAGCTTGGGCTGATAAATGGCAAATGAGCTTTAATGGGGATAAATGTAAGGTCATGCACTTGAGTAGAACAAATAAGATGTATAATTATGTGCTTAATTGTAAAACACTGGGCAAAACTGTCACTGAAAAAGACTTGGGTGTATGGGTGGACGACAAACTCACATTTAGTGGCCAATGTCAGGCAGCTGCTGCCAAGGCAAATAAAATAATGGGATGCATTAGACGAGGCATAGATGCTCATGAGGAGAACATAATTTTACCTCTATACAAGTCACTAGTGCGACCACACTTAGAATACTGTGTGCAGTTCTGGTCTCCGGTGTATAAGAAAGACATAGCTGAACTGGAGCGGGTGCAGAGAAGAGCGACCAAGGTTATTAGAGAACTGGGGGGTCTGCAATACCAAGACAGGTTATTACACTTGGGGTTATTTAGTTTGGAAAAACGAAGGCTTAGGGGTGATCTTATTACAATGTATAAATATATGAGGGGACAGTACAAAGACCTTTCTAATGATCTTTTTACTCTTAGACCTGTGACAGGGACAAGGGGGCATCCTCTACGTCTGGAGGAAAGAAGGTTTAGCCATAATCACAGATGCAGATTCTTTACTGTAAGAGCAGTGAGACTATGGAACTCTCTGCCGTCTAATGTTGTAATGAGTGATTCCTTACTAAAATTTAAGAGGGACTGGATGCCTTTCTTGAAAAGTATAATATTACAGGCTATATTCACTAGTTTCCTAGATACTGCGTGGATCCAGGGAGCTAGTCTGATTGCCGTATGTGGAGTCGGGAAGGAATTTTTTTCCCCAATGTGAAGCTTACTGTTTGCCACTTGGTTTTTTTTTGCCTTCCTCTGGATCAACATGTTAGGGCAGGTTAGGATAGGATATGGGTTGAACTAGATGGACTTAAAGTCTTCCTTCAACCTTAATAACTATGTTAATATCATTGAGCCACTCTGGGGAGATCTCAAGCGCGCAGTTCATGCTAGACAGCCCAGGAATTTACAGGAACTGGAGGCTTTTTACCAAGAAGAGTGGGCAGCTTTACCATCTGAGAAGATAAAGAACTTCATCCACCACTACCACAAAAGACTTCAAGCTGTCATTGATGTTAGAGGGGGCAATACACGGTATTAAGAAATAGGGTATGTGAACTTTTGATCAAGGTCATTTGGATGTTTTGGGTTGTCATCATGATTTTAAAAGATAAAACACAGTAGTTTGACAATAAATGACTTCACCCAACCACTAACCATGAGTGGAGAAAAAGTTTTGGTGTTTTCATTCATATTCTCTGAAAAAAAGGCCAAGAAAGCAAAAATTCTGCCGGGGTATGTAAACTTTTGAGCACAACTGTATATTATGCACCTGTTCATACTTGCTTTATTCTGTTTGGAGGTGTAGGTCTTTTTTTTTAATGTTTTAAACTTCAACAACTTGCTGATGTCCCATTTATACAGTTCATACAGTGCAACAAAAAAATTGCACATTCTTCCTCCTCCCCCCACTGAATGAAATGTCGTCTCGTCAGCTGCTTGCTGCCGCTTTTCACCATGTTGTGACTCTCAATGTTTAATCTGATCGTTACTTAGGAACTGCCAATCACAGTTTCAGTTGAAGTGGAGCCCAATTTTGTGGCAGTGGGCCCTTACCATGTTGCTGTGGGAATGAACAATCGCGCCTGGTTCTACGCTTTGACTGAAAATGGTGAGAGTCAAACTGTGAATTTAATTAAAAGGTTTGTCCAGCATTGGACGACTCCTTAAAGAGAAGCCATCAGAAATTTTTTTGGTGTGAAAGATTTATTTTTTTTACATTTTTGACAAGTTTTTTTTTTTGCACATTACAATCGTGTCTTAAAAAATGTAAAATATAAATCTTGCAGTTTTCACTCTGGCCACTAGGACATTTTTTTTAGACTCTAACTTTTTGTTGCTTCAGGAAACAACACATGCGCATAGCCACAGTGGTCAGACCCTGACACTATGTTCTACGTCTAATGAGCATGTGCTAAGGTGATTGTGATGGTAGGGGGAGCAGGTGAACTGTGACGTCACCTATTTTGAATTGTAATCCTGCCTCTGCTGATAAGAAAACTTCTGTAAACTCTTCCTGATATGACAGGAAGTATGAGACAAAACTAGCCCCAGTGGCCAGTGTGAAAATTGCAAGGTTAATTTATTTTTTTATTTTTTTTTTTAAGATTGGAATATTAAAATAAAATAAAAATTGATATTTTTTTAATACATGTAATGATGTAACACAAAACCCGATTTAAACTATAGGTGATTTTGTTATAATGGCGTCCCATTAAATGCTATAGTGCAAAATGTAAAAGACCCATACTGATTTCCCGGACAGGTGCCATTCCAGCTATGTCCATACCGTGTCCCCGGGTGCTCCTGTGGCATTGTCATATCAGGTGAACGCTGCAGCCGATCACAGGCCGCTCATCTGCTACAGGATTCACAGTTCAAACAAAGTTATTCCATATGATGAAAGTGTGACGGCTGCAGCCGATCAGTGGCCACTGATAGACAGCAGCGCTCATGTGACATAGTAATTTCACATTAGCACCCGAGAAACATCTCAGAAAGGTGCTGGAATAGTGACTGGTCGGTGAGTATGAGTTGTTTTTATTTAGGGGATGGAACAGGAAGAAGCAAAGAAGCCAATAGGGAGTAACAGGGACAGATAAGTATTTGTGATGCACTATGTGGCCATCTCTGGACCTTGTATAGTGGCAGGATAGCAGTCTCCTGTCTTCTGCCTGGACCACCGCTCCTACTATAGCTCTATGTCATACTTCTCATACCATTAAATCATTGCTTATCTCTCTCACCCACAAAGCCCTCCACAGTTCTGCACCACCCTATATCTCATCCCTCATCTGTGTCTATCGCCGTTCCAATGCCCATCGTTCTGCAGCTGATCTTAGACTAACATCCTCCATAATCTGAACCTCGCATCTCCGTCTCCCAGATTTCTCTTGTGCTGCTCTAGTGTTCTGGAATGTGCTACCCAGATAATCCAATTAATACCTAGCTCCCCTGTGCTTTAAAAACACATCTTTTTAGACAGGCTTATCACCTCCAATCACCAATCTAACTCTCCCAAGTTCCCCCCTTCTAAACCTTGATCATAATTTGCTCCCTCCTATTCATCTGTCTCCACGCCCTCCATGATCCAAGAGCAGCTGATAGCTGCACTTACTGGAGATACTGGCTGATGACCGGATAATGCAGCTTTATATGAAACCCTTATTTATTATAATGATGGCTGGACCATAAATGACAAGCACGTTCTGTTGGGGTGATCTCTTAAGGTGGGATCTTAGTGATTGCCTGCCCCTGACTTGATAAATATGAGCCAAGTGCATGCATAGAAGAAAGACATTGGACACAGGGTGAGATGTGTTCTCCTCTCTCGGCAAGAGCTGGCACAGAACTGAACTTTATTAGTATAAACAAAAGATCATGTAGCAGGAAGAGGACGCTGCACCATTGTATCAGTCTGTGTTAGGTCCGTGCTAGGTCTATTCTATATGTGGTCTTCAGTGTATCCTCCTCACATTCCCAGGATTCCAGGGCGTAGTTCCAGGATGTAGACGCCATCTTGCCGCACCACATTTATTACTAGCTTATATAAGGTTATTGATTTCATTAGCCATTCTCTCCTTCACAGTTCTACCTATTGTGCCCCCATTACTTTATAGAGTGTAAACTTGTGATCAGGACCCTCATTCCTGTAACTGGTGATCTATGCGTTACGTTGTGATGTCTTTATTGTTTGTACATATCCCCGCTTCATTGTAAAGTGCTGCAGAATATGTTGGCGCTATATAACTAAAATTATTATTATTGCGACTTTTGGGGTGGGTTAAGTCTGACAATGTCTCTTTTGGCCCAGAAAACGTGTTGTACTCCTTGTTTCACCCTGATTACAGCTTCGTCAAGTGTATTAAAAACGGTAGAATTTGCATTTTTTCTGATTTCTTCCCTGTAGGTGTTGAGAGGCTGAAGGATATGGAATACCTGGGAACTGTCGCCAGCATGTGCCTCAATTCGGACTATGCAGCTGCTCTGTTTGAGGGGAAAGTGCAGCTTCACATGGTAGGAATCCCAGTGTATCTACAGGAGATACCTATCATTAGTATGTGTACCCCATACTGATAGTGAATGAGATATTTGTAAAGGCTGTAGTTAAGGGATGTGGCCAATTTTGGAGGCATTTTTTTTTGTTTCTTGTAACTACACATATTTTGAGCTAAAAAATAATAATTTTTGCCATTGGGCTTCATTAAAGATGTTGCAATTTTTCATAAAATGTAGTGGGCTAGCAAGAAACTGCTAGATCTACAAGGATGCACACAATATATGCCACTATGGCAAAAGCCATATTTTTGGAATATGATTGAGTTAGAAGACTTTCATGAGTGGGACCTGAAAAGGGTTAATTACTTACAGTATGTTCGCTGTTTGCCGGAGGATCATTCAAGAGTTTTCAGAAGCTCAAAGACCAGTTATAGGGGTAATGCTGTGTATGTGTGATTACTCGGTATTACAAAAGGGAATATTTCACTTTGGTATAGATGTAAGATTATTGGATATTAATTTAAAAAAGGGTCGATTTAAAAAAAGAAAAAAAAAGCATTCTTTTGTTTTTACACCTCTGTGTTGCCATTTCTATTGCTGGCTGTAGAATGAGTTAAATAAGAATCCATCAGTGAGCCCATTCTGACAGGTACTGTATAACTCTTTTATTTCTCCTTTACTGAACTCTTCTCAGCTGACTTATGACCACTAGTGTCAAGTGCAAATGCTCGTTACTCGAGTTTCCCTAGAGTGCTCGGGTATGCACGGAGTATTGTGGGTGCTCAAGTGACATGTTCGTGTCCCTGTGCCCACATGTTTTACAGCTGATAGCAACAAAACATGCTAGGATTGCTCATATATGGCAGGCAATCCCCGCATCTTTTGTGGCGGTGAAACATACGGGGCCGGGACACTTACATTTCACTGGAGCACCCGCGATACTCTGTGCATACCCAAGCACCCTAGGGAAACTCGAGTAACAAGCATTGTCCTTATCACTAACAACCACCTCAATGTTCAGCTCTACTTTGATGTGCTCTGTGGTCATATATCAGCTTAGAGGAGTCCAGTAAAAGACCCCGACAAGACTTACACACTCCCTATCAGGCTGAGCTCACTGACAGATTGTTAGTTATTCCCATTCTGCAGCCTGCAATGAGCCGTAAAATCCTAACAGTGCAACATTTTTCGTTTCCAATGATTTTTTTTAAACCCAAAATACATGCATTTAGGTTAAAAATAAATTGCCCCCAAAGGTGGTCATCATTTTTTACTGCTTGGTGGAATGGAGTGCACAGATCAGCAGTGATTAGTCACCTTTTTGAAAAATGTTCTAATTTGGGTTACAAAGCAGAATCCTTTTATTTGTTGTGAGACTTCTTGTGTCATGAACTACACAAAAGGTATAATTTGTTTGCCTAGGTCAGATATTTTTCATGGTGGCTTGAAGGGCTCCTTTTTTTAATGTAAATTGTAATTAATTCGTCATCTGCGCCTCGTCACGTATCTGCTCCTCGTCACTTATCTGCGCCTCGTCACGTATCTGCTCCTCGTCACGTATCTGCTCCTCGTCACTTATCTGCGCCTCGTCACGTATCTGCTCCTCGTCACGTATCTGCTCCTCGTCACGTATCTGCTCCTCGTCACTTATCTGCGCCTCGTCACGTATCTGCTCCTCGTCACGTATCTGCTCCTCGTCACGTATCTGCGCCTCGTCACTTATCTGCGCCTCGTCACGTATCTGCTCCTTGTCACGTATCTGCTCCTCGTCATTTATCTGCGCCTCGTCACGTATCTGCTCCTCGTCACGTATCTGCTCCTCGTCACTTATCTGCTCCTCGTCACGTATCTGCGCCTCGTCACTTATCTGCGCCTCGTCACTTATCTGCGCCTCGTCACTATCTGCGCCTCGTCACTTATCTGCGCCTCGTCACTTATCTGCGCCTCGTATCGTCACGTATCTGCTCCTCGTCACTTATCTGCGCCTCGTCACTTATCTGCTCCTCGTCACGTATCTGCGCCTCGTCACGTATCTGCTCCTCGTCACTTATCTGCGCCTCGTCACGTATCTGCGCCTCGTCACTTATCTGCGCCTCGTCACGTATCTGCGCCTCGTCACGTATCTGCGCCTCGTCACTTATCTGCTCCTCGTCACTTATCTGCGCCTCGTCACTTATCTGCGTCTCGTCACTTATCTGCGCCTCGTCACTTATCTGCTCCTCGTCACGTATCTGCGCCTCGTCACGTATCTGCTCCTCGTCACGTATCTGCTCCTCGTCACGTATCTGCGCCTCGTCACGTATCTGCGCCTCATCACATATCTGCGCCTCGTCACGTATCTGCGCCTCGTCACGTATCTGCGCCTCGTCACGTTTCTGCGCCTCGTCACGTATCTGCGCCTCGTTACTTATCTGCGCCTCGTCACGTATCTGCGCCTCGTCACGTATCTGCTCCTCGTCACTTATCTGCTCCTCGTCACGTATCTGCTCCTCGTCACGTATCTGCTCCTCGTCACTTATCTGCGCCTCGTCACGTATCTACGCCTCGTCACGTATCTGCGCTTCGTCACTTATCTGCGCCTCGTCACGTATCTGCGCCTCGTCACTTATCTGCGCCTCGTCACGTACCTCCCTGTTAAATCTGTGCCATTGGCCTCGATTCATTAAGACTAACATTGCACACAGCAGTTTTAATGAAGGGGCTACTGGATTAGGATTTTTCAAACTCATTAACAGGATCACGTCACTTATTGAAGTCAGCGCATCTTTTCACTGCAGTGCGCCTCCATGTGCCTTGCCAGAAATGCTACCCTAAATAATCGGGGCTGGCACACACTTCTGGAGTAAGTTATGATAAACCTGACTGGCGCCCCTTCCTACAAGTCCCACCCATGCTCCGCCAATACTGGCATAGCTGTCGGGACTGGCGTGCAAATGACAAAAGCTGCAATATTCGTATGAATCTTCTGAGTTGCAGAAAAATATTGTGACTTATTAAGACATTTACACCAGATACGTGGCATAAACACCTAAATGATTCACCCCAATGTTTTTGGGGGGGTGAGGATCTCTTTTTTTTTTTTGGGGGGGACATGGATCAAGCATATAAGATTTTTATCAATTAAAAGAGGTTTTCCGAAAACCTCCACTCATCTGACTGCTCCCAGTGTCCGTTATTTTCCGCAGCGCTGACGTGATGTAGACAACACTGCAGCCAGTAGCTGAGCTCCGCGGCTCTGCTGACTTGATGGCACGAGCTGCTGAGCTCACTTATTGACTGCATCCTGTGGACGTGACGTCAGCACTAGTGATTATTATTATTAGTGATGAGCGAATTTGTTCGGAAAATGATCGCCAAAACATAAATTTGGCACGAATATGGCACATATGGATTCGTGATCAGAAACATGAGCAAAATTATATAAAATCAGAAAAATTCGGTAACATTCGGTAAAAGTGCGGGAATACATTTGCGTTACCACAAAAGTATTTTCAGCACTTTTGCAACGATAATGGTGGTGTATTATGAGCGCTTGGCACGTGTTTGATGAGGGGAGGGGGTTTGCAGAGCTCAGAGGCGCAGCATTCTTGTAAACAGTCATTTCTTTTTCCTAACTTTTTGTGTGCACATTGTGGCCAGCCAATCAGGGCGCAGGAAAAACCCACAACGTCCAGAACAACAGCTTGTATCATTGGCTGCTGAAATCACATGTCCCTCAAAGCCAGCAGGGCGCATGTCCTACAAGTGTGTTGTGCACTGCTTCTATTGTGCTCCATGCATGATTGCGGCAAAGAAGAAACCGAACAGATGCCCAATATTAGATATAGGAATAAAGTTTATTGGTAACTAGGGTTGAGCATTCCGATACCGAAACCCGGTTCCGATACCTGAAATCCAATGTAAGTCTATGGGAACAAAATATCGGAATATTTTTACTTCCGATATTTTGTTCCCATAGACTTACATTGGATTTCAGGTATCGGAACCGGGTTTCGGTATCGGAATGCTCAACCCTATAATGGTAACAAAACAAAAACCATAAGGAGGGGTGGGAACAGTATACCAGAGAAAGGGCAGCAGCACAGGGGACAAAAAATTTCACAGTATATTATATTGCACTTATCTATATAATTTAAATATGGCCATATAAAACGTTATAAGGCAACACGTGGCCTAGGCATCACATAGCCTCTTCACATATAGATATTAAATAGCCAAGAAGAAATATATTTAAGGCGCTAATGTGCAAGAGATGTAAACAAAGCAATAAAAGTCACATATAAAGTGCGAGTGCATAGTATAAGCTCACAGGACGGCTAGAATATGGGATATAAACATGATTCACAACATGTGTGTACATAAATCAACTCAAGTGAGTCCGCAAAATAGCAGCAGAGTTTAGGGCTTATAATCCAGCATGCTAGTACTGCTCAATAGTAGCAAAATATGGGCCCCTATAACACAGCATGTATAGAACTGTAAAATATGCCTGAATAAATCAGCACAATAGCCGTCTTGTAACTTATTGCCTTGAAGTGCAGAGTCTCCTGGATGCGCCCTGCCCCGACGCGCGTTTCGGGGTTGATTGCGGCAAAGGTTTCTTCTTTGCCGCAATCAACCGATTTGTCGATTTGTATTGTCCATTTGTGCATTTAGGATTTTGAATTGATATCAACTTTATTATTTTTGCATATTGTTTATATCTCCATGCACTTTGCCTTGAAATTTATTTGGATTTTGCTCCATGCATGAGTATAGCATTCTAAATAATATTTTTTCAGTAGCTAAATGGGAAACAGCCTGATGTATCCCACCTTGTCATTTAGTGCTGTGGTAATATGAACCTGTCTGCAGACCTAAGGCACATTAAAAAAAAAAATCATAATTTTTCAATTGCAAAAAGTTAGACAGCCCACCGTATCACACTTTGTCATTTTGTTGGGTTAAATTAAGCTGTAGAGGCCTAATCCAGAGGCCACCAAAATATCCTTCTGTTCCTAGCGTCATACAGTAGGGAACCTGACTTTAATATAGTTTAATATAACATTAAAGCTATACCTACTGGACAGGTCCTTCGCATGCGGAAGATCTGTACCTCTCTAGATTCCTTTGAAAAACAAGCATCGGACCTTAGGGGGAGATTCTTGGAGCGTGGGTACAGTAGGAGGAGCATTAAAAATGGATATGAGAGAGAGCTAAAAAGACCGATAGGGGTTCCCTTCTCTCGTGCCATAAATCTGTGCGAGGGGATAGGAAGGATGACAGGCAGGTGGCTACCAGATTTATTTCCACCTATATTCATCAGTGGGAAAATATGAGGGCAATTATATCTAAACATTGGCCAATATTGAGGAAAGATCCTATTCTTGCAAGTTATCTACCTGAGAGACCAATGATGACGGCTAGAAGGTCTAGGAATCTGAAGGACATGTTGGTCAATAGTCATTATGTAGCTAAGCCGACTGATCATTTTGGAATGGGAGCACCTATGGTAGGCTTCTTTCCATGCGGTAATTGCCTGGCCTGTAGTAATTTGGTTAGGGCCACATCTTTCACCTCAAGTGATGGTTCCCATGAATTTAAAATTTGTGAGCATATTACATGCAACACTACTCATGTGGTGTATTATGCTCGGTGTACGTGTTCTTTGGTATATGTGGGTCTGACCACAAGAGAACTTCGGGTTAGAACACGTGAACACGTGAGGGATATCATGGCAGCTGTTAATGTGGATGATGTGAGCACCCTTAAGACTCTCCCTAGGCATTTTAGGGAAAAGCATAATTGTAATCCAAAGGAGCTAAAATTTTATGGTATTGATAGATTCGGTTGGGGATTAAAGGGGGTGACTATAAACGTACTGTGGCTCAAGGAGAGGGCAAGTGGATTGCAACCCTAGGAACTATGTTCCCCAATGGTTTGAACGAACAACTTAGCTTTGCTTCATACCTGTAGTATGGATTTGTTTTAAACATTTTTTGTTTGTGTTTTAATTATAATATTTTCTTTTATAGTCTAGAATTGTGTGTTATGTTTGCCCCGATAGTGGGTTCTGATTGGATTGCCTCGTGTTCCATGAATAAATATAAGTAGACATTTCAGTACCTACATGAAGCATTGGATTTGGGCTGAGTGAAGGCATTCACCTTATATGGACCAAGATTTAATAACAATTTCTTCTATTATTATATTGTACCACTATTTATACAAAGTATGATTCTTCACTTATTTATCACACTGTTTTGTGTGTTTTTCACTTGTGTTTTGATGTGTTCATAACTGCATTTGACACTAAAAATGTATTGTAATATTAATATTTATATTTATAATGTATTTACATTGTTGCACTTGTCATTTTAATATTGAGATGTATATTTCATATTCACATTTTCTTTTTTTATTGTATTTTAATAATTTCTTTGCACTGTAGTATCTTACTTATATCTAAAGAAATTGGTCTGGTGATGTCCATTCCGTTCTTTAATCCATGGTTGTTATGTGTGGATACACGCGTGCCCTAGGTTTGGACCACTGGAGCACCTGTCCTGCTTTCCTTGCTCGGACGGGTCGGAGTCCGGGTCACCATGGTGACGTCTGGATTTCCGCCTTCCTGGTTTGGACCCATGGGTTGCGTCACTTTCAGTGGCTGCATCTAGGAGGTACGCGTCGTCATGGTGCCGGGTACGCAGTGCAGGAGTTGTGCGCATGTCCATGACATGTGCAGGCAGGAGCATCACTTCCGGCGTCCATAGTGCGGTGTGTGTTTGCTTGGGCTGCTATGGTATCGGCTCTTGTTTGCATGCATTGCATTGGAGGCCGGGAGGTGATGTCATATCCTGCTCTGCACGTCTCATTTACATGCGCCGACAATTATGTCTGCATTGGGACCAGCTGTATTGGGGATATATATTGCGATTAAACACACAAACCTATGTACAGCCCCTTGAGGAAGCCCACGCGAAACGCGCGTCGGGGCTGCGTGGTCTGACCGTTTACAAGGACCTACTTGGGTGAGACTTGGCTTTTAGGAGTAGGCCTTTTTCTAATTGTTTTGGGTGTTTACTGGGTTATTAGTATGACGACTATATGCCATTAATTATTTCAGCTATACCGGTCACGTCACTATATTTACCTGGTACTGTGATGTTATTGCGATATTTGTACATTTTTTAACATCACTACATTATTGGTTTCTCTATTGTCTCTGATTCCCGGTCCTTAATTACTAGTAAACTGGTTGGATCCAGTTTCTGTTTGTGTCCTTTACTTTAGTATATCTTTGTCTAGATAATTTTTAATATAAATAATTTTGTATGTGGTATTTTTATTGAGTACTAATAAAATAATTGAGATGCTTAATATGGGTACTTTTACTCCTTTTTGTTTCTTGTATATAATTGTAATTTGGAGTATGCCTTTTTGCTTTATGAGCAGTAGTGAATTTTTATTCATTTATTTTATTCTGGATTTTTATTTACTTTAATATAGTTTGTAGCATCTAGTGTATCATAGAGGCCTGTTACAGAGGCCACAAATAATGATTCTGTTCCTAGTGTCATACAGTAGGGGACCTGACTTTCAAATTATTTGTAGCATATCTTCTTTGTCATACAGGCCTCATCCACACTCAAACAATTCTTTCCTCTGTGACTAACACGATACAGCACCCCATATTTCAACTTGGAATTTACGGTTGCTGAAGTTCAGCTGTTTGCAGAGGTGATGCTGAGTTTACAATCTATTTTTTCAGCAGCAGATGGAAAGAAGGGAGACACATTCATTACCAGTGGGTAGGCGGAGCCCACACAGGATAGAACACCTCAGATTACAAAAGAGTGTTGACCGGCCCCTCCAGCTCGGGCTCCTCCTACTCCAGCTCTCCAGTCTAAAATTTGAGGTCACAGAGGATAGTCGCTGCTGGAAGCAGCTCCTCAGAAAATTTTTTATTTTAATCGGACAGAGACGTGGACCCCCGTGGTCTAGAGGTCTCAGGGGTCTCAGCGCTGCTGGACCCCCACCTCTCCCTTGGCGGATCTGTATTACCCTTTAAGGAGGTCCCTGCAGAACCCTGCCGGCCCTGGGGGATGAGGATTGCTTCCCTGGCGGGGACGCAAACCGCGCTTCTGGGGTCACTGCGTTCCCCGCCCTGGGGGGAAGCTACGGGCACAGCGCCACAAATCCCTGGGGGTCCCTGTGGCGCTCAGCTGGGTGAGTACTCAACATTTTGATGTGTTTGAGTGCTTCAGCGGCTGACCCCTCACCCCCACAGCGCAGGGCACCTTTTTGGAGGTACTGTCACACGGAACGCTCCCGCTACGATCACGATAGCGACGCATACTAATGCGATCGTTTTTATGATCGTTTTAATGTTGCTAGTAGCTGCCACAGTGGGCGATCTCATTGACGACGCATAAGTGGTTAGCGATCTCCTTAGCGACTTTGGCGGTCATTGCGATGTACAAATCAGCGCAATATGTTAGCAATCTAGTTGGCGTTCTTGTTTAGTGTGGCATACTCTTGAGGCACTGCCCTGCAGCTGCTACCTCATAAGAGGCACCTGGGGCTCGCACACCCTTTTCATTAAACAAGGGTTGTGGGGAGTCTGCAACATTAACCTCTTCTCAGGCGGTTAACCCTTAATTGGGGGACAGCTGGGGTGGCTCTCTCTTTAAGAGCTTTAACCCTTCAGCGTTCGTTTTGCCTTTAAGAAACCACACTGTTCTAGTTGCTGACAGGTTTAAACCTGCCATATACTGTGTGAGGGCATGTCAGATCAGGGTCCAGGAGGTGCGGACCGTCTCCCAGATCCGCTACAGGATCAGTCTCGCGTATCTGACACGCAGACCTCGACGGCGTCAAGCGCAGCGGTCGGAGGTGTCAGTGATGTCAAAATGGAGGCCCTCGCTCGTTCTATTGATGGCCTTTCTGACCTTCTAGGTTATTGGGTGTCAGCTAGATCCTCTCATGGTAGGAAGCGACACAGGCCGGTGCCATCCTTCCCGCGTAGCGACTCGGAGATCTCGGGCATGGAGGGTTCCCCTTCAAGCTCGGATGGGGAGATGTCCGATTCGGATAAGGAGGATCGGCAGGGACACTCTGCCTCTCTTTTGAGCCGTACAGAGGCTTTTATTGGAGCCATGAGGGAGGCGTTACAGTTACCGGAGGAGGTAACTAGACGTCCTGGTAAGTCGGCCCGGATGTTTCAGGAGTCGCATAGGTCGCGATCAGCATTACCATATCTGGATGAGCTTAATGGGGCAGTGGAGAAGGAACGCCTGTGTCCAGATAAACGTTTTCAGGGGACACGGTTTTTTGAGACGCTGTATCCGTGTACGACGGAGTTGATTGATAATTGGATTCCTTCTCCTGAAGTGGATGTCCCTTTATCCCAGCTTAGCAAATCCTCATTACTTCCTGTTAAAGGGAAGGCGAGTCTGCAGGATCCGCTGGACAGAAAAACGGAGATGGCGGCGAAATCCATCTACGAGGCCGCGGGTCATGGATTCAGAGCAGTACTGGGGTCCATGTGTGCTTGTAAAGCTTCCCTGAGCTGGTTAGACCGTCTACGGACGGCGTGGCAAGATGGATCCCCACTATCCGAGGTAGAAGGGTGTTATGTTTCGGTAGCTGAGGAGTGCAGGTAAAAAAGGCAATACACCAGAGCAGTTGGAATCTATGGGATTGCAGTACCCTGACTAACCACCACAACTAGAGGCAGCCGTGGAGCGTTCCTACGTTGGTCCTAGACGCCTCGTCACAGCCTGAGAAACTAACTACACCTAAAGATAGAAATAGGAAAGCTATCTGCCCCGGAGCAGAACCCCAAAGATAATAGAAAGCCCCCAAACATGTAATGGCGGTTAGACAAGAGGAAATACTGACACAGAAAGAAAATAGAATGAGCAAACGCTGGGGCCCAAACTATCTAAATAGAAAAGGACAGGAAGGGTACTTACTGCAATCCCAGAAAACCCTGAAAAACACCAACTCTACTAATTTCAAAATCACCTGAGATCACACGACCTCTACCACCTAAATTAGCTCTCTGGTGTAACAAAATCAAAACAGCAGCCACTGAAAAAACTGGAAAAAAAAAAAGAACAAAACTCAGTGGCTGAACCAAACTGAGAAGGCAGAAGCCCCCGGAGGGGACCCAGAAGGCCCCCAAAGAAGTGCAGGACAGAATGCAAAAACATAGCAAACACACAAAAGAAGAAAAATTCCCATCTGGTAGCAGGAGATGCAGACACGACACAGCAGGCTACAAGGGAAACTGGAATGAAGGATTCAGACCAGAACAATTGATCACCGGCAACCCTGATGGGAAAATGACTCCCTTATATAAGACCAGTCAGTAACACCTGATTCCCAGTCCTCACAATCTTCACTAGTACCGCTTGTAACCACCAGAGGGAGCCTCTGCTCAGAACTCATCTCAAACCCATTCACAACAGAGGGGCTTTTCAAGTTGTTGGAGGATGCAGCCCGATATGGCAGTGATGCAGGTTTGGATACTACGTCACTGCTGTCCAGGGCGCAATCCTCGGCGATCACAGTCAGGAGAGCACTGTGGCTTAGACAGTGGACCGGAGACAAGGTTTCCAAGCAAGGTTTGCTATCTTTAGCTTACAAGGGTGGTCAGCTATTTGGATCTGACCTCACGGAGCTGATTGCCAAGGCAAAGGCAAAAGAAACGGCTTTACCACAGCGAAGAGCTGTGACTTCTGCGTCTGGCAGGCATAGTGCCGGTAGTAGTCGGCGGTCCTTTCGGTCCAGGGGACGGTTCGGTCAGCCCTCTTGGGGATCGGGTCGTCCCTCTTTTTCAGGAAAAAAGAACGCTCAGAAATCCTGCACTCCCTGGAAACAGAGCTTCCGCCAAGACAAGCAGGAAGCTGACAAAAAGCCCGCTAAGGCGGACTGACGCCAGGGTCTCACTCGAGGGCTCTCGAGTGGGAGGTCGCCTGCTCCAATTCGAACCGACTTGGGTTTCCCGCGTGTCGGATGCCTGGGTGACGCGGGTTGTGTCGGCAGGCTACTTCATAGAGTTTCTTTCAGCTACAGATGGAAGGAAAGGAGACACACTAGTTCATAACTAGTGGGGTAGGCGGAGCCCAGATAGGATTGACACCTCAGATTAAAAAGAGTGTTGACCGGCCCCTCCAGCACGGGCTCCTCCTACTCCAGCTTTCTCCAGTCTAAAATTTGAGGTCCCAGAGGATGGTCGCTGCTGGAAGCAGCTCCTCAGAAGATTTTATTATTTTAATCGGACAAGAGACTTGGATCACCAGATGTGGTCTAGAGGTCTCAGGGGTCTCAGCGCTGCTGGACCCCAACCTCTCCCTTGGCGGATCTGTATTACCCTAATGGTGGTCCCTGCAGAACCCTGCCGGCTCTGGGGGATGAGGATGGCTTCCCTGGCGGGGACGCAAACCACGCATCTGGGGTCACTGCGTTCCCCACCCTGGGGGGGAGCATGGGCATAGCGCCAGAAACCCCTGGGGGTCCCTGTGGCGCTCGGCTGGTGAGTACCCCACATTTTTATTAAAGTGTGTGTGAGTGCTTTCAGCGGCTGCTGTGGCAGCTGCTGTTACATGTAAAATTTGACATGTTTGGTGACTGTATTTTGTCCGCAGGCAGATGCCTGCAGGACAGGGGGAGCAGAGAGCAAAGGAGTTCGCGCTCTTTTTTTTAAAGCCGGCGGGGGCGTGGTTTCACGCTCCCGGGCTTCTGGTGCAGAAGCGCGCGATTAGGCGCTTCTTTTCCGGCTTCACTCAGCGCGGCGGCCATTAGAAAGGCTTCCACGGGCTCCTTCCTGCTCCACTCCTCCCGTACAACATATACATCACCGCGGCCAGCTGGGTGAGTCAAACGCCCTCACCCCCACAGCGCAGAACCTATCTGTGTTATAAGAACAGATAGCGTTATCTGGCAGCTGCGGTCTCATATAGAGACCTTATTTTGCCTGGAGCTCGCACACCCCTTCTATTTTAATAAGGGAGTTAGTGTGGAGCCGGCGACATTAACCCCTTTTAAAGGGTTAACCCTTTCAGCAACCGCCATAGGTTCTATTCCAGTTTGGGATCAGAACTTGTAAGGGCTAATTATTTTGCTGAATATTCTGCTGATACAGCTGGGGTAGCTCTCTCACTAAGAGCTTTAACCCTTCAGTGGCTTGCTGCATCCGCTTGAGAAGCCACACTTTTTTTCTAGTTACTGACAGGCTTTGACCTGCCATATACTGTGTGAGGGCATGTCAGATCAGGGTCCAGAAGGTGCGGACCGTGTGCCAACTCTGCTTCAGGATCAGTCGCGCGTGTCTGATACGCAGACCTCGACGTCAAGCGCAGCAATTGGAGGTCACAGCGATGCCAAATTGGATGCCATCGCTCGCTCTATTGATGGCCTTTCTGACCTTTTAGGTCATTTGGTGTCAGCTAGATCCTCTCATGGAAGGAAGCGACACAGGCCGGTATCATCCTTTCCGCATAGCGAATCAGAACTCTCTGATATGGAATGCGGACAGGGTTCCCCTTCAAATTCAGATGGGGAGTTATCCGGTTCGGATAAGGATCGGCAGGGACATTCTGCCTCTTTGGGCCGAACAGAGGCTTTTATTGAAGCCATAAGAGAGGCGTTACAGTTGCCGGAGGAGGTAACTACACGTCCTGGTAAGTCGCCTCGGATGTACCAGGAGTACCGTAAGTCGCGAGCGACGTTGCCAGCTCTGGATGAGCTTAATGAAGCAGTAGAGACGGAACGTCGGTGTCCAGATAAACGTTTTCAAGGAACACGTTTTTTTTGAGGCACTATATCCGTGCTCTACGGAATTGACGGATAATTGGATTTCTTCTCCTGAAGTGGATGTTCCTTTATCCCAGCTCAGTAAATCCTCATTGCTCCCTGTTAAAGGGAAGGCGAGTCTGCAGGACCCGCTAGACAGAAAAACGGAGATGGCGGCGAAATCCAACTACGAGGCCTCGGGTCATGGATTCAAAGCGGTGCTAGGATCCATGTGTGCTTGTAAGGCTTCCCTGTGCTGGTTGGACCGTATACGGATGGCGTTGCAAAATGGATCTCCGTTATCCGAGGTAGATGGGCTTCTCGATTTATTGGAGACTGCAGTCTGTTATAGCTATGATGCAGGTCTGGATACTGCATCACTGTTGTCCAGGGCGCAAGCTTCGGCGGTCACAATTAGAAGAGCATTGTGGCTTAGACAGTGGACTGGGGACGCAGTGTCAAAACAAGGTTTGCTGTCTCTAACCTACAAGGGAAGTCAGTTATTTGGATCTGACCTCTCAGAACTGATTGCCAAGGCAAAGACAAAAGAAGCGGCTTTACCTCAGCGAAGGGCTATGGCTTCTGCGCCTGGCAGACCTGGTGCCAGTAGTGGCCGGCGATCCTTTCGATCCAAGGGACGATTCGGTCAGTCCTCTTGGGGATCGGGTCGTCCCTCTTTTTCGGGAAAAAAGTTCACTCAGAAATCCCGCACTCCCTGGAAATCAAGTTTCCGTCAAGACAAGCGGGAAGCTGACAAGAAGTCCGCCAAGACGGACTGACGCCAGGTTTCCATTCGAGGGCACTCGAGTGGGGGGTCGCCTGCTCCAATTCAAAGCGACTTGGATTTCCCACGTTACGGACACCTGGGTAACGCTGGTCGTGTCGGCAGGCTATTTTATAGAGTTTTCTTCTCGACCCCCGGACAGGTGTTGCCAATCTCGCACACCGTTAGAGCCCGAGTTAATTGCCGCTCTGCTGCGAGAGGTCGACTCCCTTCTGCAGAAGGGTGTGGTAATACCGGTACCGCCGGAGGACCGGGGAAGAGGATTTTATTCCAGTCTTTTTGTGGTTCCCAAAAAGGAGAACAAATTTCGTCCTATTCTGGATCTCAAGAGATTGAATCGTCATGTCCTCACCCGCAAATTCCGCATGGAGTCACTTCGTTCTGTGGTGGCAGCCCTGTCGCAGAGCGACTTTTTGGTGTCAATCGACATTCGCGACGCTTATTTGCACGTTCCCGTCGGAAGGGCTCATCAGCGCTTTCTTCGTTTTGCCATAGGTCAGGACCATTACCAGTTTGTGGCTCTGCCATTCGGCTTGGCCTCGGCGCCTAGAGTTTTTACAAAAATTCTGGCGCCTCTCATGGCAATTCTTCGAAGACAGGGGGTTACGATTTTTCCCTACCTGGACGATCTTTTGATTGTGGCGTCCTCAAAGGAGGAGGCGGTGACGGCTCGCAATCTATCCCTTCAGCTCCTGGAGGATTTCGGGTGGCTGGTCAATTGGGAGAAGTCGTCTCTGGAACCGTCGCAGTCAATCCTATTTTTGGGAATGCATTTCGACACGGTACGGGCGGTGGTGTCCCTACCTCCAGAAAAGCGGGCATGTCTTCTCCGACACGTACAGATCATGAAGTCTGCGACAGCAATGTCCCTTCGGAAGTGTATGCGCCTTCTGGGTTTGATGTCCATGGAGGCACTTCCGTTTGCCCAATTTCATTCCAGGGCTCTCCAAAGACTCATTCTGGGTCGTTGGGATCGATCGCAAATCTCTCTGGATTGCAGCGTCATCATCTCTCTAAAATGGTGGTTACGTCCAGGAGCGTTATCCCTGGGGAAATCTTTCCTCCCTCCGAGGTGGTCGGTCATAACCACCGATGCCAGCTTGACGGGCTGGGGGGGTGTCTGGAACGATCTTTGGATCCAGGGAGTATGGTCATCGGAAGAGTCTGCTCTACCGATCAACATCCTGGAGTTGAGAGCAATTTTCCTTTGCCTCCAACACTGGACGGTCCCTTTGAGCGGTCTGCCAGTTCAAGTGCAGACAGACAACGCGACGGCGGTCGCGTATATCAACCATCAAGGCGGGACGAGGAGCTCCAGGCTCATGATGGAGGTGTCTCAGATCCTGCTATGGGCCGAGACCAGGGTGCCAGCCATCTCTGCGATTCACATTCCAGGAGTCCAGAATACCACGGCGGACTTCCTCAGTCGCGAGAGGATGGATCCTGGAGAATGGAGTCTCCATCCGGAAATTTTTGCACTGCTGTGCTCCCGTTGGGGAACTCCCCAAGTGGATTTGATGGCATCCAGGGTCAATGCCAAACTACCGACCTTCATATCCAGGTACAAGGATCCGAAGGCTGTGGCGGTGGATGCTCTGGTGGCTCCGTGGGACCATTTCGAGCTAGTATATGTGTTTCCGCCGATATCCTTACTTCCTCTGGTGCTGCGTCGGATCAGACTGGAGAGAATTTCGGCTATGTTTATAGCCCCGGATTGGCCAAGGAGGACGTGGTTCTCGACACTGGTGTCGCTTTTGGCGGCTCCGCCATTTCCACTTCCTCTTCGTCCGGACCTGTTATCCCAGGGGCCCGTTCGTCATCCGGACTTGAAGTCTCTGCGTTTGACGGCGTGGCTCTTGAGACCGAAATATTGACCCGTAGAGGTTTCTCGGCTGAAGTCATTGCCACTCTGCGAGCTGCCAGAGGTCCGGCTACTACTAAGATTTATCACAAGACTTGGGAAGCCTTCTTTTCGTGGTGTTCGGGTTCTTCAAGGAACCCGAGGATTTTTTCCATTCCCAATTTGTTGGTTTTTCTGCAGTACGGGCTGGACAAGGGTTTGGCAGTTAGCACTTTGAAAGGTCAGGTTTCTGCCCTGTCTTTGCTGTTTCGGAAGGCTATCGCCTCGCGTAGGGACGTGCGTTCCTTTTTTCGCGGAAGGCGCCTGTGTCTCCTTGGCGGCTCAACCTTGTCTTGGAGGCTCTTCAACATGTGCCTTTTGAGCCTATGGTTTCTGCTAGCCTTTCCTTACTCTCTTGGAAGGTTGCCTTCCTAGTGGCGGTAACTTCTTTAAGAAGGGTTTCTGAGTTGGCAGCTCTTTCTTGCTCGCCTCCTTTCCTGGAGTTTTACCCGGATCGAGTAGTGCTTCGCACACGGGGCGACTTTCTACCTAAGGTTGTGTCGCAATTTCATGTTAACCAGGATATTGTGTTGCCCTCGCTTTGCCCGGGCCCGAGGAATGCAAAGGAACGAGATTTGCACAAATTGGATTTAGTGCGGGCCTTGAAGTTCTATTTGTTACTCAAGGTGTCCGTAAGTCAGATTCTCTGTTTGTGATTCCAGCAGGTCGCAGGCGTGGTCAACGAGCTTCCAAGGTTTCTATAGCTCGTTGCATTCGGTCAGCCATTTTGGAGGCTTACCGTCTTAAAGGCGAACCTTGCCCGATTAAGATTCGAGCTCACTCCACGAGGGCTGTGGCTTCATCGTGGGCCTTTCATCAAGGGGCTTCGGCAGCTCAGCTCTGCCGAGCGGCGACCTGGCGTTCCGTTCACACATTTACAAAGTTTTATAAGGTGGACGTCAGTGCTTCCGCTGATGCGGCCTTAGGACGTAGGGTCCTGCAGGCAGCGGTAATTTAAGTTTTAGTTAACTTGTATTTAGCGCCTGTTGCGCATTTATCTAGGTTGATGGGTTTTCTGCCTCTTTTGGTTTTTTCCCACCCTAATTTTTGGACTGCTTTGGGACGTCCCACTAGTTATGAACTAGTGTGTCTCCTTTCCTTCCATCTGTAGCTGAAAGACGGATTTTGGTAAGAACTTACCTGTAAAATCCTTTTCAGGGAAGGAAGGAAAGGAGACACAGCTCCCTCCCATGGCAGAAGTGTGTTGTTGTATTACAGATGCAGCGTGACCCTTCTCTGATAGCGATTTTCTGGGCTGAGGTCGACGCGCTACGGCTCTGTTCCAGCATTGCCAGCTTATCGCAGTAGTCAGGTTCAGTGAGTAGTACCTGGAACTGTGTGGTTTTTCTTTGCCAAATGTATGCATAACCTGTATTTTTGTATTTTTCTCTGAAGTCCTTCAGAAGGGGTTATGTTGCTCCGCTGGTGATATTGCTCTTTCTTAAGCTTGGGTACGACTGGAGAAAGCTGGAGTAGGAGGAGCCCGTGCTGGAGGGGCCGGTCAACAGTCGTTTTAATCTGAGGTGTCAATCCTATCTTGGCTCCGCCTACCCCACTAGTTATGAACTAGTGTGTCTCCTTTCCTTCCTTCGCTGAAAAGGATTTTACAGGTAAGTTCTTACCAAAATCCGTCTTTCTCGACCCCCAGACAGTTTTTGCCAATCTCGCATTCCGTCAGAGCCCGAGCTATTTGCCGCTCTACTGCGGGAGGTCGATTCCCTTCTGCAGAAGGGTGTGGTGGTACCGGTTCCGCCAGAGGACCGGGGAAGAGGGTTTTATTCCAACCTCTTTGTGGTCCCCAAAAAGGAGGACAAATTTCGCCCCATTCTGGATCTCAAAAGATTGAATCGGCATGTCCGCACCCGGAAATTCCGCATGGAGTCACTTCGCTCCGTTGTGGCGGCCCGTCGCAGAACGATTTTTTGGTGTCAATCGACATTCGCGACGCTTATTTGCATGTTCCCGTCGGAAGGGCCCACCAACGCTTCCTTCGTTTTGCCATAGGTCAGGACCATTACCAGTTTGTGGCTCTGCCATTCGGGTTGGCCTCAGCACCCAGAGTTTTTACGAAAATTCTGGCACCTCTCATGGCGATTCTGCGAAGACAGGGGGTTACGATTCTTCCCTATCTGGACAACCTTTTGATTGTGGCGTCCTCAATGGAGGAGGCGGTGACGGCTCGCAATCTATCCCTTCAGCTCCTGGAGGACTTCGGGTGGCTGGTCTATTGGGAGAAGTCGTCTCTTGAACCGTCGCAGTCAATCCTGTTTTTGGGAATGCATTTCGACACGGTACGAGCAGTGGTGTCTCTGCCTCCAGACAAGCAAGCGAGTCTTCTTCGACATGTACAGGTTATGAAGTCTTCGACAGCAATGTCCATTCGAAGGTGTATGCGCCTTCTGGGTTTGATGGTGGCGTCGATGGAGGCAATTCCGTTTGCCCAATTTCATTCCAGGGCTCTCCAAATGCTCATCTTGAACTGTTGGGATCGATCGCAGTTTTCACTGGATTGCAGTGTCATCATCTCCCACAGGGTGCGAGAGTCTCTAGGATGGTGGTTACGTCCGGAAGTGTTATCCCTGGGGAAGTCCTTCCTCCCTCCGAGGTGGTCGATCATAACCACCGATGCCAGCCTGACGGGCTGGGGGGGTGTCTGGAACGATCTCTGGATTCAGGGAGTATGGTCGTTGGAAGAGTCTGTCCTGCCGATCAACATCCTGGAATTGAGGGCAATTTTCCTTTGCCTCCAACACTGGACGGTCCCTTTAAGCGGTCTACCAGTTCGAGTGCAGACAGACAGCGCGACGGCGGTCGCGTATATCAACCATCAAGGTGGGACGAGGAGCTTCAGGCTCATGATGGAAGTGTCTCGAATCCTGGTATGGGCCGAGGCCAGGGTGCCAGCCATCTCTGCGATTCACATTCCAGGAGTTCAGAATATCACAGCGGACTTCCTCAGTCGCGAAAAGATGGATCCTGGAGAATGGAGTCTTCATCCGGAAATTTTTGCACTGCTGTGCTCCCGTTGGGGGACTCCCCAAGTGGATTTGATGGCATCCAGGTTCAATGCCAAGTTACCGACGTTCATGTCCAGGTACAAGGACCCGAAGGCTGTGGCGGTGGATGCTCTGGTGGCTCCTTGGGACCAATTCGAGCTAATCTATGTGTTCCCGCTGATATCCTTACTTCCTCTGGTGTTGCGTCGGATCAGACTGGAGAGAGTCCCGGCTATGTTGATAGCCCCAGATTGGCCAAGGAGGACGTGGTTCTCGACACTGGTGTCGCTTCTGGCAGCGCCTCCATTTCCACTTCCTCTTCGCCCGGACCTGTTAACCCAAGGGCCCGTTCGTCACCCGGACCTGAAGTCTCTGCGTTTGACGGCGTGGCTCTTGAGACCGAAATCTTGATCCGTCAAGGTTTTTCAGCCGAAGTCATTGCCACTCTGCGAGCTGCCAGAGGTCCGGCTACCACTAGGATTTATCACAAGACTTGGGAAGCCTTCTTTTCGTGGTGTTCGGGTTCTTCTAGGAACCCGAGGATTTTTTCCATTCCCAATTTGTTGGCCTTTTTGCAGTACGGGCTGGACAAGGGTTTGGCAGTTAGCACTCTGAAGGGGCAGGTTTCTGCTCTGTCCTTGCTGTTTCGGAAGGCTATCGCCTCGCGTAGGGACGTACGTTCCTTTTTTCGCGGGGTAACCCGTCAATTTCCGCCGCGGAAGGCGCTTGTGTCTCCTTGGCGGCTCAATCTTGTCTTGGAGGCTCTTCAACATGGGCCTTTTGAGCCTATGGACTCTGTTAGTCTTTCCTTACTCTCTTGGAAGGTTGCCTTCCTAGTGGCGGTCACTTCTTTGAGAAGGGTTTCTGAGTTGGCGGCTCTTTCTTGCTCGCCTCCTTTTCTGGAGTTTCACCCAGATCGCGTAGTGCTTCGCACACGGGGCGACTGTCTACCTAAGGTGGTGTCACAATTTCATGTTAACCAGGATATTGTGCTGCCCTCGCTTTGTCCGGAGCCGAGGAATGCGAAGGAACGGGCCTTGCACACATTGGATTTAGTGCGGGCTTTGAACTTCTATTTGTCTATTACTCAAAGTTTTCGGAAGTCGGATTCTCTGTTTGTGATTCCAGCAGGTCGTCAACGTGGGCAACGAGCTTCCAAGGATTCTATAGCTCGTTGGATTCGGTCGGCCATTTTAGAGGCTTACCGACTTAAGGGCGAACCTTGCCCGATTAAGATTCAAGCTCACTCCACGAGGGCTGTGGGTTCATCATGGGCCTTTCATCAAGGGGCTTCGGCAGCTCAGCTTTGCCGGGCGGCGACCTGGCGTTCCGTCCACACATTTACGAAATTTTATAAGGTGGACGTCAGTGCTTCCGCTGATGCGGCCTTAGGACGTAGGGTCCTGCAGGTGGCTGTAGTTTAAAGTTCTTGTGAACTTGTATTTAGCGCTGGTTGCGCATTTATTTAAGTTGTTGGGAATCTGCCTCTGTTGGTTTTTTTGCCCACCCTTAATTTCTGGACTGCTTTGGGACGTCCGACTGGTAATGAATGTGTCTCCCTTCCTTCCATCTGCTGCTGAAATACGGATTTTGGTAAGACCTTACCTGTAAAATCCTTTTCAGCGAAGGAAGGAAGGGAGACACAGATCCCTCCCATGGCAGAAGTGTGTTGTTTTCAGATGCGGCGTGACCCTTCTCTGATAGCGATTATCTGGGCTGAGGTCGGCGCGCTAAGGCTCTTTTCCAGCATTGCCAGCTCATCGCAGTGGTCAGGTTCAGTGAGTAGTACCTGGGACTGTGTGGTTTTTTCGGCTATATGCATAACCTATCTTCTTGTTTTTTCTCTGAAGTTCTTCAGAAGGGGTTATGTTGCTCCGCTGGTGATTTTTGCTCTTCCTTAGCTTGTGTACGGACTGGAGAGCTGGAGTAGGAGAAGCCTAAGCTGGAGGGGCCGGTCAACACTCTTTTGTAATCTGAGGTGTTCTATCCTGTGTGGGCTCCGCATACCCACTGGTAATGAATGTGTCTCCCTTCCTTCCTTCGCTGAAAAGGATTTTACAGGTAAGGTCTTACCAATATCCGTATTTTGTTGCTAATACTGTGCTCCTACCACAGTATCTGAGCAACATGACTGGGAAAAAGCGAGGCTGTGGTGGAAGGGGAACTAGGCTTGGTGTTCAAGGTGTACGTGGGGTAAGTGGTAATGTTTGTGAAAGCACTAGTGAACCAACGTCACGTCCTATGCAAAGACATCTGACAACTTCTGTTACTGGACAGGCTACTCCACTACCTTTTTTTGGCAGACGCACAATGGTACGCCTTGTGGATGATACTATCACGCTGTATAACAGTTATAGATAATGTCAGTAATCTATATCAAGTGGGACAACATTCTATATACCATATAAATAGGTTATATCAACATGAACATATAGTATTTGATAACATAGTATTACCTGACATAATATCCGAAGTACTGAGGATCTATACTGGATCTGTTTCACGCTGTCTCAGGCTAGAGGTGGACCGGGGTCTATACTGACCCTAAACTGGGGTCCTGACTGTCCCTCTACCTGGAGGTACTGTTAATGGTACAGAGGTCCAGGCCGCCAGCGTAACCCTATCTCCTATAAGTCCCTGACCACTGTAATCTAGTCCTTAGAAGGACCCTGATTACCACCACAGGGATATGGGCAGGTCACCGCTTAATAAACAGTGAAGACAAACGAGACAGACAGGGGATAAAGTAAATACTGTCTTGCATACAACACTTAAACACAGAGGGAACACAAAAGGTCTAGGAGATAAACTATAAGCGAGGAGAGGAGAAACCACAAAGGAGCTCTTAGCTTAAGTCTTCTCAGAACCGATCCTATCTGCTGGTCTGTATGAATGCTTTCACCGGCATCTCCCAAGCAGACTGGCAGGTATATAAGGGAAGCTAATTAGTGCATAATCAAACTGCAGCCGGGCGAGGCTGGACCTAGTCTTAGCACAGAGCTAGGTAGAATTAACTCCCTCACTGCCAAACACAAAGAAACAGCAACTCAGCTGCGAGAAGTCAGAATGTGTAATCGCGACGATCTTCGTGGCGATACACCCATGACAGTACCCCCCCTTCTACGAGGGGCCTCCGGACCCTCAGGGCCAGGTTTGCCCGGGTGAGTTGTGTGGAAGGTCCGAACCAATCGATCTGCGTTAATATCAGACGCAGGAACCCACGTCCTCTCCTCAGGACCATACCCCTTCCAATGAACCAAGTACTGAAGGGACCGGCGATTCAGACGTGAGTCAATGATCTTCGACACCTGAATTTCCAAGTTACCATTGACCACCACTGGAGGAGGAGGTAGAGGTGACGGTATAACTGGCGCCACGTACCTCTTAAGCAACGATTTGTGGAACACATTGTGGATTTTAAACGTAGGAGGGAGGTCCAGACGAAATGCCACAGGATTAATTATAGAACTGATCCTGTACGGCCCGATGAACCTGGGACCCAGTTTCCAGGAGGGAACCTTGAGTAGACAACCATACCAGATCGTTCACACTAAGGTCCGGACCAGACACTCTCCTCCTATCAGCCATAGTTTGTAACGGTTCCCCATAGCACTCAGATTATTCAGCACTCCTCTCCACACTGAAGCAAGTGACGACGAGAATCGTTCCTCCTCAGGAACCCCAGAAGGGCCCCCCCCATTGAAAGTACAAAACTGGGGATGAAAACCATATGCCCCAAAAAACGGGGACTTACCAGTGGACTCGCTCCGCCTATTGTTAAGAGCGAACTCTGCCAGCGGCAAGAAAGAAGACCAGTCCTCCTGGTTCTCTGAGACAAAACACCGAAGATATGTCTCTAGGCTCTGATTCAGACGCTCTGTCTGACCATTGGTCTGCGGATGAAAAGCCGAGGAAAATGACAATTGCATCCCCCGACGTGAACAAAATGCCCTCCAGAATTTGGACACAAACTGAGACCCCCTATCTGACACCACATCAGAAGGCAACCCGTGAAGTCTCACAATCTCCCCAATGAACACCTGCGCCAGAGTTTTAGCATTAGGAAGAGCAGGAAGAGCAATGAAATGTGCCATCTTACTGAACCTGTCAACTACAACTAGTATGACAGTTTTCCCTGACGACGGAGGGAGGTCCGTAATGAAGTCCATAGACAGATGAGTCCATGGACGCTCCGGAATTTTCAAAGGTAAGAGGGTCCCAGACGGACGGGTATGTGGGGTCTTAGAGCGAGCACAAACCCCACAGGACGCGACAAAAGTTACTACCTCTTTATTTAAGTTAGGCCACCAAAACCGGCGAGAAAGGAGATCCACAGTTGCTTTACTCCCTGGGTGTCCTGCCAAAGCAGAATTATGATGTGCCTCGATAACTTTTTGTCTTAACTGATCTGGAACAAACAGTTTCCCTGGAGGTCCTACAGGGGCGTCCCCCTGAGCCTCCAATACCTCCTCCTCAAGCTCAGAGCATACAGCCGACACCACAACTCCCTCCTGAAGGATAGGAACCGGGTCATCTGTCTTCCCGGCCCCTGGGAAACTACGAGATAAGGCATCAGCCTTAACATTTTTTGACCCAGGACGATATGTGACGACAAAATTAAACCTGGTAAAAAACAACGACCATCTAGCTTGTCTGGAATTCAGACGCTTTGCAGATTCTAAATACAGGAGGTTCTTGTGATCAGTAATGACGGTGACCGGGTGGACTGCCCCCTCCAAAAAGTGACGACATTCCTCAAAAGCCAACTTAATGGCCAAGAGTTCCCTATTGCCGACATCATAATTCCTCTCGGCGGACGACAATTTTTTAGAGAAGAAAGCGCACGGATGCCATTTACCAGGGGACGGACCTTGGGATAATACCGCACCCACCCTACGTCAGACGCGTCTACTTCCACAATGAACGGTTGTGATGCATCAGGTTGAATAAGTATGGGTGCCGAAGCAAAACATTTTTTCAAGGAGGAAAATGCTTGACAAGCTTTGTCAGACCACCTAGAAAAATCCGTCCCTTTTTTTGTCATGTCAGTGAGAGGTTTGACAACAGATGAGAAATTACGAATAAATTTCCGGTAGTAGTTAGCAAACCCCAGGAAACGCTGCAGTGCCTTAAGATCCTCTGGCCGATCCCATTCAAGCACTGCTCTCACTTTCCCAGGGTCCATACGGAAACCGGAAGCTGACACCAGGAAACCCAAAAACTGAAGTTCCTGTACGGCAAATACACACTTTTCCCATTTGGCGTACAGTTTATTGTCTCGCAAGATCTGCAACACCTGTCTCACATGCTCCTGATGAGACACAAGATCTGGCGAGTAAATTAAGATGTCATCTAAATAAACGACCACAAACTGCCCCACAAGGTGGCGAAAGATGTCATTAACAAAATGTTGAAACACCGCCGGGGCAGTAGTCAGACCAAAAGGCATGACAAGGTTCTCATAATGTCCCTCCGGAGTGTTAAACGCCGTCTTCCACTCATCCCCCTCCTTTATCCTAATCAGATTATACGCCCCCCTGAGATCCAACTTAGAGAACCATTTGGCGCCCACAATCTGATTGAAGAGATCAGGAATAAGTGGGAGCGGATACGGATCTCGGACAGTAATCCGATTAAGCTCACGGAAATCCAAGCAAGGGCGTAGGCCTCCATCTTTTTTCTTCACAAAGAAGAACCCCGCGGCCACTGGGGAAGATGAAGGTCTAATATGCCCCTTGGCCAGACTTTCCGAAATATAATCCTTCATAGCCTGCCTCTCAGGACCGGAAAGGTTATATAACCTAGATTTAGGTAACTTAGCATCAGGAAGCAATTTTATTGAACAGTCATACGCGCGATAAGGAGGTAATTCTTGACACCCCTCCTCAGAGAACACATCCTCAAAGTCCTCCAGAAAAGGAGGCAAAGTTCTAGGCACGACCGCACTGATGACCGTGTTCATGCAGTTACTCTTGCAAAATTCACTCCACTGGCTTATCTCTCTGGATTGCCAATTAATCACTGGGTTATGTTTAGCCAACCAAGGAAGTCCCAACACAATAGGAGTAGGAAGACCTTCCAACACATAACAAGACAATCGTTCTTTATGTAATGCCCCTACTCGAAGGTCTATGTTATGAACAGCTTGTACAAAGCTACCTTGACCGAGAGGCCTGGCGTCAATAGAGAAAATAGGGATCGGTTTGGCCAATACACTCAGTTGCATAACTTGCACCTGGGCAAACCGAGCGTCCACCAGATTAGCCCCGGACCCACTATCAAGAAGAACAGAAATCCTCTCAGCTCTCATACCTACCACCACCTCCGCTGGTACGAGAAACTGAGACGGACCTGGGGACGAAATACATACTCCCAGGTTGTCGTCCACCACACAACCTGGGATTAACAGTTTTCCGGCGACTTCTTGCTCAGCGAGGCACGGGATGGACACCCCTCAACAAAATGCCCCTCTCTCCCGCAGAAGAAACACTTTCTTGTCTTGCGGCGCACCGCCGATCCCCTCCCTCGAAAAGATGTCCCTCCCAACTGCATAGGTTCCTCAGAACAGACCAGGGGAACCTCAATATAAGGGACTTTAGTAGTGGGTGGAGTCATAACAGGGGGCGGAGTTACCTCGCACCTCTCCCGAAGCCGTCTATCAATGCGAATAGCAAGGGCCATAGCAGCCTCGAGAGACGGGGGAGAATCATACTGAGCCAACACGTCTTTTAATTTGTCAGATAACCCTTGACAAAACTGGCTCCTAAGAGCTGGGTCATTCCACTGAGTATCTGTGGCCCATCTACGGAACTCAGAAGAAAACTCCTCCGCCGGACGATCTCCCTGCTGTATCTTACGTAACTTCGTTTCAGCAAGGGAGACCCGATCCGGGTCATCATATACCAGACCCAGGGCAGTAAAAAATCGATCTACTGACTGAAGAGCCGGGAGCCCGGAGGAAGAGAGAACGCCCAGGATTGAGGGTCCCCTTGTAAGAGCGAGATGACAATTCCCACCCTCTGCTCTTCACTCCCCGATGACCGAGGCCATAGCCGAAAATATAACTTACATGCCTCCCGGAAGGTAAAAAATTTGTCCCGCCCACCAGTGAACCTGTCCGGGAGAGCAACTTTAGGTTCAGATCTGGATTGCTCCGGGGGGAACAAAACCTTGAACTTAATGTCCGTCAGCTCCATGGACAAACTCTGCAACTGCAGGGCAAGCTGGGCTACTGGATCCATGGTAGCTGGGGAGAATCTTTTTAGTATGGCCGGTGAAAATATCACGCTGTATAACAGTTATAGATAATGTCAGTAATCTATATCAAGTGGGACAACATTCTATATACCATATAAATAGGTTATATCAACATGAACATATAGTATTTGATAACATAGTATTACCTGACATAATATCCGAAGTACTGAGGATTTATACTGGATCTGTTTCACGCTGTCTCAGGCTAGAGGTGGACCGGGGTCTATACTGACCCTAAACTGGGGTCCTGACTAGTCCCTCTACCTGGAGGTACTGTTAATGGTACAGAGGTCCAGGCCGCCAGCGTAACCCTATCTCCTATAAGTCCCTGACCACTGTAATCTAGTCCTTAGAAGGATCCTGATTACCACCACAGGGATATGGGCAGGTCACCGCTTAATAAACAGTGAAGACAAACGAGATAGACAGGGGATAAAGTAAATACTGTCTTGCATACAACACTTAAACACAGAGGGAACACAAAAGGTCTAGGAGATAAACTATAAGCGAGGAGAGGAGAAACCACAAAGGAGCTCTTAGCTTAAGTCTTCTCAGAACCGATCCTATCTGCTGGTCTGTATGAATGCTTTCACCGGCATCTCCCAAGCAGACTGGCAGGTATATAAAGGAAGCTAATTAGTGCATAATCAAACTGCAGCCGGGCGAGGCTGGACCTAGTCTTAGCACAGAGCTAGGTAGAATTAACTCCCTCACTGCCAAACACAAAGAAACAGCAACTCAGCTGCGAGAAGTCAGAATGTGTAATCGCGACGATCTTCGTGGCGATACACCCATGACAGATACCCAGAAAGAGCATGTGCTCGAGTGGATGGCAGGCGCAGCTTCAAGTGGTCTCTCCTCCTCTTCCTCCACCTCAACATCACACCCAGTACAGTCCACAGAGGTGGCACCCAAATTCCCCTTGCTTCCCCCGCATCCCAACTCTCCAACCGTACAACTGACTGTACAGAACCACAGATGGGTGAGTCTGAAGAGCTGTTCACACATTCTATGCCATGGTCATCAGAAGTGTACTCAAAAACTTCACAAGAGTCAAGAGGAGGAAATCTGCACTGATGCCCCAAATTTTTTTTAGCTTGGATCCGGGGTAGGACGAAGTAGGGTCCGAACAGCACCCTGACCCTCTTCATCAGACATTAACCCCTGCTGTGGGGGGTGATCCTGATGAGACTCAGATATATGAGGCTCACGCAGACTGTACTGTTCTGTCAGGGCAGAAAGAGGAGGAAGGTGACTCCAAGGGCGAGGAATGTGATAACACAGGTGATGATGATGATGAGGTTTTAGATCCCAGTTGGCGTGAACATAGAGGCACACAGCTGAGTAGGTCATCTGAGGAGGAAGACGAGGAGGTTACGTTGCACCGTACATCGCAGACACGTAGTGATGCAGCCACGACGAGCAATGCATTCTCAGCCACAACTGTATCTGTGACCAGCAGCGTCCGCGGGTCTGCAACTCGCAGGCATGGCAAGGGTTGCCTAGCCAGGGCGTTTTTTGACACTGCAAAGGATGAGCCAACTCTCGTAATCTGCCAATGTTGCTAAAAAAAAACTGAGTTGAGGTAAAAAGGGCAATAATTTGACTACTACATGTATGAACCTTCACATGCGCAATCAACATGCGTTACTATGAGAATCCCACTGTGCAAAAATGCGGACCAGTGGACCTCATCAACCATTAGCCACTCCATCAATTGAATCTGCTTCTTCTTCCTCCTCCTCTGTTACTGTTATCGGTCCCTATTATACTATTTCTACTGTGGTGAAATTGATGCCACTTTGTTGGTGTCTGCCACTATTTTTTGGAAATGTGAACACTCCTGGTTGGGTGTCCATCTGCTGGATTGGGCGTAGTGGAAGACCTGATGTCCCTATTACTCTATTTCTATTGTGGTGAAATTGATGCCACTTTTGTGGTGTCTGCCAATAATTTTTGGAAATGTGAACACTCCTGGTTGGGTCTCCTTCATGCATGTTGCCTGTAGCAGTAGGCCTCCAAGACCATCAGGCCTCCACCTCCTTGGACTCAACTACCCGTGTTACTAGCCTTAAATTTTTCTGACAATGGTAGTCTACAAAACTGATATTTTTTCTACCTGAGTGTGGCTCAGCATGAAAGCAAGTTGAGCTGTTGCATGTGATATCAGGGCTCCCAGCAAAGGAGACCTACACCGATCCCTCACCCACCTTGTCTTACTGTGACGTTCAGTTGAAAGCTGTAGATGATGTCCCAGACCCTGATACCTCATACCTGGCTGATTGCTGCAGTGCCATACTAAAATTTGTACTGTGGGTGAATTGAGACCACTTTCCTGGTGTCTGTCCCTCATTTGATGTGTTTGGCAGTATTTGGGGCTGTTATAAGGTGTGTATGTGCTTGTTTTTGCCTCCCATTGACCTGAATGGCGTTCGGTTATGGTCAGTGAATATTCGTCAAATTAATCAGCAAATATTGCAAATTCAGCAATCGTAATCCTAAACGAAAATTTAAATTTTCGCTCATCTCTAGTCAGCACTGCAGACAGTAACAGACACCAGGAGCAGTGGCGGAAACTCAGTGCTGGACCTGGGAAGGATGAGTTATACTTTTTTTTTTTTAAATAAACTGCAGCCAAGGACAGTGGTTTCTGAAACTGGAAAACCACTTTTTGGAGTGGCTTATTTCTCCCCCTCTGCCTTGTACTAAACATGACTGTTCTTGGGGAGATTATATGGAACAGTATTTTATGTGTACAGCCTTATTCACCAGAGCTACATTATAAACTTCATTTCCTTGTATAACTTAGTTTGTCAGTGCTGTTAAAGAGTAAAAGATTAGTGACGTATCACTCTCCGCAGATTGAGAGCGAACCTCTAGATTCACAAGAAGAAAGGGAGACCCGTCTGTTTCCGTCCACAGACGAGAAGTATCGGATTCTGTGCCATGCCCTGACTGGAGATTTCCTTATTTATGGCACCAATGTAAGTTTATTTCATTAAGTACAAATACTTACAGATATAAGTAAGAAATACCGAAAATGAACATATACCAGCTAGATACTACAGGGCAGCTGAAAGATATACATATATCTGGATAATTTTCATTTTTTTTATATTAAAGGAGATATCCGGGACTTTAAAAAAAATAAGGCATGTTGTTGCTAACAGAAGCAAGTACCTCTCTGCTGTATCCTGCATCGGTCATTGACCACTCCTGCCAGAGATTCAGCTGCTCCCTGTCAACAGAGCAGCAGTTTGTCTTCCTGCCAGTGTCATGCTGATTGACAGCCGTCTCTCTGCTGCCTAATTGGGGAAATCCGGCTGTCAATCAGCATGACACAAGTAGCCCCGTCCTGTCAACAAGAAGACAAACTGCTGCTCTGTTGACGGGGAGCAGCTGAATGTCTGGCAGGAGTGGTCAGTGACCGGCGCTGGGTTCAAAAGGCAGATAGTTGCCTCTGCTCCCGGATAGCCCCTTTAATAGTGATCTTTTTAAAGACTAAAAATCTATTAATTTCTTTCCATTTATCGAAACTGACCATAATTGTAAGTAATGTAAATTCTGTCCGATTCTTAACATTGACGGTCACATCCATGATCAGTTATAGAAACAACTCCAATCTGTTTGTGCTTTGTGTTCAGACCGGACTAGTGAAGTACTTCTACCTAGAAGATTGGCAGTATGTAAATGAATATCGGCACCCGGTCAGCGTGAAGAAGATATTTCCTGATGCATCTGGGACCAGATTGATTATAATTGATGAGAAGACTGAAGGCTTTGTCTATTGCCCGGTAAGTATTAAATGCCCCCTACTCGCTAGTTGCATTTGTTTTTGTTTACTCGCTTCCACAGACATCACTGTCCTCATTGAGGCTCACAATGTAAATTCCCTATCCGTATGTCTTTGGAGTGTGGGAGGAAAACAACACAAATATGGGGAGAACATACAAACTCAGATGTTGTGCTTGGTGGGATTTGAACCCAGGACCACAGCGCTGCAAAGCAACAGTGCTAACCACTGAGCCACTGTGCTCTTGTATAAACAATTCCTTCCTTTGCCTTTGCAAAAATCATCATTATTGATTGATCCATAAATGTAAATTATGCTTCCAGTGCCATTTACATTTGCAGAAGACATTGCTGCCCAAGGCATCGCTCTCGCAGGTCCCCTCACTGGGGAACGACAATGCTCCTCACTGTTATTGAGAATATTTTAATGATAGAAATGTCTATCCAATATTCCACTATGAGTTTCTTGATTTTCTGTTTGTGGCTTGATTGGTTTTGTTGTAGTGTGTAAATGCAGACATAACTATACTGGCCTGTAGGGGGAGTATATGATGCTGCCATAGACGTAGGCAATGACACAATTTATCAGCAGTATTTCAGTGTCTTGTCACTGTTGCATCCCCTGTCATTAACTTCAAGGCCTTTTACATGTTCTGTTAGTCGCCTGATGACACTCATTCCAGATGATTGGCCCCAGCAAACATAACAGTGATCAGCCAATAAACATGCAAATGCTTGCTCATCCACTGCTTTCATAGTAAGTGGCCTAGAAATCACTCCTATCCTCAGCACATCCCCCGTGTAAGCACAAATTATTACCAGCCACAATGGGAACAACCATTGTATTATGATTAGTCTCCCCCATACAGTTTGCATTGGATTATAAAAGGATCTTAAAATGAGCGCCAAGTGACTTATTATAGCGCCATATCAGCGATCAATCTGCCATGTAAACCAGCCCCTAGCCACTGTGCCTTTTTATTAAATATGAAGAACCAGTCATATATGTTAATAATTTCTGGTAAAAATATGTAATGAGTCCTAAATCTTTAGGGTGTTCCACCATGCCTCACAGTCGTGTTGTTGTTTTTTCCTAGCTAAACGACAATTTATACGAGATTCCAAATTTCTCTCCAACAATTAAAGGAATATTATGGGAAAACTGGGCAATGGATAAAGGCGTCTTTTGTGCATATGATGATGATAAAGTGTTTACATACGTCTTTCATAAGGACACCATACAAGGTATGTATAGATTCATGAATTACACCGACATATTGAATGCCACGCTCGGGCGCTTCTATCAATGCAGTGTCCAATGCAGCAGAGTAGAACGCATGAATCCAGCAAATGGCAATCAATTGAGTGTAACTGTAATCACTATTCACACATATGTGCTTTCTATAGAATATACAGTATGTGTAGCTCTAACGCCAGCAGATCCGCACCACCTGCAGAATGAAGATATAGTGGAGCAAACCTCCGAGATGGGCAAAAAAAGTCACTATAGTATAGAAACCCACCTGAAAGGTGTATATGCGCCATTCTAAAGAGGTTTTGTATTGTTCGGTGGTAGTTGCCTGTCTGTAGCTAGGAGGTAAGTGGAGTAAATGAACCTCTAGCAAGTAGTATTAGTTGGCCCGGACTCAAATGAAAAGGTATCCTTGCGTTCCACACTAGAGTTCCTGGACACAGCATTGCATTATGTTACGATGTAGCTATAGACCAAAAAAGAATCCTACGCGTTTCGGAAAACAGTTTCCTTCCTCCCGGATGATCTTAGTCCATGTGGCATCGTGTTATGTAGCACATCTCCCATTCCACAGTGCAAATCGGTGAGCACTGTGTCCATTTATTCATTCACTGGAACCCAGATAATTACATTTCATTATTCAGACCTTTGGGTGCCAGTGTGTGCAGCTGAAACATCCACCAACTCTCAATGCGTGACGTCTGCTTAATTAAATCTCCATCTGCCATTTTTTCCTAATACGATACGATACGATACGATACACTTTATTGATCCCGGGGGGAAATTACAGTATTACAGCAGCAATACAAACAGCAGTACATAAAATATTACATAAAATAGGACACAAAATACATAAAATAGGACACAAATCTTGCACAGGTGTACCAGCATTACATAATAAATAAAAGTGTGTAGTTCAGGTATATATATAAGATAATGTTAATTGACATTAGTACACCAGCCATCAGTCATTATTTTCTACCACCCTTAGGAAATTATTATACATCCCCATAGCAGTAGGTACAAACGATTTCCTGAATTTCTCCTTCTTGCACCTTAGTAGGATTAGACGGCTGCTGAATGTGCTCTTCTGATTCAAGAACAGCTCGTATAGTGGGTGTGTGTTATTGTTCATTATTGCCCTACACTTCTTCTGAATTCTATCCTCCAATACCTCCTCAAAAGAGTCAAGATGGAGGCCAACAGCTGCGCTTGCCTTCTTGATAAGTTTGTTGAGTTTATTAGCGTCAGCTACTCGCACACTACTGCCCCAGCAAATGATAGCAGAAAAGATGGCGCTTGCTACAACGGACTGGTAGAACATCTCCAGCATTTTACTGCACACATTGAACGACCTGAGCTTCCGCAGAAAGTACAGTCTGCTCATTCCCTTCTTGTAAACCTTTTCTGTATGACACCTCCAATCGAGTTTACTGTCAAGGTGAACCCCCAAATATTTGTAGCTCTCAACAATGTCAACCTCCTGGCCAGCAATGGTGATTGGTATGTAATCTTCCTTTTTCCTTCTATAACTCACCACCATCTCCTTGGTTTTCTTTACATTTAGTTCTAGACAGTTAGTCTGACACCAATCCACAAAGTCAGAAACCACCCTTCTATATTCCTCCTCCCCCGGCCCCCCACAATGCCCCCTACAATCACAGAGTCATCTGAGAATTTTTGGAGGTGACAAAAATCAGATTTATACTGAAAGTCAGCTGTATACAATGAGAAGAGGAAGGGTGACAGCACTGTACCCTGAGGGGCTCCCACACTGCTCCGTACACTGCCAGATACCACCTCCCCCATCCTTACAAACTGCGGCCTGTCTGTCAGGTAGTCACTTATCCAGTTCACCATCCCCTCATCTACCGCCATAGCAGTCAACTTATTACGTAATAAGAGCGGCTGTAGGGTATTGAAAGCACTAGAGAAGTCAAAGAACATAGCGCGCACTGCAGTTCCATCATTGTCCAAGAACGAATGCATTGTATGTAGCAGAGACGCTACAGCATCATCCACCCCCAATCTCTGCTGGTACGCAAACTGCAGGGGGTCAGTGTAGGCCCTCACCTTCGGGCACAAGTAGGCGAGTATTATTCTCTCCAAGGACTTCATAGCATGCGATGTTAAGGCCACTGGACGATAGTCTTGTAGGGAAGTTGGAAAAGTAGTCTTAGGAACCGGCACCAGGCAGGTGGTCTTCCACAGTTCTGGTACCCCCTGTGATAGAAGGCTCCAGTTAAACAGGTGCTGGAAGACAGTACACAGTTGGTTGGCACATGCTCTGAGGACACGTGGGCTGAGGCCATCAGGCCCAGCTGCTTTGCCAATAACAAGACTGCTAAACTGTCTTCTCACGTCGCTTTGGGAGACAGTTAAGGCAGGCAGCTTATCCCCAATGTCAATGCTGCAGATCTTTTCCCAGATCCATCCATAATCTGTATGCCCTAGAATTCTGAACTACTAAATGATCCTTCATATTTGCTGGCATAACGTCTGAATGAAGAGTGTCCTTCAAATGTATTAGATAACATATATTTTAGACCATATTGTCTCTAATATTAAACAGAATCTGTCACCAAGTCTTTACTGCCCCATCTGACAGCAGATTAAGGGGAGTAGATCCTAACTCTGTCACTGGGTCACTTACTGGGCTCTTTACTGTAGTTTTGATAAGACATTTTTATCTGCTGCAGCTCTGCTAGTCCTCTCGGTGATGAGCGCCTGCTATGTAGTTCTTGATGTTCAAGTGCTCTGGCTATCCCCGCTGCCACCACTGATTAGCAGCTTGCTGGCTGGCTTTGTACAGTGTAGCAGTACGTGCAGGGTTAGCCGGATCTCAATATTGAGGACTGCATAGCAGGAGCTTATACTGAGAGGACTAGCACAGCTGCAGCTGATAAAACAAGGATTTTATAAAAGTCTCAGAAGTCCAGTAAGTGACACATCACTAGATTCAGGGTCCCTACCCCTATTATATGCTGCCCTCAGATTATAAAGCATAAACATGATGGTCTTTTTCCATTAAACAACATTAGCTTGTCGCTTCCCTGTCGGATGCATTCTCAGAATACAATGCAATCTGCAGGACATGATGGAATTTGTAGTCCATGTTACTTACATGTCCTGAACTGCACAATGTGTTTACAGCTCAGATTGACTTTCATTTAGGATGCTCAGTCAGTCAGTGAGTTCCGGTGCGTGCTTACAGCCGCCGCTCACCGTGTACTGCGGAGCTGGCTGTCAGTCACCTTCTGAGGGGCGGTGACAGCTGCTGCTCACTATGTACTGAACGGTGACTAAAGCCGCTCAACCTCGCCTCTGGCATTGAAAGCCGAAGGAATGAAGTACTTTTCCTCCTGGTAGCTGGGCTTTCAGTCGTGGTGGCCGGGCAACTTTGGAAAGTTGATATCCTGCAGACTAACATAATATATGCTGGGTAGTAGCGTTTGGGGACCTTGGCTCACATCACAGCTACATTTCTACAATTCCTGATACTGGATTGCAGCGATCTATGCATCAGAAGAGTTTCTCAAACCTGACACATCTTTCCCTGGTTGTTTCAGGCTCCAGAGTTATTTTGGCAGGTGGCACCAAACTACCTTACAGTCACAAGCCAGTTCTGTTACATAATGGAGAGCTGACGTGCCAGACTCAGAGTGGGATGCTGAACAATGTATTCCTGGGCACCCATAGCTTTCTTAATAATACCAAAGATGAGGAACCCAAAGAACTAAAGACGATGCTAACACAGACCCTAATGCTACGCAGGTAGGTTGGTAATACCTCGGTGTCGGGAGCTGCAAGCTTTTTTTTACTGTCACATTCTAAGTGCCGTAACATTTTTTTATTTTTTTTTGCGTAATCATATGAGGGCTTCTATTTTGCAGGATGAGTTGTATTTATCAGCGGCATCATTTTAGGATACATATAACTTATTAACCAACTTTCTCCATCGCCTCATTGGGGGACACACAGACCGTGGGTGTTATGCTGCTGCCAGTAGGAGGACACTAAGCAATACACAGAGAAAGTTAACTCCTCCTCCTGCAGTATACACCCTCTGTTGGCTCAATCCTGAACCAGTTCTTACTTAGTGTCTGTAGGAGGCACTAGGGTCTGGTTTCAGACCTCAAGATTATTTCCATTTTTTATTCTTAATATTATTTTTAATATATTTTTTACAATGATCTGGAAGGGCGACGGGTCTTGTGGAAAAGTCCTGATTCCACAACATCAACAGGCGGGAACGCGGTGCCAGTCCCTCTGCACCTCCATCAGGAAATCCCTATTCCCCACACACTATAGATTTTATTTGCAAAAAGATAGTTATGTGCCACAATGCTAGGTGAAGTGCCGTAAAATACAAGATACCCCACATTCATGTATACCCGACGTTCGACTCTACTGAGTCTTACATGGTATGATGATGTAATGAGAAATATGGGCACTTGTCACAGTAGCAATTGAGATAGTAATCATTATGCAGCTCTGTGATCCATCAGGTTTGTAGCTGATGGGAGGCTGTATGCAGACTTAACTGATTCTGGATGGCGGCGCTCCCGCGCACTTGGCCACGGCCTGCTTAATGCCGCTTAGCAGCGGTTAGGCCCAGGGCGCGGTGGCGCCGCCATCATTAGTTGTCTGCAACAGCTCCGATCAGGCCTAGACAAACCTGATGATACAGAGCTGCATAATCGTCTATCTCAATTGCATACTGTGACAAGTGCCCATATTTCTCATTACCCATCATTCAGTACCCCATGCGCGCTGTGCAGGACCCGGCCATTGGCAGGGAGTGTTTAACTCCTCCCTAGTTTCTCCTGCTCTTCCCTCCCATGTCTTCTGGCGCTTCTCGTGACTCACGAGAAGCGCAAAACAGCATAATCTCGGCAGCCATCTTCCGGTATCTCAGATCAACGCTGCGATACCAAAAGGGCTATTCTTCAGCTCCTCATCTACCTCTCGTGGGCTCGGACACAGGACCTGGGTAAGCTTACACAGCGCTTAACCCCCTGCAGCAGGCTCTCAGGTGCAAAATATGTCCCAATCAAAGGGATCTAAAAGGCCTGACAAAAACCACACTGTGGTGTATGCCGCCTGCGCTTCATGCAATGCTTCCCTGCCGTCAAAGCATGGTTCCCAATTCTGTGCATCATGTGCCCAAGAGCCCACTGCTTCCACCGCTCAGGAGCCCCCTACTACCGTTCAGGAGTCCCTACCTATTCCTGATCCCAATGAGCCGGGTCCTTCAGGGTGGCCTGCGTTTCTGGCGCAGTCTATGGATTCTCTGACTAGGGCCTTGGATACCTTCCGTGGCTCCTCTTCTAGCCAGGGCGTCCCTTTTCCACAAAGGGGCCTGTTAGCCTTCAGAGAGACCTCATCAGACAGGAGCCGACCAGCGGCATCAGCAAAGCGGCCGTCTGGAAAACGCCACCATAATGCATCCCCCAATCCATCTAGCGGTTCGGCATCTGCGAGCTCAGGCTCTCGCTCACCCTCTCCCAGGAATCTCAGTGATCATGAATCTGAGTACGAGTCGGATACAGGCGATGACCCCAACTCGCCAGAGTTTCAAGAGTCCTTAGACTCTCTCATAGAAGCGGTTAATAAAACCCTGAAGCTAGACGAAGAACCCGGGTCTCAACCGAATCATCCTATTTCTTTCAAAAGGGCTAAGCGCCCTCACAAGGTGTTTTGTAACCATCCAGAGTTTACGGACATTGTTCAGGGACATAGGGATCGTCCAGACAGACATTTTTCAGGACTGAAGTCCCTGAAAGCGCGATACCCATTTTCATCAACTGTAGCAAAAGAGTGGACCGAATCTCCAGTTGTAGATCCACCGGTATCTCGCTTAGCTTCAAAAACCCTTCTCTCTGTTTCAGATGGTTCATCCATTAAGAATCCCTCAGATAGACAGATCGACAACCTCGCCAAATCAATTTTTGAGGCTGCTGGAGCATCTCTCTCTCCTTCTTTCGCGGCCACCTGGGTGGCGAGGGCCATGGTGGCCTGGGCTGAGGATTTAGTTAAGACTACTAATGATATCCCTCTCCCCCCGAGGCACATAATCTGGCCTATCAGATTACTCGGGCGGGCGACTACATGGTCCATGCGTCCTTAGATGCAGCTAATTGCGCTGCACTCACAGCCGCCAATGCTATTGCCATTCGGAGGTCCCTTTGGCTCCGAGAGTGGCGTGCAGACTCTGCTTCAAAGAGAACTTTGACTTCGCTGCCTTATCATTCAGGGCATCTCTTTGGAGATCGCCTTGATCAGATTATTTCTGATGCTACAGGTGGCAAAAGTAAATTTCTTCCGCAGCGCAGAATCAATCGGCCTTTTCGGTCCCAGTACCAAAGCCGCTCCCGGCCTTTTCGGACCTCCTTTAATTGGTCCTCCGCTTCGACCTCGTCCCGAGCACCACGTTCTTCTCGCAGAGACAGGGGCTCGCAATCATCTTTCAGGTCCTCCCAGCCCTGGAAAAACAGATTTTCCCAGTCGGGAAACAAGAGCTCCTCCTCTCGCAAATTATCTTCCCAATGACTCCTTGCTGGGGATGGGGGACCCAATCAGGGTAGGCGGCCGCCTACTCTTGTTTCGCGAAGTCTGGGGGTCGGTCGTTCAAGACCGGTGGATCCAAGATCTTGTAGACTTCTGTTACAATATCGAATTCTTATCTCTCCCCCCAAGGCGCTTCTTCCAGTCTCGCCCCCCCAAAGTCCAAGGATCTCGCAACTCCCTTTCTTCAGGCCTTGAACATTCTTCGCACCAGCGGGGTCATCGTCCCAGTTCCACAAGGAAAGATTCAAAGGGTTTTACTCAAACCTCTTTGTGGTTCCCAAGAAGGACGGCTCTTTGCGTCCTATTCTGGATCTAAAATTGCTGAACAAATTAATCAGAGTCCACCATTTCAGGATGGAATCTCTCCGTTCTGTCATCGCATCTCTAGAAAGAAAGGAATTCCTGGCGTCAATCGACATCAAAGACGCGTATCTACACATTCCGATTTTCAGAGGCCATCAAAAGTTTCTGCGTTTTGCAGTCGGAGAGGAGCATTTTCAATTTGCCGCTCTGCCCTTTGGACTCGCAACCGCCTCCAGAGTGTTCACAAAAGTCATGGCGGCTATCATGTCAATTTTACACTCTCGGGGTGTGGTGGTCCTCCCGTACTTGGACGACCTGCTCATCAAAGGACTGACCTTTCGGCCCTGCGCAGAGAGTGTCGAGATCACTATCGACACCATCTCTCGCCTGGGCTGGTTAGTCAATTTGGACAAGTCCTCCCCCATTCCCTCTCAGAAGATTCCTTTCCTGGGAATGATTCTGGACACCTCCCAAGGGTTGGTATCTCTCCCTCCAGAGAAGATTGCTTCTCTGAGGCAGGGAGTGCTCCTGTTGTCTCTAGGCCACTCCCACTCTCTACGATTCGCCATGCAGGTCCTGGGGAAAATGGTAGCCTCCATCGAGGCAGTAACATTTGCTCAATTCCATCTCCGACCTCTTCAACAGGAGCTAATATCATCCTGGGACAGGAACCCAGCGTCCTTAGGTCGCCGCTACCGTCTTTCTCCCAGAGTCAGACGCTCACTAAAATGGTGGACAAATGCTTCATCACTGAATCAGGGAAAATCTTTTCTGCCTGTCCATTGGCTGGTAGTGACCACCGATGCCAGTCTCCTCGGATGGAGAGCGGTGTTCCTCCACCACACGGCTCAGGGCCGCTGGTCTCTTCCAGAGACACGTCTCCCGATCAACATCCTGGAGATCAGAGCTATCAAACTAGCCTTCTTGCATTTCCATCATCTTCTGGCCGGTCGTCCCATCCGGATCCAGTCAGACAACGCCACGGCCGTGGCGTACATCAACCGTCAGGGAGGCACTCGGAGCAGAACAGCGATGCTCGAGGTATCGCACATTCTGTGGTGGGCCGAGTCAAACTGCTCGCTCATCTCCGCGGTTCACATCACAGGAGTGGAGAATTGGGAGGCCGACTTTCTCAGTCGCCAAGGTTTAGACTCAGGAGAATGGTCCCTGCACCCGGAAATGTTTCACATCATTTGCCAGCGTTGGGGAATGCCGATATGTGGATCTCATGGCATCCAGACTGAATGCCAAAGTTCAGACTTTCATAAGTCGATCTCGCGATCCACTAGCCATCAGCTCGGATGCACTTGTCCTCCCTTGGAGTCAATTTTGGCTTCCTTACATTTTTCCACCTCTTCCGTTAATCCCCAGGGTGATTCGGAAGATCAAGGCGGAGGGCGTTCCTCTCATTCTTGTTGCCCCGGACTGGCCTCGCCGTCCGTGGTATGCCGAACTGGTGCGTCTGGTCGCAGACGTTCCCTGGAGATTACCGGATCGTCCGGACCTTCTCTCGCAGGGTCCAATTTACCATCACAATTCGAAAGCGCTGAATTTGACGGTATGGCCATTGAAGCCTGGATCTTAGGTCAGGCTGGTTTTTGGACAAACATTTTCAACACAACGATGTCCAGATGATCGCCGCTGTGACCCGAGGTTTCTCCTCCAGGGTGGGTGGGTGGGCCTTCCTGTCTGGTCCTCAGGTGATCACGAAAAGGGGCTTCCCTCCTCCGGTCAGTCCTTTTTTCCCTTGACCCCACCTCCACCTATGTCACATCCTTTTACCTTTAGTCCAATTCCATCCCTGGCTCATACCATACAACCCCTCCCCATACCTGCTCTGTAATCCTGCCGTCACCCCCTCCCAGCGTCATGTCAGCCTCCCGTTAACCCTTCGCTCCCCGTCCGGCTGATTCTTGACTCTGGAGAGGGCGATTCCTCCTTTGACCCAATTACCCCCCCCGCCCATCTCCCCTACCTTCCCGTTTTTCTCAGAAAGTTGTCTCTACAATGATCAATGCCAGGAAGCCGGTTTCCGTCCGCATTTATCATCGTGTCTGGAAAACGTTCTTTTCCTGGTGTAAGGATAAAGGTCGTTCCATTTGGTCTTTTCTATCCCTTCCATTCTGGAATTCCTCCAGGCAGGATTAGACTCGGGGTTGGCACTCTCTTCCCTCTGTCGGGGTCGTAACGACAAACCACTCGTCCTCCAGTCATTCCAAATTTAGACTAATAAGCATGGGTTAACCGTTTAAAGAATGAGTCAGACAATAGGCTGGTTCAAACTTCAGAGCATGCTTAGAGGGCTACTAGCAGGCACCAAATCCAGCAATGTTCTGTTCTTTATTTTCACATACATAAGATTATCTACACAGGATGTCAGGGTGGAGTAAAGGGTGGATGGGGGCCGAGGAGGTAAGCTGTATATGTCCATATATGTACATGTCCAGCATCTGGCCACCTCTAATTGGTTCACATTCCATAGGTCTTGTATCCAGGCAGACTGTGGTGGGTGATGTAATCCTGGCTGATGCAATATTTCCTGGAGTCAAGTTTCGTTTCTTCTGAAAGAGAGATTTGGCCAGCACAGTTTCATTTCTAATACAATACTCATCAAGGGAAACTTTGTGTTTATCTATAATATCAGAACTCATATAAACATATGAATATAAAGGTATAAAAAATAGCAAAACACATATAAAAATATAAAGGCAGAAAGTTATATTTTACCTTGACACCTCAAGGGGCAGATTTCCGCCTTATCCGTACTTTTCCAACGACGGATTGCATCTAAGTCCCAGGTCAGTCTTTTATCCAAGGAGTGTCACATCTCGTTCCACCCTACAAGAAGCCTTTGGAGCCTTGGTATCTTAATCTGGTCCTCAGTGAGTTACAAGAATCCCCCTTCGAGCCTTTGCCGGAAGTGCCTTTGTCTCTTCTTTCCTGGAAGGTTGTCTTCCTTGTTGCAATTACCTCTATCAGGCGGGTATCGGAATTGGCAGCCTTGTCTTGTAAACCTCCTTTTCTTATTTTTCACCAGGACAAGGTTGTTCTTAGAACGTCTCCTTCCTTCTTGCCCAAAGTCGTTTCGGCTTTTCATATCAATGAAGAGATAGTCCTGCCCTCGTTCTGTCCGGCGGCGACTCACCGTACTGAAAAAGCCCTTCACACCTTGGATTTGGTGAGGGCTCTCCGAAGGTACATTTCGAGAACTGCATCTTTCCGTAAATCAGACGCACTGTTTGTGCTTCCGGAAGGACGCAGACAGGGTTTCCCTGCTTCCAAGGCCACGTTAGCCAGATGGATCCGTTTCGCGATCCAAGAGGCGTACCGTGTCAAAGGTCAGCCTATCCCGGCTGGAATTAAGGCACACTCCACTCGGTCTGTGGGGGCCTCCTGGGCCATTCGGCACCAGGCATCTGCACAGCAAGTGTGCAAGGCTGCGACTTGGTCCAGTCTTCATACTTTTGTCAAGCATTACCAAATCCATGCTCAAGTTTCTTCAGATGCGGCACTTGGCAGACAAATTCTGCAATCAGCTGTTGCGCATCTGTAAGTTGTCTGTTGACTGTTTAAGCGTTTTATGCATGTGGTTCACGAGGCTTCATCTACCGTTATGGCTTCCCACCCAGGGACTGCTTTAGGACGTCCCATGGTCTTGTGTCCCCCAATGAGGCGATGGAGAAAAGGAGATTTTTGTGTACTCACCGTAAAATCCTTTTCTCCGAGACGCTCATTGTGGGACACAGCTCCCACCCTTGTTTAGCCTGTAGCCTCGTTGTTTCTTTGATTTGTTGACATATTGCACTCTGTTATGAGCTCCTACTGCTTTGGCACCGAACTGGTTCAGGATTGAGCCAACAGAGGGTGTATACTGCAGGAGGAGGAGTTAACTTTCTCTGTGTATTGCTTAGTGTCCTCCTAGTGGCAGCAGCATAACACCCATGGTCTTGTGTCCCCCAATGAGCGTCTCGGAGAAAAGGATTTTACGGTGAGTACACAAAAATCTCCTTTTTATATTTGGCACAAAATAAAGTATTCTTTCTGATGGTCAATTTCACTGTAGCCACATGCAAACTGTAATATTGCAGAAACTTGAAAATATTTTTGTAAAGCTGACCATAGATCTAGCACACCTACATTCTAAGCAATTATTGTTCATAATTTAATACTTTCCCTCCCCAGGATATTGTAGTACACTTTAGGCCCCCTTCACACATCAGTGTCTCCAGTCTGTGTGGTGACAGTTTTCACATGCACACCCGTTATATTCTATGAGGCAGCGCACATGTCCGTGTGACCCACACCTACACATGTCCGATTTTTTTTTTTCCAGCAGCACCGACGTCAATATGTCTTTCACACATGCAAACGGATGACATAAAGTGTTACATCTGTGTGCCGTCTGTGTGCCATGTACCGGAATAGAATGCAGAATAGAACATCTGACAGATGTTAAGGTGTTAAAGATGTGCAGAGATATAGATATCCTTAAGATACGTAATTAGTGTCTTGCGTTTGTAGTTTACTGTACTTGTATTAAGCCAATAGATAAATAAGAGAAAAAAAAATTACGTCGGATTTTCCCCTATTTTTGATAACCAGCCAAGGTACAGCAGACAGCTGCAGGTTTATATTATCAGGCTGGGAAGGTCCCTGGTTATTAGGTCCTTCCCAGCCTAAAAATACCAGCCCGCAGTCTCCCCAAATTTGGCGCATCACATAAGATGTGCCAATTCTGGCACTTTACCAGCTCTTCCCAATTGCCCTGGTGCGGTAGCAATTGGGGTAATGGTAGTTGCGGTTGATGTAAGCTGTGATTTGCAATAAATCACAGCTGGCATCAAGCCCTGGGTTTAGTAATGGAGAGGTGTCTATCAGACACTAGAGATGAGTGAAGTGGTTTGGTTTTTGTCCCTGAATCTGATTTTGACATATTTGTGCCATGTTCGAACACTATTCGTGCTGAATCTATGGGTAATTTTTGGTTCCGAACATATTTGGTAATTTCTACTCCCACTGACTCTAATGACGTTCGGCTGTGTTCGACGAATATTGCAAAAACAATCTTCGATGCCGATCGTATTCGGAACTGAATCCAAACAAATTCGCTCATCTCTATCAGACACTCCCATTACTAACCCAGTAATGAAAAAAAAACCCACAAACTAAAAAAATACTTTATTTGAATAAAGACTCTTCCACACTATCCTTGGTTCACCAATTTATTGAAAAAAAAAATCCCATGCAGGTCCACAGTAATCCACCGTATCTGATGTAGTCAAAGAATTGGATACCTGAGAAACATAAAAAGAAAGAAAGAAAAACAAGACACAATCCTTCATTCACCAGTTTATTAGAAAAATGTTCCCACGCTGCTCCAACTTAGTCCATCGTTCCCAGAATCCAGCCCCGGCAACTGTGAGTAGCAGTAAAGTTACCGCTACTCACAGGCGCCTGGTACTGACCATAACGCTCATCAGCATTTCTGGCTCACGCTGCATATTGAGCTGGTCAGTGATATTGCCAGGTCAGTTTTACGGTATAGTGAACATGTCAAATGAAAAAAAAATTCTGTAATATAGCCCCATCGAGAATGGGTTAAGCCAGTAAAATTTATTTAAAAAAATTATATGTTTGGTATCACCATTGTCACGTAGTGACAAGGGACTGTGCGCACCTACCTGATCCCCTGAACTAGGGGCACCCTAGGCTATCCCTATCCCCCAGAATACCCGGATTATGGAGACGCTGGGGTCTAGTACCTTGCTATGCTCCTATCTTAACCCTTATCTTTTCCCTCCCTCACCCAGGGATGTGTGTGGCCGAAGTGTATTGGAAAATACTAACCAGACAGACAGGGGTTGACAGACAGGGATAAGAGAAAACTACAATCATGCAAATACACTCACAAAACAACAGAATGGGAAACAGGGGAGGAATAGGAAGGGGAAAACAAATGGGAGAGGATAAGGATAAACACGCAAACCAACTCCACGCAGAAATCTCCAGAACAATTCTCCAACCACCCACTCCAAACACTGATTTTCTCCAACACCTAACCAGGCAGTAAGAGCTATCACTGGCAATTCCCAAGTGCCAGTGGCGAGCATATATACCAGTGGGAGCGGCAAACACAGAACAGCTGAGACAATTCAGGATGGAGAGCTGGAGGAGATAGACAGAACTGATTAACCCTTGCCATGACAGAGCAAGGAAAACTTGCACTGCTAATATGATGGTGAAGCAAATCTAAACAGTGCAGGAGTTCATGTAACCAGATGCCACAATCTTCTGGCCACTCTCTGTCGTGGTATTCCCGTGACAGCCATAGTTCTACTGACCTGGGGAACAATTTTGCCAGGTTTTTTTTTTTTTTTTACCCCACACTGAATGCTGTGAAAACAAATTCCCCAAAAATCAGTGGTGGAATAGCTTTTTTTTCCCCACCATTTCACATCATTTGGAATTTTTTCTGCCTGTCTTTAAGTTCATTATATAGTAAAATGAAGAGTTTCATTTAAAACTACAACCGTTCCCACAGTAAACAAGTTAAGAGGGAAAAAAATGACCTTTGCTACGTCATTAGGGGATTAAGTAATCCCAAAAAAAGCAATAGAAAATAAGAATCAAGATTTTCTTCAGTCTTTTTGTTGGCCTGACCTTAGCTTAGGCATCAAAATGTTATCGGTGGTGGTCCAACCTACAGCTGGCCCTCCAATCGGCTAAGGCGCCCAATCTTTGTCTTCATTGTTTAACTGGCACACCTCCATACTTTTGTAAGCGGCTGAATTACCAGTCATATTCACTACTAAATGTATGCGGCTGTAAATAATAAAGGAGATCCAGTGCCCGCTGAAGTGTCATGGCGTATTCTGGCTGATGGGCACGGATCTGGGGGTAGGACCTCCTACCATCAGGTTTTACATTTGACAAGTGCACAGTCTGATCATTTTCTACATGTTACATATAGCTGTATCCTGTGTGTATCTAACAATAGCGGACAATGGAACAGTAGCGGACTGACGAAATTTGTTTGCCTACTCATTATGTAGATTCTCAGATGCCTGGAAAGTGTGCACCTTGTTGAATACAGAGGAGGCTTGGAACGAGCTCTCCCGGGCCTGTCTTCACCATATGGAAGTGGAGTTTGCCGTGCGGGTATATCGGACTATTGGCAACGTGGGCATGGTGATGTCCCTTGAACAAATAAAGGTATACGGTAATAAAAACAACTTGTCTATAACTAACTGTGTACTACTTATAGGGAATGACCTAATGTTCATCTAGGTACTTGTACACAGTTTTTGAAGGAACTCGGCAGGGAGGTTGTTCCAAACATTTTGGAGAACTAAACTAATCTTCTGTGGATGTCGCTTGTGCAAAATCTCTTATCTCTTCATGTAATGAAAGAGGGGCTTCCGAAAAGAAGAACAAGGAGTGCTTGGGATACCTGGTCAGTTTGAGCACTGATTAAGAAAGAGTAATGGCCCATACAGGCCACAGGCGGCTCCGAGCGGTAGTTCCAAACTGGAATTATTGGTATGTGGGGCGTAAGCAAAATGATGCAGGGTGGTAATTAAGTCAGGCAGGCTGGTGTGCTGGGGGCACTGTATGCTGCTCTGTACGGCAAGTGTCGGTCCCTGGAGGAACGGGAAGCCTGCCTGGTCCTGGAATGGAGTGCTGGCCATGGAGAATGATCCATAGGATTCCTTTCAGCCAGGAGGTGAGCGAGGCCGTAGGGTCTGGAGCAGAGGGAGATGTCTATGCTGTCCTTGGAAAGCACGTTGAGGCTGCAAGAATCAGGTAGCTAGCATGCAGAAGAAAGATGGCAGCTCCTAGGGAGAAGGGAGCGGAAGACAAAGGCTGGAGCAGGCTAGACTGCGGTGAAGTCAGTGTGAACGCCAGAGGGCCAATAAGGTAGGAGGGGGCCTGCTAGGCCGCAATATAAGCTGAGGTCTACATTAGAGGCCTTACTCCAGGGGAAAAACACTAGAGGGCAGCGTGGGAACCTGCTAGGCCGCCATGAAAACCATGGCCTAATTTAAAGCCCCTGAACCAGCGGAAGCATCGGAGGTTTGTGGGAGGTGTGAAGGAGTCAGGTAAGCCGCAGTAGGAGCTGGTGCCTAGGTAGAAATATGGCTCCAGCAGGGACATGGGAGGCTGGTGTGATGGTGCCAAAATGGAGAATGGGAGCAGCAGGATGCAGGGATCCGAGTCCACCGAGGACAGGCAGAAGGGGTGCCCTGGGCAGAAATAGGGGGACCAGTACAAAATAATGATGGTTCAGATCACTGCGTGATGTGTGGGCCAATAACTGTGAGAAGCCAGTCCATCGTAACGGGATGCAGAGAAGGGGCTATACTTGCTTGTCTTGAAGAGGCTTGATGCTGGACCCTGAATGCTCTTCGCGCTGTGCAATGTGTCACTCTCTGGAGGCTGGGCAAGTGCAGGAGACAAAGGGCAAAGACCATCCGCACCAGTAAACGAATGCCGACTGCATCAGGAAATGGCACTGCCACCCAGATGAGAGAGGATATGGCCTGACTTCTTGCCGTCTTATGTTGGAACCACAGAGACCTCTCTGTTTCCTATCTAAAGGAGAATAGAGAAAAATATTAGTTAAAAGTGCCACAAGCAGAGGCAGGTCTAAGACCTCTGGCCTGAGTCTGCCCCTACATGTCACTAAGCTAACCTGGTTTAGTTCAATGTCTGCTGATGGGTGTAGTCTGCTTGTAATCTGACAGCATGATGCAGGGACAGAGACTCTGATTTCAGTGATGTGTCACTTAGTTTATTGGGTGCAGCAGGTATGATACATTTACTGTTTTCTCTGCTACAGTTAGCAGAGCTTAGAATACTGAGATGTATATAACCCGCCCACATCACTGATTGGCTGAAAACTGCCAATCAGTGGTGGGGGTTACACAGAACAGGAGGACTACATGGCACGAGACAACTCCTCGTAATAATCTCCTGCTTAAAAAACACTGATTTTATTGAAACAGAAAAACACAGCCTAGTAAGTGATACATCATTAGAATCAGGGTATCTGTCCCTACATAATGTTGCCTTTAGATTACATAGCAAAAACTTGATGAGAAATTTCCTTTAAGTGTAATTTTTAGTGTTTACCTGCATACACCCATGGTTTCCTGTGATCCCCAATGAAGCCACTGAGAAATACACTAACACTTCTGTTTTTATAAGTATATATATTGTATAAGACAGATAGCAGCACAAACTTGAGCAGATTTTGGGTGCAATACTTCTTCCTGAGTAAATGGAAAAAAATCAGGCAACACTCCAGTTCAAGGAAAAATTGTGGGCTCTAATCCAGCACCAAGTGGTTCAACATTTCGACCTCACAACACGGTCTTGACAAAGGTGCTTGACAAAGACCATGTTGTGATGTCGAAACAGTGCACCACTTGGTGCTGCATTAAAGCCCACAATTTTTCCTTGAACTGGTGTGCTGCCTGATTTTTTTTCTCCTTCGCCTCATTGGGGGACACACAGACCGTGGGTGTTATGCTGCTGCCACTAGGAGGACACTAAGCAATACATTAAGCACAAAAGATTAACTCCTCCTCCTGCAGTATACACCCTCTGTTGGCTCAATCCTGAACCAGTTCTTGCTTAGTGTCTGTAGGAGGCACTAGGGTCTGCTATCAGACCCCACTTTTTTTTTCTGATTTTTTTCTGATTTTTTAAACTTTTTGTTATTTTACTTTCTTCACGCACGGATGGGCGACGGGACTTGTACGAAAAGTCACGATCTCCCAAAAACCAACAACAGGCGGCATCGTGCGAGTGTCGCCTCCACGTATCCCTCCTGCCACGCTACCATGGGGCGACAGATCCCTGGAATGGGCCGCTCTCCCCATGAGATATCCCACGAGGTGGATGACGGATTCGCGTGGCACCTTTGATTGAATATCCCGCTTACCTCTCCTGAAGCGGTGGCGGTCTGATGCATGAAAAATCCCTCTCCACCCCCTAATGAAAGGGGATGGTGGATTGAGGAAGTACGGCCATAAATGCTGTAGTCCTGCAGTCTCCATCTTCGGCCCCCCGCAGTGAGTATATCAGGAGGGCGATTTTACCTCATGTCGCCGCGACCGCTTTGGCGTTGCATCGCGGCCGCAGCGGTGTTAAGCCGCCGCGTCTTTGCGCCGCGCCGCTAGCGCTACAATCGCGCCGCGCCGCTAGCACTATATTCGCGCCGCGGCCACAGCCTTAAATATACTCCCCGGCTTCGGCTCCGGGGTAGGCCGCAAAAAAATTTAGGCCCCGGCTTCGGGCCGGCATAGGCCGCATTTTCTAAATTTAGTCCCCGGCTTCAGGCCGGGACAGGCCTCAAGGCAAGGGGCGGGCCGAACGGCTCCGCCCATCTCTAACGCTATTGGCCAGCGTTAGATCACATGGGTCTCTCTCCTGGGTCCTCCCCCTCTCCTCCCACTGCCTCTGGCGCTTCTCGTACCACACGAGAAGCGCTGCTATAATCTCGGGCGCCATCTTTTTTGTGGAGCAGCGCTGGCAGACGCTGTTCTCCTTCTTCCCTGCACAGGACCTGGGTAAGTGCACGCTGCGACTAGGTCGGCACAGCGATTAACCCTTCTACTGCAGCAGGCTCCAAAAATTGCAGAAAATATGTCGCAATCAAAGGACGCTAAAAAGGCTAAAAGCTACACTGTAGTATATGCCGCCTGCATTGCATGCAACGCTTCACTGCCGTCAAAGCATGGTTCCCAATTCTGTACATCATGTGCCCAAGAGCCCTCTGCTTCTGCCGCTCAGGAGTCCCCTACTACCGTTCAGGAGTCTCTGCCTATTCCTGATCCCATTGAGCCAGGTCCTTCAGGGTGGCCAGAATTTCTAGCGCATTCCATGGATTCTCTGACTAGGGCCTTGGATACTTTCCGCGGCTCCTCTTCTTCCCAGGGCGTCCCTTTTCCAGAAAGGGGCCCGTTAGCCTTCAGAGAGACCTCATCCGACAGGGGCCGACCCTCGGCGTCCGCAAAGCGGTCGTCCAGAAACGCCGCCATAATGCGTCTCCCAATCCTTCCAGCGGTTCGGCATCGGCGAGCTCAGGCTCTCGCTCCCCCTCGCCCAGATACCGTAGTGATCATGATTCGGAATACGAGTCGGACATTGGTGATGACCCCAACTCGCCAGAATTTCAGGAATCGTTAGATTCTCTCATTGAGGCAATTAATAAAATCCTCAAACTAGATGAAGAAACCGGGTCTCAACCAAATCACCCTATCTCATTCAAAAGAGCTAAACGTACTCACAAGGTGTTTAGTAATCACCCTGAATTTACGGAAATTGTCCAGGGACAGAGGGAGCGTCCAGACAAACGTTTTTCAGGACTGAAGTCTCTGAAAACTCGTTACCCATTTTCAGCAACTGTAGCGAAAGAGTGGACTGAATCTCCAGTGGTAGATCCTCCAGTATCTCGCTTAGCTTCAAAAACCCTGCTCTCTGTGTCAGATAGTTCATTCATTAGGAACCCGTCTGACAAACAAATTGACAACCTCGCAAAATCAATTTTTGAGGCTGCTGGAGCCTCTCTCTCTCCCTCCTTTGCGGCCACCTGGGTAGCAAGGGCCATGGTGGCTTGGGTTGAGGACCTAGTTAAAACAACTAGCGATATCTCCCTTTCACCTGAGGCACGTAATCTGGCCTATCAGATTACTCGGGCAGGTGATTACATGGTTCATGCGTCCCTAGATGCAGCTAATTGCGCTGCACTCACAGCAGCCAATGCTATCGCTATTCGGAGGTCCCTCTGGCTCCGAGAGTGGCGTGCAGATGCTGCTTCAAAGAGAACTTTGACTTCGCTGCCTTATCTTTCAGGACGTCTTTTTGGAGACCGTCTTGATCAAATTATTTCTGACGACTGGGGGCAAGAGCAAATTTCTTCCGCAGCGCAGAATCAATCGACCTTTTCGGTATCAATACCAAGGTCGTTCCCGGCCATTTCGTAGCTTCTTTAATTGGTCCTCCACCTCGACCTCGTCTCGAGCACCCCGTCCATCTCGCAGAGATAGGGGCTCGCAACCATCGTCCAGGTCTTCTCAGCCCTGGAGAAACAGATTTTCTCAGGCGGGAAATAGGAGCTCCTCTTCTCGCAAACAGTCTTCCCAATGACTCCTTGCCAAGGACGGGGGACCCAAACAAGGTAGGCGGCCGCCTACTCTTGTTTCGGGAGGTCTGGGGGTCGGTCATTCAGGACCGGTGGGTCCTCGATCTTGTACACTCCGGCTACAAGATCGAATTCTTGTCCCTCCCCCCAACACGTTTCTTTCAGTCACGTCCCCCCAAGTCCAAGGATCTCATAGTTCCCTTCCTTCAGGCTCTGGATATACTTCGTTCCAGCGGCGTCATCGTCCTAGTCCCTCACAGGGAAAGATTCAAAGGGTTTTACTCAAACCTCTTTGTGGTTTCCAAGAAGGACGGCTCCTTGCGTCCTATTCTAGACCTAAAATTACTAAACAAGTTCATCAGAATCCGTCATTTCAGGATGGAATCCCTCCGTTCTGTGGTCGCATCTCTAGAAAGGAAAGAATACTTGGCGTTTATAGACATCAAGGATGCGTATCTACACATTCCAATTTTCAGAGGTCATCAAAAGTTTCTGCGTTTTGCTGTCGGAGAGGATCATTTTCAATTTGCCGCTCTGCATTTCGGTCTCGCAACCGCTGTCACGCGGTCTTATGATATGTGTACGATGTCAGTAAACTATTCTTAAAAGAACAACACTCTATACAACATATAGATTAGCAACATCAGCATGTAAATATAGAATAGATTTACCTGACATGATATCCGTTGAACTCAGGGTTAATCTTGAGGACTTGATACACTGTCACAGGAAAGAGGAGGACCGGGGGTCTAACCTGACCCTAAACTGGGGTCCTAACTAATCCCTCACCTTGGAGGTACTGATAATGGTTCAGAGGTCCAAGTCTCCAGCCTAACCCTGTCTCCTATCAGTCCCTGAACCCTGTAATCAGTCCTAAGAAGGATTCTGATTACCACCAAAGGGATATGGGCTGATCTCTGCTAAATACACAGATTAGACATATAAGACAGACTGGAGAAAACACAGACTTGCATACACACTCAAACACAGAAGGAACATAAATGATCTGGGATATTAAACTCTAAGCAAGGTGAGCTTAAAACAACTAAGGAGCTCTTTAACTTAAGTCTATACAGATACAATCCTATCTGTGGTCTGCATGAAGAATTTCACTGGCAACTCCCAACACAGACAACCAGAGATTTAAAGGAAACCAATCAACAAATAATTAATTGCAGCCGGAAGAAACTGCACCCAGTCCCAGAACTGAGCACAGACAGAATTAACTCCCTAACTGCCAAACACAAAGAAACAGCAACTCAGCTGTGAGAAGTCAGAATGTGCAACCGCGACGATCTTCGTGGCGATGCACACATGACAGTACCCCCCCTTCTACGAGGGGCCTCCGGACCCTCAGGGCCAGGTTTGCCCGGGTGAGTTCTGTGGAAGGTCCGCACCAAACGATCTGCGTTAATGTCAGACGCAGGAACCCACGTCCTCTCCTCTGGACCATACCCCTTCCAATGCACCAAGTACTGAAGGGACCGGCGATTCAGACGTGAGTCAATGATCTTTGACACTTGAAACTCCAAGTTACCATTGACCACCACTGGAGGAGGAGGTAGAGGTGATGGTATGACTGGTGCCACGTACCTCTTAAGTAATGACTTGTGGAACACATTATGAATATTAAACGTAGGAGGGAGGTCCAGACGAAATGCCACAGGATTAATTATGGAACTGATCCTGTACGGCCGATGAATCTGGGGCCCAGCTTCCAGGAGGGAACTTTAAGTTTTATATTCCTGGTAGACAACCATACCAGATCGTTCACATTAAGATCTGGACCAGAAACTCTCCTCCTATCAGCCATACGTTTATAACGGTTCCCCATAGCACTCAGATTATTCAATACACCTCTCCACACTGAAGCAAGTGACGACGAGAAACGCTCCTCCTCAGGAACCCCAGAAGGGCCCCCCCCATTGAATGTACAAAACTGGGGATGAAAACCATATGCCCCAAAAAACGGGGACTTACCAGTGGACTCGCTCCGCCTGTTGTTAAGAGCGAACTCTGCCAGAGGCAAGAAAGAAGACCAGTCCTCCTGGTTCTCTGAGACAAAACACCGAAGATAAGTCTCTAGGCTTTGATTCAGACGCTCTGACTGACCATTGGTCTGCGGATGAAAAGCCGAGGAAAATGACAATTGCATCCCCCGACGTAAACAAAATGCCCTCCAAAACTTGGACACAAACTGAGACCCCCTATCTGACACCACATCAGAAGGCAACCCATGAAGTCTCACAATCTCCCCAATGAACACCTGCGCCAGAGTTTTAGCATTAGGGAGGGCAGGAAGAGCAATGAAATGTGCCATCTTACTGAACCTGTCAACAACCACCAGTATGACAGTCTTCCCTGACGACTGAGGAAGGTCCGTGATGAAGTCCATAGACAAATGAGTCCATGGACGCTCCGGAAGTTTCAAGGGTAAGAGGGTCCCAGACGGACGGGTATGAGGGGTCTTAGAGCGAGCACAAACCCCACAGGACGCGACAAAAGTTAAAACATCTTTATTAACGTTAGGCCACCAAAACCGGCGAGAAAGGAGATCTAAAGTAGCCTTACTCCCTGGATGTCCTGCTAAAGCAGAATTATGATGTGCCTCAATAACCTTTTGTCTCAACTGATTTGGGACAAACAGTCTCCCTGGAGGTCCTTCAGGGGCGTCCCCTTGAGCCTCTAACACCTCCTCCTCAAGCTCAGAACATACAGCCGACACTACCACCCCCTCCTGAAGGATAGGAATCGGGTCATCCATTTTCCGGCCCCTGGGAAACTGCGAGACAAGGCATCCGCCTTAACATTCTTAGATCCAGGGCGATAAGTGACAACAAAATTAAACCTGGTAAAAAACAACGACCATCGAGCTTGTCTGGAATTCAGACGCTTAGCAGATTCCAAATACAGCAGGTTCTTGTGATCAGTAATGACGGTGACCGGGTGGACTGCCCCCTCCAAAAAGTGACGCCATTCTTCAAAAGCCAACTTAATGGCCAAAAGTTCCCTATTGCCGATATCATAATTCCTTTCGGCGGACGACAATTTTTTAGAAAAGAAAGCGCACGGATGCCATTTACCAGGGGACGGACCCTGGGACAATATTGCACCCACCCCTACGTCAGACGCGTCCACCTCCACAACGAACGGCTGTGATGCATCTGGTTGGATGAGAACGGGTGCCGAAGCAAAACATTTTTTCAAAGAGGAAAAAGCTTGGCAAGCTTTGTCCGACCATTTAGAAAAATCCGTCCCTTTTCTTGTCATGTCAGTGAGAGGTTTGACAACAGATGAGAAATTACAAATAAATTTCCGGTAGTAGTTAGCAAACCCCAGAAAACGCTGCAGAGCCTTAAGATCCTCTGGCTGATCCCATTCAAGCACTGCTCTCACCTTTTCAGGGTCCATACGGAAACCGGAGGCTGACACCAAGAAACCCAAAAACTGAAGTTCCTGTACGGCGAATACACACTTTTCCAGTTTGGCGTATAGTTTATTGTCTCGCAAGATCTGCAACACCTGTCTCACATGCTCCTGGTGAGACACAAGATCTGGTGAGTAAATTAAAATGTCATCCAAATATACGACCACAAACAGCCCCACCAGATGACGAAAAATGTCATTAACAAAATGTTGGAATACTGCTGGTGCAGTAGTCAGACCAAAAGGCATGACAAGGTTCTCATAATGTCCCTCCGGCGTGTTAAACGCCGTTTTCCACTCATCCCCCTCTTTTATCCTAATCAGATTATACGCCCCCCTGAGATCCAATTTAGAGAACCATTTGGCGCCAACAATTTGATTGAAGAGATCAGGAATCAGAGGGAGTGGATACGGATCTCGAACAGTAATCCGATTAAGTTCGCGGAAATCCAAGCAAGGGCGTAGGCCTCCATCTTTTTTCTTCACAAAGAAGAACCCCACGGCCACTGGGGAAGATGAAGGTCTAATATGCCCTTTGGCCAGACTTTCCGAAATATAATCTTTCATAGCCTGCCTCTCAGGACCAGAAAGGTTATATAACCTAGCTTTAGGTAACTTAGCATCAGGAAGTAAATTAATAGAGCAGTCATACACGCGATGAGGAGGCAACTCCTGACACCCCTCCTCAGAGAACACATCCCCAAAGTCCTCCAAAAAAGGAGGCAAAGTACTAGGCACGACCGCACTGATGACTGTGTTCATGCAGTTACTTTTGCAAAACTCCCCCCATTGGCTTATATCTCTGGACTGCCAATTAATCACAGGGTTATGTTTAACCAACCAAGGAAGTCCCAACACAATAGGAGTAGGTAGACCCTCCAACACATAACAAGATAATAGTTCCCTATGTATTGCCCCTACCCGAAGGTCAATGTTATGAACCTCATGAACAAAGCTACCTTGGCCGAGAGGCCTGGCGTCAATGGAGAATATAGGGATCGGTTTGACCAATACACTCAGATGCATACCTTGAGCCTGAGCAAACTGAGCGTCAACCAGATTAGCCCCAGACCCACTATCAAGAAGAACAGAAAATCTCTCCACTCTCGTACCAACCACCACCTCCACTGGTACAAGGAACTGAGAAGAACTAGCGGACGAAATACATACTCCCAGGTTGTCGTCCACCACACAACCTGGGATTAACAGTTTTCCGGCGACTTTTTGCTCAACAAGGCACGGGTGGGACATCCCCCAACAAAATGTCCCTCTTTCCCGCAGAAGAAAACCCTTCTAGTCTGCGGCGTACCGCCCAATCCCTCCTACGAAATGATGTTCCTCCCAACTGCATGGCTCCTCGAACAGACAGGGGAACTCAACATAGGGACTTTAGTAGTAGGTGGGGTAACAAGAGGGGGCGGAGTTACTCGCACCTCTCCGGAGCCGTCTATCAGTACGGATAGCTAGGGCCATAGCAGCCTCCAGTGATGGAGGAGAATCATATGAGCCAAAACGTCCTTTAATTTGTCAGAAAGCCATGACAAAACTGGCTCCTAAAAGCTGGGTCATTCCAATGAGTATCTGTGGCCCATCTACGGAACTATGAAGCAAATTCCTCGCGGACGATCTCCCTGCTGTATCTTAGTAATTTTGTCTCAGCAAGAGAGACCGTTGGGTCATCATATACCAAACCCAGGCAGTAAAAAATCGATCTACTGACTGTAGAGCCGGGGATCCCGGAGGAAGGGAGAAGGCCCAGGATTGAGGGTCCCCTTGTAGGAGCGAGATAACAATTCCCACTCTCTGCTCTTCACTCCCTGATGATCGAGGCCGAAGCCGAAATACAATTTACATGTTCCCTGAAGGTAAAAAATTTGTTCGCCCACCAGTGAACTGTCGGGAGAGCTACTTTAGGTTCAAATTGGTTTGCTCCGAGGGAGACAAAACTTTGGAATTAATGTCCGTCAGTCCATGGATAATCCCTGCAACTGCAGAGCCAGCTGGGCTACTGGTCCATGGCAACTGGGAATTAATTTTATTGGCCAGTGAAAATGTACGCGGTCTTATGATATGTGTACGATTGTCAGTAAATATTCTTAAAAGAACAACACTCTATACAACTATAGATTAGAAACATCAGCATGTAAATAATAGAATAGATTTACCTGACACGATATCGTTGAACTCAGGGTTAATCTTGAGGACTTGTACACTGTCAAGGAAAGAGGAGGACCGGGGGTCTACCTGACCCTAAACTGGGGTCCTAACTAATCCTCACCTTGGAGGTATGTAATGGTTCAGAGGTCCAAGTCTCAGCCTAACCCTGTCTCCTATCAGTCCCTGAACCCTGTATCAGTCCTAAGAAGGATTCTGATTACCACCAAAGGGATATGGGCTGATCTCTGCTAAATACACAGATTAGACATATAAGACAGACTGGAGAAAACACAGACTTGCATACACCCCTCAAACACAGAAGGAAATAAATGATTGGGGTATTTTAAAATTAAGCAAGGTGAGCTTAAAACAACTAAGGGCTTTTAACTTAAGTCTATTACAGATACAATCCTATCTGTGGTCTGCATGAAGAATTTCATTTGGAACTCCCAACACAGAAAAACCGAGATTTTAAAGGAAAACAATCAAAAAATAATTAATTGCAGCCGGAAGAAAATGACCCAGTCCCGAAACTGAGCACAGAAGAATTTTTAATCCCTAATCCAAAAAACAAAGAAACGAACTCAGCTGTGAGAAGTCAGAATGTGCAACGCGACGATCTTCGGGCGATTGCCACATGACAAACCCCCCCCAGGTGTTTACAAAAATCTGGCGGCCGCCATGTCAATTTTACATCTGGGGTGTGGTGTTCTCCCGTTTTGGCGACCTACTATCAAGGTCCCTCTTTTTGGCCTGGCAGAAAGTGTCGAGATCACTATCGACAAACCCTTTTTCCTTGGTTGGTAATCAATTTGGACAAGTCTCTTCCCATTCCCCTTCAGAAGATTCCTTTTTGGGAATGTTGGACCCTTCCAAGGGTTGGTATCTTTCCTCCAGAGAAGATAAACTTCTGGCGGGGGTATCCTGTTGTTTCTGGCCCCTCGCACTCTTGCGGGCGCGATGCAGGTCCCGGGGAAAATGGTAGGTCATCGAGGCCATCCATTCGCTCTTCCACCTTCGTCCTCTTCAACGGAGCTAATATCCTTTTTGGGAAAGGAACCCTGCGTCTTTGGTCGCCGCTTCCGTCTGTCTCCCACAGTCAGAAGCTCCTTTAAAAAGGTGGACAAAGGCTTATTCTGAATCAGGGAAATCTTTTCTGCCGTCCATTGGTGGTGGTGCCACCGATGCCTTCCTCGGTTTGGGGGCGTGTTCTCCATCAACGGCTCAAGGCCGATGGTTCTAATCAGAGACCCGTCTTAGTAACATCCTGGAGATCGAGCTATCAAGTTAGATTCGGCAGTTCCATATCTATGGCCGGAGTCCTATCCGGATTCAGTCAGACAACGCCACGGCCGTGGCGATTATCAACCGCCAGGGGGGCATCGGAGCGAAGTATGTCGGGTATCGCACTTCCTGGCTGGGCCGAGGCAAACCCCTCGCCATCTCCGCGGTTAAACCCGGGAGTGGCATTGGGGGGACTTCCTCAGTCGCCCAAAGGGTTAGATAGGGGAATGGTCCCTTCACCGGAAATGTTTCAACTCATTTGCCAGGTTGGGGAATTCCGGATGTGGATTCATGGCATCCGATTGAATGCCAAAGTTCAGATTTCATAAGTCGATCAAGCGTCCATTAGCCATCGGCTTGGTGGTAGTTCTCCCTGGAGTCAATTTCGCACTTCTTACTCTTCCCACCTTTCGTTAATCCCCAGGGTGTTCGGAAGATCAAAGGGAAAAGGGGTTCCTCTCATTTGGTCGCTCCGGATGGCCTCGACGTCCGTGGTATGCGGAAATAGTGCGTTAGCGCGCGTTCCCTGGAGATTACCAGATCGTCCGGATCTTCTTTTTATAGGGGCCAATTTTCCATCAAATTCAAAGCGCTGAATTTGACGGTTTGGCCTTGAAGCCGGGTTTTTAAGTCAGGCTGGTTTCTCTAACAACGTTTGGGTTTTAAATTTGATCAATGCCGGAAGCCCGGGTTGCAAGCATTTTCTCGAGTCTGGAAGACATTTTTTTTGGGTGTAAAGACAAGGGCGTTCCCTTTGGTTTTTTCTATCCCTTCCATTCTAGAGTTTCTTCAAAACAGGAATTTGGGT
>JARQOD010000001.1:75857729-75978755 GCA_033576555.1 Oophaga sylvatica | reverse complement strand
CCGCAGAAAGTACTCTGCTCTTTCCCCTTTTTTGTAAACCTTTTCTGTTGACCCCTCCAATCGATTTCTGTCAAGGGAACCCCCAAAAAATTTTTAGCTCTCAAATTCAACCTCCTGGCCACAAGGTGTTGGTATGTAACTTCCTTTTTCCCTTTTATAACTCACCCCATCCCTTGGGTTTTTCCCTTTCATTTTTTTTAGCTTTTATCTGACCCCAACCACAAATCAGAAACCACCTTCTATATTCCTCCCCCCCCGGCCCCCCAATCCCCCTACAATCCAGAGCCCTTGGAATTTTTTGGGGGTGACAAAATCAGATTTATACTGAAAGTCGCTGTATACAATGAAAAGAGGGAAGGGTGCAGCACTGTACCCTGGGGGGCCCCCCCCAACTGCTCCGTAAAAATGCCAGATACCACCTCCCCATCCTTAAAAACTGCGGCCTGTCTGTCAGGTAGTCAACTTATCCGTTCACCTCCCCTCATCTACCGCCATAGCAGTCAACTTATTGTAATAAGAGGGCTGTAGGGTATTGAAAGCACTAGAGAGTCAAAGAACATTGCGCGCATGCAGTTCCATCATTGTCCAAGAACGAATGCTTTGTATGTAGCGAGACGCTACAGCATCATCCACCCCAATCTTGCTTTTCCCGCAAAACTGCAGGGGGTCAGTGTAGGCCTCACCTTCGGGCACAAGTAGGCGGGGTTTTATTCTCTCCAAGGACTTCATGCATGCGATTTTTAAGGCCACGGGACGATAGTCTTGTAGGGAAGTTGGAAAAGTATTTTGGAAAAACGGCACCAGGGTGGTCTTCACATTTTGGTACCCCCTGTGATAGAGGCTCCAGTTAAACAGGTGCTGGAAGACGTACACAGTTGGTTGGCACATGCTCTGGGGAAACACGTGGGCTGAGGCCATCAGGCCCAGCTGCTTGCCAATAACAAGACTGCTAAACTGTCTTCTCAAAAGTCGCTTTGGGAGACAGTTAAGGCAGGCAGCTTATCCCCAATGTCAATGCTGCAGATCTTTTCCCAGATCCATCCATAATCTGTATGCCCTAGAATTCTGAACTACTAAATGATCCTTCATATTTGCTGGCATAACGTCTGAATGAAGTGTGTCCTTCAATGTATTAGATAACTATTTTTAGACCATTTTTGTCTCTAATATTAAACAGAATCTGTCACCAAGTCTTTACTGCCCCATCTGACAGCAGATTAAGGGGAGTAGATCCTAACTCTGTCACTGGGTCACTTACTGGGCTCTTTACTGTTGTTTTGATAAGACATTTTTATCTGCTGCAGCTCTGCTAGTCCTCTCGGTGTGAGCGCCTGCTATGTTGTTCTTGATGTTCAAGTGCTCTGGCTATCCCGCTGCACCACTGATTAGCAGCTTGTGGCTGGGTTTTTACAGTGTAGCAGTACGTGCAGGGTTAGCCCGGATCTCAATATTGAGGACTGCATAGCAGGAGCTTATACTGAGAGGACTAGCACAGCTGCAGCTGATAAAACAAGGATTTTATAAAAGTCTCAGAAGTCCAGTAAGTGACACATCCACTAGATTCAGGGTCCCTACCCATATTATATGCTGCCCTCAGATTATAAAGCATAAACATGATTGGTCTTTTTCCATTAAACACATTAGCTTGTCGCTTCCTGTCGGATGCATTCTCAGAATACAATGCAATCTGCAGGACATGATGGAATTTGTAGTCCATGTTACTTACATGTCCTGAACTGCACAATGTGTTTACAGCTCAGATTGACTTTCATTTAGGATGCTCAGTCAGTCAGTGAGTTCCGGTGCGTGCTTACAGCCGCCGCTCACCGAGTACTGCGGAGCTGGCTGTCAGTCACCTTCTGGGGGCGGTGACAGCTGCTGCTCACTATGTACTGAACGGTGACTAAAGCCGCTCAACCTCGCCTCTGGCATTGAAGCCGAAGGAATGAAGTACTTTTCCTCCTGGTAGCTGGGCTTTCAGTCGTGGTGGCCGGGCAACTTGGAAAGTGATATCCTGCAGACTAACATAATATATGCTGGGTAGTAGCGTTTGGGGACCTTGGCTCACATCAACAGCTACATTTCTAAATTCCTGATACTGGATTGCAGCGATCTATGCATCAGAAGAGTTTCTCAAACCTGACACATCTTTCCTGGTTGTTTCAGGCTCCAGAGTTATTTTGGCAGGTGGCACCAAACTACCTTACAGTCACAAGCCAGTTCTGTTACTAATGGAGAGCTGACGTGCCAGACTCAGAGTGGGATGCTGAACAATGTATTCCTGGGCACCCATAGCTTTCTTAATTAATACCAAAGATGAGGACCCAAAGAACTAAAGACGTTGCTAACACAGACCCAATGCTACGCAGGTAGGTTGGTAATACCTCGGTGTCGGGAGCTGCAAGCTTTTTTTTACTGTCACATTCTAAGTGCCGTAACATTTTTTTATTTTTTTTTTGCGAATCATATGAGGGCTTCTATTTTGCAGGATGAGTTGTATTTATCAGCGGCATCATTTTAGGATAAATATAACTTATTAACCAACTTTCTCCATCGCCTCATTGGGGGACACACAGACCGTGGGTGTTATGCTGCTGCCAGTAGGAGGACACTAAGCAATACACAGAGAAAGTTAACTCCTCCTCCTGCAGTATACACCCTCTGTTGGCTCAATCCATGAACCAGTTCTTATTTGTGTCTGTGGGAGGCACTAGGGTCTGGTTTCAGACCTCAAGATTATTTCCATTTTTATTTTAAATATTATTTTTAATATATTTTTTACAATGATCTGGAAGGGCGACGGGTCTTGTTGGAAAAGTCTGATCTCCCACAACCATCAACAGGCGGGAACGCGGGAGTGTCGCCTCCACGTACCCCTCCTCACGCTACATCAGGCGACAGATCCCTCTAATGTCAAAGTATTAAATTCACCGCACACACTAGATTTTAATTTTTGCAAAATGATAGTTTATTGTGTTCCAAAATGCTAGGTGAGTGCCGTGTAAAAATAACAAAGATCCCCCAAACTTCATGTATACCCGACGTTTCGACCTACATGAGTCTTAATCATGGGGTACTGAATGATGGGTAATGAGAAATATGGGCACTTGTCACAGTAAGCAATTGAGATAGTAATGATATGAGCTCTGTATCATCAGGTTTGTCTAGGCCTGATCGGAGGCTGTATGCAGACAACTATCTGGTGGCGGCGCTCCCCGCCCTGCCACGGCTGCTTAATGCCGCATTAAGCAGCCGTGGCAGGGCGGGGAGCGCCGCCATCCAGATAGTTGTCTGCATACAGCCTCCGATCAGGCCTAGACAAACCTGATTTATACAGAGCTGCATAATCATTTACTATCTCAATTGCATTACGGTGACAAGTGCCCATATTTTCTCATTACCCATCATTCAGTACCCATGATTAAAACTCAGTAGAGTCGAAACGTGGGGTATTCATGAATGTGGGGTATCTTTGTTATTTTTACACGGCACTTCACTAGCATTGTGGAACACAATAAACTATCATTTTTGCAAAATTAAATCTTAGTGTGTGCGGTGAATTTATACTTTGATAGTAGCTGGTCCGTATAGGTCCACATTCACCAGCACCTCCATCAATTTATGACCTGTAGTGCACCCATCCTCCCTAGAGATCCCTCTAATGGGCCCGCCTCCCATGTGTCTATCGGCTGTAAGACGCGCTCCGGATTTTTTTGGGAAAGTAACCCCTCACCACCTCTAATGAAAGCGGCTAGTGCTAGGATGATTGAAATGGAACCTTCCGCCTCCCTATGAAAGGGATGGTGGATCGAGGACGTTATGGACGCGCCCACCATCAGTACTCTGAGCCAGGAGGCTCCGCAGTGAGTACATCACAAAATGCCCCATTATTGCGATGCCTGTGTCTGCTGCGCTGTCGGCGGCGGCGGCGCCGCCTGGATTACCGTCTCTTTCCCCGTCGCAGCCGCCTTTGCGATCCCGTTCGGGTGTTACGATCGGCGGCACAAAAATTTAAGTCCCCGATTGCGTTCTGGACGGGTCACGAGATCGGCCGCCCCGCTTTTGCGATCTAAACGGCGTTGCAAGACCGGCGCCGCAATTTAGGCCCGGCTTCAGACCAGGTTAGGCCTCAAGAGAGGGGGGGCGTACCGTGCTCCTAGTTGGCTCCGCCCACATCGCGCGCTGTGCAGGACCGGCCATTGGCAGGGAGTGTTTAACTCCTCCCTAGTTTCTCCTGCTCTTCCCTCCCATGTCTTCTGGCGCTTCTCGTACTCACGGAAGCGCCAAAAACAGCAATTCGGCACCATCTTCCGGTTCCAGATCAACGTCTGCGAACCAAAAGGGTATCTTCAGCCCTCACTACCTCTCGTGGGCTCGGACACAGGCCTGGGTAAGCTTACACAGCGCCTTAAAACCCCCCGCAGAGGCTTAAGGGAAAATTTGTCCCAATCAAAGGGGGTCTAAAAGGCCCTGACAAAAACCACCTGGGTGGGTATGCGCCGCGCTTCATGCAATGCTTTCCCTGCCGTCAAAGGCATGGTTCCCATTCTGTGCACTGGCCCCAAGAGCCCAGTTCCACCGCTAGGGCCCCCTACTACTTAGGAGTCCCTACCTATTCCTGTCCCAATGAGCCGGGTCTTCAGGGTGGCCTGCGTTTTGGCCCAGTTATGGATTTCTGACTAGGGCCTTGGATACCTTCCGTGGTCCTCTTCTACCGGGCGCCCTTTTCCACAAAGGGGCCTTTAGCCTTAGAAGAACCTCATCAACAGGAGCCGACCAGCGGCATCAGCAAGCGGCGTCTGGAAAACGCCACCATAATGCATCCCCCAACCATCAGCGGTTCGGCATTGCGAGCCAGCCCTCCCCCTCCCAGGAATCTCTGTCTGAATCTGGTACGAGTCGGAACAGGCGATGACCCCAACCGCCAGAGTTTCAAGAGTCCTTAGACTCTCTCATAGAAGCGGTTAATAAAACCTAAGCTAGACGAAGAACCCGGGTCTCAACCGAATCATTATTTCTTTCAAAAGGGCTAGCGCCCTAAACAAGGGTTTTGTAACCATCAAGTTTACGGACATTGTTCAGGGACCATGGGATCGTCCGACAGACTTTTTCGGACGAAGTCCTGAAAGCGCGATACCCATTTTATCAAATGTAAAAAAGAGGTGGACCGAATCTCCAGTTGTGATCCACCGGTATCTGCTTAGCTTCAAAAACCCTTTCTCTCTGTTTAGATGGTTCATTATTAAGAATCCCTCAGATAACGTTCGCACCTCGCCAAATCAATTTTGGGCTGCTGGAGCATTCTCTTCCTTCTTTCGCGGGCCACCTGGGTGGCGAGGGCCAGGTGGCCTGGGTGGGATTTAGTTAAGATACTTGATTCCTCTCCCCCCTAGGACATAATTGGCCTATCAGATTCCGGGGGGCGTACATGGTCCATGCGCCTTAGATGCAGTAATTCGCGGCACTCACGCCGCCAATTATTGCCATTCGGGGGGTCCTTTGGCCCGGAGTGGCGGCAGCTCTGCTTCAAAGAGAATTTGACTCGTGCCTTATCTTCGGCATCTCTTTGGAGTCGCCTTGATCGATTATTTCTGATGTACGGTGGAAAAGTAAATTTCTTCCGCGGCGAACAATCGGCCTTTTCGGTCCCAGTACCAAAGCCGCTCCCGGCTTTTCGGACCTCCTTTATTGGCCTCCGTTCGACCTCGTCCCGAGCCCACGTTTTCTTTCGCAAAGAGACGGGGTCGAAATCATCTTTAGGTCCTCCCGCCTGGAAAAACGATTTTCCCAGTCGGGAAACAAGGCCTCCTCCGCAAATTATCTTCCCTTACCCTGCTGGGGATGGGGGACCCAATCAGGGTAGGCGGCCGCCCCTTCTTTGTTTCGCGAAGTCTGGGGGGTCGGTCTTCAAGAAGGTGGACCAAGATCTTGTAATTCTGTTTTCAATATCGAATTTTTTCTCTCCCCCAAGGCGCTTTTCCGTCTCGCCCCCCAAAGTCCAAGGTCTGCAACTCCCTTTCTTCGGCCCTTGAACATTCTTGCACCAGCGGGGTCTCGTCCATTCCACAAGGAAAGATTCAAAGGGTTTTACTCAAACTCTTTGTGGTTCCCAAGAGGACGGCTCTTTCGTCCTATTCTGGATCTAAAAAAATTTCTAAAAATTAACAAGTCCGCCATTTAGGAGGAATCTCTCGTTTGTATCGACTCAGAAAAAAGGAATTCCTGGCTCAACGACATCAAAGACGCGTATTTACACATTCCGATTTAGAGGCCTCAAAGTTTCTGCGTTTTTTCATGGGGGAGCATTTTCAATTTGCCGCTCTGCCTTTGGACTGCAACCGCCTCCGGTTGTTCCAAAATATGGCGGCTTTTGTCATTTTTTTCACTCTCGGGGTGGGGGTGGTCCCTCCCGTACTTGGCGACCTGCTCATCAAAGGACTGACCTTTCGGCCCTGCGCAAAATGTCGAGATCACTATCGACACCATCTCTCGCCTGGGTGGTTAGTAATTTGACGTCCCCCCCATTCCCTCTCAGAAAAAATTCCTTTCCTGGAATGATTTGGCACCCCCCAAGGTTGGTTTCCCCCTCCGAGAAGATTGCTTCTCTGGGAGGGGTTTCTCTGTTGTCTCTAGGCCACCCCACTCTCTACGATTCGCCATGGGTCCGGGGAAAATGGTAGCCTCCATCGAGGCAGTAACATTTGCTCAATTCCATCTCCGCCTTTTTTTCAACAGGAGCTAATTCTCCTGGGACGGACCCCGCGTCCTTAGGTCGCCGCTACCGCTTTCTCCCGAACAACTCACTAAAATGGTGGCAATGCTTATCATGAACAAGGAAAATCTTTTCTGCCGTCCTTGGCTGGTAGTGACCACCGATGCCCAGTCTCCTGGTGGGAGCGGTGTTCCTCCACCACACGGCTCAGGGCCCGTGGTCTTCTTCCAGGGCAGTCCCCCGATCAAATCCGGAGTCAGGCTATCAAACTAGCCTTCTTGCATTTCCATCATCTTCTGGCCGGTCGTCCCATCCCCGGGTCCGTCAACAACGCACGGCCGGTGGCTACATAACCGTCAGGGAGGCCTGGAGCAAACAGCAATGCTCGAGGTATCGCACATTCGTGGTGGCCGAGTCAAACTGTCGCTCATTCCGCGGTTCAATACAGGAGTGGAGAATTTTGGGAGGCCGACTTTCTCAGTCCCAAGGTTTTGCTCAAAATGGTCCGCACCGGAAATGTTTCACTCTTTGCCACTTGGGGGGAATGCCGATTGTGGCTCATGGCATCCAGATGAATCCCAAAAAGTTTCAGCTTTATAATCGATCTCGCGATCCCTAGCCATCAGTCGATGCATTGTCCTCCCTTGGAGTCAATTTTGGCTTCCTTACATTTTTCCCACCCTTCTCCGTAATCCCCGGGTGATTCGGAATCAAGGCGGGGGGTTCCTCTCATTCTTGTTGCCCCGGACTGGCCTCGCCGTGTGGTTTGGAACTGGTGGTCTGGTGCGAGTTCCCGGAGTTACCGGATCGTCCACCTTTTCGCAGGGTCCAATTTACCATCCAATTCAAAAAGCGGATTTGACGGAGGCCTTGAAGCCTGGTCTTGGTCGGGTGGTTTTTGGACAAACTTTTCAACACAACGATGTCCAGTATCGCGCGTGACCCGAGGTTTCCCCCTCCAGGGTGGGTGGGTGGGCCTTCCTTTGGTCCCTCAGGTGATCAGAAAAGGGTTCCCCCCTCCGGTCAGTCCTTTTTGTCCCTTGACCCCCCCCCCTTTTCACAATTTCCTTGTCCAATTCCATCCCTGGCTATACCATACAACCCCTCCCCTACCTGCTCTGTAATCTGCCGTCACCCCCCTCCCACGTCATGTCAGCCTCCCGTTAACCCCGCTCCACTCCGGCGATTTTGATTGGAGAGGGCATTCCTCCTTTGACCCAATACCCCCCCCCCCCATCTCCCCTACCTTCCCTTTTTCAAAATTGTCTTACAATGATCAATGCCAGGAAGCCGGTTTCCGTCCGCATTTATCATCGTTTGGGGAAAACGTTCTTTTCCGGTGTAAGGAAATAAAGGTCGTTCCAATTTGGTCTTTCTATCCCTTCCATTCTGGAATTCTCCAGGCAGGATTAGATCGGGGTTGGCACTTCTTCCCTTGTCGGGGGTCGTAACGACAAAACCACCGCCCCGTCATTCCAAATTTGCTAAAAGCAGGGTTAAACCGTTAAAGAATGGTCAAAACAATAGGCGGTTCAAACTTCAGGACTGTTAGAGGGCACTGCAGGCCCAAATCCACAATGTTCTGTTCTTTATTTTCACTACATAAGATTATCTACACAGGATTAGGGTGGAGAAAGGGTGGATGGGGGGGAGGGGGTAAGCTGTTATTGTCCATATATGAATTCCAGCATTGGCCCCTTAATTGGTTCACATTCCATAGGTTTTTTTCCCCGGCGACTGTGGGGGGGTGTAATCCTGGCTGATGCAATATTTCCTGGAGTCAGTTTCGTTTTTTTCTGAAAGAGAGATTTGGCCCCACAGTTTCATTTCAATACAATTCTCAAAGGGAAACTTTGTGTTTATCTTAATTCAGAATCATATAAACAATGATTAAAAGGTATAAAAAAAACAAAACAATTAAAAATATAAAGGCAGGGAAAATTATATTTTCCTTGACACCTCAAAAGGGGGAATTTCCCCTTACCGTATTTTCAACGACGGATTTTCATCTAAGTCCCGGTCACTTTTATCCAAGGAGGTCACATCTCGTTCCACCCTACAAGAAGCTTTGGGCCTTGGTTCTTATTGGTCCTCAGTGAGTTACAAAATCCCCCTTCGAGCCTTTGCCGGAAAGGCCTTTGTCTCTTCTTTCCTGGAAGGTTGTTTCCTTGTTGCAATTTACCTCTATCAGGCGGGTATCGGATTGGCAGCCTTGTCTTGTAAAACCTCCTTTTCTTTTTTTTTCACCAGGACAAGGTTGTTCTTAGAAGTCTCCTTCCTTCTTGCCCAAAGTCGTTTCGGCTTTTCATATCAATGAAGAGTTAGTCCTCCCTCGTTCTGTCCGGCGGACTACCGACTGAAAAAGCCCTTCACACCTTGGATTGGTGGGGCTCTCCGAAGGTACATTTGAAACTGATCTTTCCCTAAATCGACCACTGTTTGTGCTTCCGGAGGACGCAGACAGGGTTTCCCTGCTTCAAGGCCACGTTAGCCGTGGATCCGTTTCCGATCCAGAGGGTACCTGTCAAAGGTAGCCTATCCCGGCTGGATTAAGGCACACTCCTCGGTCTTGGGGGCCCCCCCTGGGCCATTCGGCACCAGGCTCTGCCCAGCAAGTGTGAAGGCTGCGACTTGGCCAGTCTTCATATTTTGTCAAGCTTACCAAATCCATCTCAAGTTTTTCGTGCGGCACTTGGCAGGAAAATTCTGCAACACTGTTGCGCATCTGTAAGTTGTTGTTGACTGTTTAAGCGTTTTAGCATGTGGTTCACGAGGCTTATCTACCGTTTGGCTTCCCCCCCCAGGGCTGCTTTAGGACGTCCATGGTCTTGTTCCCCCAATGAGGGAAGGAGAAAGGAGATTTTTGTGTACTCACCGTAAACCTTTTCTGAGACGTCATTGTGGACCGCTCCCCCCTTGTTTAGCCGTAGCCTCGTTGTTTCTTGATTTGTTGCTATTGCACCTGTTATGAGTCCTATGCTTTGGCACCGACTGGTTCAGGATTGAGCCAACAGAGGGTGTATATGCAGGAGGAGGAGTTAATTTTCCCTTTTGGGTATTGCTTAGTGTCCCCAGTGGAGCAGCATAACACCCATGGTTTGTGTCCCCCAAGGCGTCCGGAGAAAAGGATTTTACGGTGAGACAAAAAAAATCTCCTTTTTTTTTGGCACAAAATAAAGTATTTTTTGATGGTCAATTTCACTGTACCAATGCAACGTAATATTGCAGAAACTTGAAAATATTTTTGTAAAGCTGACCTAGATCTAGCACCCCCTACATTCAAGCAATTATTGTTCAAAATTTTTAAAAACTTTCCCTCCCCAGGATTTGTGTACACTTTAGGCCCCCTTCAACCTCAGTGTCTCCTCTGTGTGGTGCAGTTTTCACATGCCCCCGTTTATTTCTTGAGGCGCGACATGTCCGGTGACCCCACCACACATGTCCGATTTTTTTTTTTCCAGCGCACCGACGTCAATATGTCTTTCAACATGCAAACGGGATGAATAAAGTGTTAATCTGTGTCCGTCTGTGTGCCTGTACCGGAATAGAATGCGAATAGAACATCGACAGAGTTAAGGTGTTAAAGAGTGCAGGATTGATATCCTTAGATCTAATTAGTGTCTTCGTTTGTGTTTTATGTACTTGTATTAAGCCAATGAAAATTAAGAGAAAAAAAAATTACGTCGGATTTTCCCCTATTTTTGTAACCAGCCAAGGTACAGAGACAGTGCAGGTTTAATTATAGGGGGGAGGTCCCTGGTTTATTAGGTCCTTCCCAGCCTAAAATCCAGCCCGCAGTCTCCCCAAATTTGGGCATCCAAAGATGTGCCAATTCTGGCACTTTACCAGCTCTTCCCAATTCCCTGGTGGGGGTAGCAATTGGGGTAATGGTAGTTGCGGTTGATGTAAGCTGTGATTTGCTAAATCCAGCTGGCATCAAGCCCTGGGTTTAGTAATGGAGAGGTGTCTATCAGACACAGAGATGAGTGAAGTGGTTTGGTTTTTTGTCCCTGAATCTGTTTTGACATATTTGTGCTGTTCGAAAAACTATTCGTCTGAATTATGGGTAATTTTTGGTTCCGAAACATATTTGGTAATTTCTACTCCCACTGATCTAATGCGTTGGCTGTGTTCGAGAATATTGCAAAAACAATCTTCGTGCCGTCGTATTCGGAATGAATCCCAAAAAAAAATTTCGCTCATCTCTATCAGCACCCCATTACTAACCCAAGAATAATAAAAAAAAAACCCAAACTAAAAAAAAATACTTTATTTGAATAAGGACTTTCCACAATATCCTTGGTTCACCAATTTATTAAAAAAAAAAATCCCATGCAGGTCCCGTAATCCACCGTATCTGAGTAGTCAAAGAATGGTACTGAGAAAATAAAAAGAAAAAGAAAAAACAAACCAATCCTTCATTCCCAGTTTATTAGAAAAATGTTCCCCGCTGCTCCAACTTAGTCCTCGTTCCAATCAGCCCGGCAATCGTGAGTACATAAAGTTTACCGCTACTCAAGGGCCTGGTATGACCATAACGTCTCGCATTCTGGCCACGCTGCATATTGGTGGTCAGTGTATTGCCAGGTCGTTTTCGGTATAGTGAACATGTCAAATAAAAAAAATTCTGTAATATAGCCCCATCGGGGAAAGGGTTAAGCCATAAAATTTATTTAAAAAAATTATTGTTTTGGTATCACCTTTGTCACGTAGTGACAAGGGACTGTGCAAACCTGATCCCCTGAACTAGGGGCACCCTGGCTATCCCTATCCCCCAGAATACCCGGATTTGGAGACGCTGGGTCTGTACCTTGCTATGCCCTATCTTAACCCTTATCTTTTCCCCCCTCCCAAACCCCGGGTGTGTTGGCCGAAGTGTATTGGAAAATACAACCAGAAGACAGGGGTGACGACAGGGATAAGAAAAAACAAATCATGCAAAACACTCACAAAACAACAGAAAGGGACGGGAGGGGAATAGGAAGGGGAAAAACAAATGGGAGAGGATAAGGATAAAAAACCCCAAACCAACTCCACGCAGAAATCTCCAGAACAATTCTCCAAACCACCCCCTCCAAACACTGATTTTCTCCAACCCTAACCAGGCAGTAAGAGCCACTGGCAATTCCAAGTGCCGTGGCGAGCATATATCCATGGGGCGGCAAACACAGAAAGCTGAGACAATTCAGGTGGAGAGTGGAGGAGTTAGAAGAACTATTAACCCTTGCCATACAGGCAAGGAAAACTTGATGCTAATATGATGGTGAAGCAATCAAAACAGTGCAGGAGTTCATGTAACCAGTCCACAATCTTCTGGCCACTCTGCTGGTTTCCCTGCAGCCATTTCTACTGACGGGGAACAATTTTGCCAGGTTTTTTTTTTTTTTTACCCCAACTGAATGCGTGAAAACAATTCCCCAAAAATCAGTGGTGGAATAGTTTTTTTTCCCCACCATTTCCATCTTTGGAAATTTTTTTTGCCTTCTTTTGTTCATTTATAGTAAATGAAGGTTTCATTAAAAAACAACCCGTTCCCACAGTAAACAATTAAGGGGAAAAAAATGACCTTTGCTACTATTAGGGGGGGTTAAGTAATCCCAAAAAAAAAGCAATAGAAAATAAGAACAAGATTTTCTTCGTTTTTTTTGTTTTGGGGGGACCTTGCTTGCATCAAAAGTTATCGGTGGTGTCCAACCTACAGGGCCCCCAATCGGGCTAAGGGCCCAATCTTTGTCTTCATTGTTTAACTGGCACACCTCCAACTTTTGTAAGCGGTGAATTACCGTCATATTCACTACTAAATGTATGCGGCTGTAAATAATAAAGGAGATCCAGTGCCCGCTGAAGTGTCATGGCGTATTCTGGCTGATGGGCACGGATTGGGGGTAGGACCCTACCATCAGGTTTTACATTTGACAAGTGCACAGTCTGATCATTTTCTACATGTTACATATAGCTGTTCCTGTGTGTATCTAACAATAGCGGACATGGAACGTAGCGGGACTGACGAAAATTTGTTTGCCTACTCATTATGTAGATTCTCAGATGCCTGGAAAGTGTGCACTTGTGAATACAGAGGAGGCTTGGAACGAGCTCTCCGGGCCTGTCTTCACCATATGGAAGTGGAGTTTTGCCGTGCGGGTATATCGGACTATTGGCAAACGTGGGCATGGTGATGTCCCTTGAACAAATAAAGGTTACGGTAATAAAACAACCTTGTCTATAACTAACTGTGTACTACTTATAGGGAAGACCTAATGTTCTCTAGGTACTTGTACACAGTTTTTGAAGGAACTCGGCAGGGAGGTTGTTCCAAACATTTTGGAGAACTAACTAATCTTTGTGGATGTCGCTTGTGCAAAATCTCTTATCTCTTCATGTAATGAAAGAGGGGCTTCCGAAAAGAAGAACAAGGAGTGCTTGGGATACCTGGTCGTTGAGCACTGATTAAGAAAGAGTAATGGCCCATACAGGCCACAGGCGGTCCGAGCGGTGTTCCAAACTGGAATATTGGTATGTGGGGCGTAAGCAAAATGATGCAGGGTGGTAATTAAGTCAGGCAGGCTGGTGTGCTGGGGGCACTGTATGCTGCTCTGTACGGCAAGTGTCGGTCCCTGGAGGAACGGGAAGCCTGCCTGGTCCTGGAATGGAGTGCTGGCCATGGAGAATGATCCATAGGATTCCCTTTCAGCCAGGAGGTGAGCGAGCGTAGGGTCTGGAGCAGAGGGAGATGTCTTGCTGTCCTTGAAAGCACTGTGAGGCTGCAAGAATCAGGTAGCTAGCATGCAGAAGAAAGATGGCAGCTCCTAGGGAGAAGGAGCGGAAACAAAGGCTGGAGCAGGCTAGACTGCGTGAAATCAGTGTGAACGCCAGAGGGCAATAAAGGTAGGAGGGGGCCTGCTAGGCCGCAATATAAGCTGAGGTCTACATTAGAGGCCTTACTCCAGGGGGAAAAAAACACTAGAGGGCAGCGGGGAACCTGCTAGGCCGCCATGAAAAACCATGGCCTAATTAAGCCCTGAACCAGCGGAAGCATCGGAGGTTTGTGGGAGGGTGTGAAGGAGTCAGGTAAGCCGCAGTAGGGAGCTGGTGCCTAGGTAGAATATGGCTCCAGCAGGGACATGGGAGGCTGGTGTGATGGTGCCAAAATGGAGAATGGGAGCAGCAGGATGCAGGGATCCGAGTCCACCGAGGACAGGCAGAAGGGGGTGCCCGGGAGAATAAGGGGACCAGTACAAAATAATGATGGTTCAGATCACTGCGTGATGTGTGGGCCAATAACTGTGAGAAGCAGTCCATCGTAACGGGATGCAGAGAAGGGGCTATACTTGCTTGTCTTGAGAGGCTTGATGCTGGACCCTGAATGCTCTTCGCCTGTGCAATGTGTCACTCTCTGGAGGCTGGGCAAGTGCAGGAGACAAAGGGCAAAGACCATCCGCACCAGTAAACGAATGCCGACTGCATCAGGAAATGGCACTGCCCCAGATGAGAGAGGATATGGCCTGAACTTCTTGCCGTCTTATGTTGGAACCACAGAGACCTCTCTGTTTCCTATCTAAAGGAGAATAGAGAAAAATATTAGTTAAAAGTGCCCAAGCAGAGGCAGGTCTAAGGACCTTGGCCTGAGTCTGCCCCTTACATGTCACTAAGCTAACCTGGTTTAGTTCAATGTCTGCTGATGGTGTAGTTGCTTGTAATCTGACAGCATGATGCAGGGACAGAGACTCTGATTTCAGTGTGTGTCACTTAGTTTATTGGTGCAGCAGGTATGATACATTTACTGTTTTCTCTGCTAAGTTAGCAGAGCTTAGAATACTGAGATGTATATAACCCCGCCCCAATCACTGATTGGCTGAAAACTGCCAATCAGTGGTGGGGTTACACGAACAGGAGGACTACATGGCACGAGACAACTCCTCGTAATAATCTCCTGCTTAAAAAACACTGATTTTATTGAAACAGAAAAACACAGCCTAGTAAGTGATACATCATTAGAATCGGGTATCTGTCCCTACATAATGTGCCTTTTTGATTACATAGCAAAAACTTGATGAGAAATTTCCTTTAAGTGTAAATTTTAGTGTTTACCTGCATACACCCATGGTTTCCTGTGATCCCCAATGAAGCCATGAGAAAATACATAACACTTCTGTTTTTATAAGTATATATATTATGTATAGACAGATAGCAGCACAAACTTGAGCAGATTTTGGGTGCAATACTTCTTCTGGTAAATGGAAAAAAAATCAGGCAACACTCCAGTTCAGGAAAAATTGTGGGCTCTTAATCCAGCCACAAGTGGTTCAACAATTTCGACCTCACAACACGGTCTTGACAAAGGTGCTTGACAAAGACCATGTTTGTGATGTCGAAACAGTGCACCACTTGGTGGCTGCTTAAAGCCCACAATTTTTCCTTGAACTGGTGTGCTGCCTGATTTTTTTTTCTCCTTCGCCTCATTGGGGGGACACACAGACCGTGGGTGTTATGCTGCTGCCACTAGGAGGACACTAAGCAATACATTAAGCACAAAAGATTAACTCCTCCTCCTGCAGTATACACCCTCTGTTGGCTCAATCCTGAACCAGTTCTTGCTTGTGTCTGTAGGAGGCACTAGGGTCTGCTATCAGACCCCACTTTTTTTTTCTGATTTTTTTTCTGATTTTTTAAACTTTTTGTTATTTACTTTCTTCACGCACGGTCATGGGCGACGGGACTTGTACGAAAAGTACGATTCCCAAAAACCAACAAAAAGGCGGCATCGTGCGAGTGTCGCCTCCACGTATCCCTCCTGCCCGCTACCATGGGGGCGACAGATCCCTGGAATGGGCCGCTCTCCCCATGAGATATCCCACGAGGTGGATGAACGGATTCGCGTGGCACCTTTGATTGAATATCCCGCTTACCTCTCTGAAGCGGTGGCGGTCGTCTGATGCAGAAAAATCCTCTCCACCCCCTAATAGAAAGGGGATGGTGGATTGGGAAGTACGGCCATAAATGCTGTAGTCCTGCAGTCTCCATCTTCGGCCCCCCGCAGTGAGTATATCAGGAGGGCGATTTTACCTCATGTCGCCGCGACCGCTTTGGCGTTGCATCGCGGCCGCAGCGGTGTTAAGCCGCCGCGTCTTTGCGCCGCGCCGCTAGCGCTACAATCGCGCCGCGCCGCTAGCACTATATTCGCGCCGCGGCCACAGCCTTAAATATACTCCCCGGCTTCGGCTCCGGGGTAGGCCGCAAAAAAATTTAGGCCCCGGCTTCGGGCCGGCATAGGCCGCATTTTCTAAATTTAGTCCCCGGCTTCAGGCCGGGACAGGCCTCAAGGCAAGGGGCGGGCCGAACGGCTCCGCCCATCTCTAACGCTATTGGCCAGCGTTAGATCACATGGGTCTCTCTCCTGGGTCCTCCCCCTCTCCTCCCACTGCCTCTGGCGCTTCTCGTACCACACGAGAAGCGCTGCTATAATCTCGGGCGCCATCTTTTTTGTGGAGCAGCGCTGGCAGACGCTGTTCTCCTTCTTCCCTGCACAGGACCTGGGTAAGTGCACGCTGCGACTAGGTCGGCACAGCGATTAACCCTTCTACTGCAGCAGGCTCCAAAAATTGCAGAAAATATGTCGCAATCAAAGGACGCTAAAAAGGCTAAAAGCTACACTGTAGTATATGCCGCCTGCATTGCATGCAACGCTTCACTGCCGTCAAAGCATGGTTCCCAATTCTGTACATCATGTGCCCAAGAGCCCTCTGCTTCTGCCGCTCAGGAGTCCCTACTACCGTTCAGGAGTCTCTGCCTATTCCTGATCCCATTGAGCCAGGTCCTTCAGGGTGGCCAGAATTTCTAGCGCATTCCATGGATTCTCTGACTAGGGCCTTGGATACTTTCCGCGGCTCCTCTTCTTCCCAGGGCGTCCCTTTTCCAGAAAGGGGCCCGTTAGCCTTCAGAGAGACCTCATCCGACAGGGGCCGACCCTCGGCGTCCGCAAAGCGGTCGTCCAGAAAACGCCGCCATAATGCGTCTCCCAATCCTTCAGCGGTTCGGCATCGGCGAGCTCAGGCTCTCGCTCCCCCTCGCCCAGATACCGTAGTGATCATGATTCGGAATACGAGTCGGACATTGGTGATGACCCCAACTCGCCAGAATTTCAGGAATCGTTAGATTCTCTCATTGAGGCAATTAATAAAATCCTCAAACTAGATGAAGAAACCGGGTCTCAACCAAATCACCCTATCTCATTCAAAAGAGCTAAACGTACTCACAAGGTGTTTAGTAATCACCCTGAATTTACGGAAATTGTCCAGGGACAGAGGGAGCGTCCAGACAAACGTTTTTCAGGACTGAAGTCTCTGAAAACTCGTTACCCATTTTCAGCAACTGTAGCGAAAGAGTGGACTGAATCTCCAGTGGTAGATCCTCCAGTATCTCGCTTAGCTTCAAAAACCTGCTCTCTGTGTCAGATAGTTCATTCATTAGGAACCCGTCTGACAAACAAATTGACAACCTCGCAAAATCAATTTTTGAGGCTGCTGGAGCCTCTCTCTCTCCCTCCTTTGCGGCCACCTGGGTAGCAAGGGCCATGGTGGCTTGGGTTGAGGACCTAGTTAAAACAACTAGCGATATCTCCCTTTCACCTGAGGCACGTAATCTGGCCTATCAGATTACTCGGGCAGGTGATTACATGGTTCATGCGTCCTAGATGCAGCTAATTGCGCTGCACTCACAGCAGCCAATGCTATCGCTATTCGGAGGTCCCTCTGGCTCCGAGAGTGGCGTGCAGATGCTGCTTCAAAGAGAACTTTGACTTCGCTGCCTTATCTTTCAGGACGTCTTTTTGGAGACCGTCTTGATCAAATTATTTCTGACGACTGGGGGCAAGAGCAAATTTCTTCCGCAGCGCAGAATCAATCGACCTTTTCGGTATCAATACCAAGGTCGTTTCCCGGCCATTTCGTAGCTTCTTTAATTGGTCCTCCACCTCGACCTCGTCTCGAGCACCCCGTCCATCTCGCAGAGATAGGGGCTCGCAACCATCGTCCAGGTCTTCTCAGCCCTGGAGAAACAGATTTTCTCAGGCGGGAAATAGGAGCTCCTCTTCTCGCAAACAGTCTTCCCAATGACTCCTTGCCAAGGACGGGGGACCCAAACAAGGTAGGCGGCCGCCTACTCTTGTTTCGGGAGGTCTGGGGGTCGGTCATTCAGGACCGGTGGGTCCTCGATCTTGTACACTCCGGCTACAAGATCGAATTCTTGTCCCTCCCCCAACACGTTTCTTTCAGTCACGTCCCCCCAAGTCCAAGGATCTCATAGTTCCCTTCCTTCAGGCTCTGGATATACTTCGTTCCAGCGGCGTCATCGTCCTAGTCCCTCACAGGGAAAGATTCAAAGGGTTTTACTCAAACCTCTTTGTGGTTTCCAAGAAGGACGGCTCCTTGCGTCCTATTCTAGACCTAAAATTACTAAACAAGTTCATCAGAATCCGTCATTTCAGGATGGAATCCCTCCGTTCTGTGGTCGCATCTCTAGAAAGGAAAGAATACTTGGCGTTTATAGACATCAAGGATGCGTATCTACACATTCCAATTTTCAGAGGTCATCAAAAGTTTCTGCGTTTTGCTGTCGGAGAGGATCATTTTCAATTTGCCGCTCTGCATTTCGGTCTCGCAACCGCTGTCACGCGGTCTTATGATATGTGTACGATGTCAGTAAACTATTCTTAAAAGAACAACACTCTATACAACATATAGATTAGCAACATCAGCATGTAAATATAGAATAGATTTACCTGACACGATATCCGTTGAACTCAGGGTTAATCTTGAGGACTTGATACACTGTCACAGGAAAGAGGAGGACCGGGGGTCTAACCTGACCCTAAACTGGGGTCCTAACTAATCCCTCACCTTGGAGGTACTGATAATGGTTCAGAGGTCCAAGTCTCCAGCCTAACCCTGTCTCCTATCAGTCCCTGAACCCTGTAATCAGTCCTAAGAAGGATTCTGATTACCACCAAAGGGATATGGGCTGATCTCTGCTAAATACACAGATTAGACATATAAGACAGACTGGAGAAAACACAGACTTGCATACACACTCAAACACAGAAGGAACATAAATGATCTGGGATATTAAACTCTAAGCAAGGTGAGCTTAAAACAACTAAGGAGCTCTTTAACTTAAGTCTATACAGATACAATCCTATCTGTGGTCTGCATGAAGAATTTCACTGGCAACTCCCAACACAGACAACCAGAGATTTAAAGGAAACCAATCAACAAATAATTAATTGCAGCCGGAAGAAACTGCACCCAGTCCCAGAACTGAGCACAGACAGAATTAACTCCCTAACTGCCAAACACAAAGAAACAGCAACTCAGCTGTGAGAAGTCAGAATGTGCAACCGCGACGATCTTCGTGGCGATGCACACATGACAACCGCCCCCAGAGTGTTCACAAAAGTCATGGCGGCCGCCATGTCAATTTTACACTCTCGGGGTGTGGTAGTTCTCCCGTATCTGGACGACCTACTCATCAAAGGTCCGTCTTTTCAGGCCTGCGCAGAAAGTGTCGAGATCACTATCGACACCCTTTCTCGCTTGGTCTGGCTAATCAATTTGGACAAGTCTCTTCCCATTCCGTCTCAGAAGATTCCTTTTCTGGGAATGATTCTGGACACCTTCCAAGGGTTGGTATCTCTTCCTCCAGAGAAGATCAACTCTCTGAGACGGGGAGTACTCCTGTTGTTTCTAGGCCACTCGCACTCTCTGCGGAGCGCGATGCAGGTCCTGGGAAAATGGTAGCGTCCATCGAGGCAGTACCATTCGCTCAGTTCCACCTTCGTCCTCTTCAACAGGAGCTAATATCACTTTGGGACAGGAACCCTGCGTCTTTAGGTCGCCGCTTCCGTCTGTCTCCCACAGTCAGAAGCTCCTTAAAATGGTGGACAAAGGCTTCATCTCTGAATCAGGGAAAATCTTTTCTGCCGATCCATTGGCTGGTGGTGACCACCGATGCCAGTCTCCTCGGATGGGGAGCAGTGTTCCTCCATCACACGGCTCAAGGCCGATGGTCTCTATCAGAGACCCGTCTTCCGATCAACATCCTGGAGATCAGAGCTATCAAGTTAGATCTCGTGCAGTTCCATCATCTACTGGCCGGACGTCCTATCCGGATTCAGTCAGACAACGCCACGGCCGTGGCGTATATCAACCGCCAGGGGGGCACTCGGAGCAGAACAGCTATGCTCGAGGTATCGCACATCCTGCGCTGGGCCGAGGCAAACCGCTCGCCCATCTCCGCGGTTCACATCCCGGAGTGGACAATTGGGAGGCCGACTTCCTCAGTCGCCAAGGCTTAGACTCAGGGGAATGGTCCCTTCACCCGGAAATGTTTCAACTCATTTGCCAGCGTTGGGGAATTCCGGATGTGGATCTCATGGCATCCAGATTGAATGCCAAAGTTCAGACTTTCATAAGTCGATCACGCGATCCATTAGCCATCGGCTTGGATGCGCTAGTTCTCCCTTGGAGTCAATTTCGCCTTCCTTACATCTTCCCACCTCTTCCGTTAATCCCCAGGGTGATTCGGAAGATCAAAGCGGAAGGCGTTCCTCTCATTCTGGTCGCTCCGGACTGGCCTCGACGTCCGTGGTATGCGGAACTAGTGCGTCTAGTCGCAGACGTTCCCTGGAGATTACCAGATCGTCCGGATCTTCTTTCATAGGGTCCAATTTACCATCACAATTCGAAAGCGCTGAATTTGACGGTATGGCCATTGAAGCCTGGATCTTAAGTCAGGCTGGTTTCTCTAACAACGTGGTTTCAACTATGATCAATGCCAGGAAGCCGGCTTCCGCACGCATTTATCATCGAGTCTGGAAGACATTTTTTTCCTGGTGTAAAGACAAGGGTCGTTCCCCTTTGGTTTTTTCTATCCCTTCCATTCTAGAGTTTCTTCAAACAGGAATGGATTCAGGGTTAGCTCTCTCCTCTCTCAAGGGACAGATTTCTGCGTTGTCCGTCCTTTTCCAACGGCGGATTGCATCTAAGTCTCAGGTCAAGACCTTTATCCAGGGAGTGTCACATCTTGTTCCGCCCTACAAGAGGCCTTTAGAGCCTTGGGACCTTAATTTGGTCCTCAGTGCCTTACAGGAATCACCCTTCGAACCTTTGTCTGAAGTGTCCTTATCGCTTCTCTCCTGGAAGGTTGTCTTCCTAGTGGCGATTACCTCTATCAGACGGGTATCGGAGTTGGCAGCCTTATCTTGTAAATCTCCTTTCCTTATTTTTCACCAGGACAAGGTTGTTCTTAGAACGTCTCCTTCTTTCACGCCTAAGGTCGTTTCGGATTTTCACATCAATGAGGAGATAGTGTTGCCTTCGTTCTGTCCGGCGCCGATTCACCGTACTGAAAAAGCTCTTCACACCCTGGATTTGGTGAGAGCTCTCCGAAGGTATATTTCAAGAACGGCACCTTTCCGAAAATCGGACGTTCTGTTTGTGCTTCCGGAAGGACGCAGACAGGGTCTTCCTGCTTCCAAGGCCACGTTAGCCAGATGGATTCGCTCTGCGATCCAAGAGGTGTATCGTGTTAAAGGTTAGCCTTTCCCGGCTGGGATTAAGGCACACTCCACTCGATCTGTGGGGGCCTTCTGGGCCATTCGGCACCAGGCTTCGGCACAGCAAGTGTGCAAGGCTGCGACTTGGTCCAGTCTTCATACTTTCGTCAAGCATTTTCAAATTCATGCTCAGGTTTCTTCAGATGCGGCACTTGGCAGGCAAATTCTGCAATCAGCTGTTGCGCATCTGTAAGTTGACGTTATCCAGTTAAGCGTTTTGTATGCATAAGTTTTCACGAGGCTCCAGCTGTTGATGGCTTCCCACCCAGGGACTGCTTTGGGACGTCCCACGGTCTGTGTGTCCCCCAATGAGGCGAAGGAGAAAAGGAGATTTTTGTGTACTCACCGTAAAATCCTTTTCTCCGAGACGCTCATTGGGGGACACAGCTCCCACCCTTGTTTAATTTGAAGCCTCGTTGTATATTTGTAAGTAGTTATTTGATTTGTGACATATTGCACTCTGTTATGAGCTCCTACTGCTTTGGCACCGAACTGGTTCAGGATTGAGCCAACAGGAGGTGTATACTGCAGGAGGAGGAGTTAATCTTTTGTGCTTAATGTATTGCTTAGTGTCCTCCTAGTGGCAGCAGCATAACACCCACGGTCTATGTGTCCCTCAATGAGCGTCTCGGAGAAAAGGATTTTACGGTGAGTACACAAAAATCTCTTTCTTTTCTATATATATATATATATATATATATATATGTTCTGCTCAAAAAAAATAAAGGGAACACTTAAACAACAGAATATAACTCCAAGTAAATCAAGCTTCTGTGAAATCAAACTGTCCACTTAGGAAGCAACACTGATAGACAATCAGTTTCACATGCTGTTGTGCAAATGGAATAGACAACAGATGGAAATTATTGGCAATTATCAAGACCCCCTCAATAAAGGAGTGGTTCTGCAGGTGGGGACCACAGACCACATCTCAGTACCAATGCTTTCTGGCTGATGGTTTGGTCACTTTTGAATGTTGGTTGTGCTTTCACACTCGTGGTAGCATGAGACGGACTCTGCAACCCACACAAGTGGCTCAGGTAGTGCAGCTCATCCAGGATGGCACATCAATGCGAGCTGTGGCAAGAAGGTTTGCTGTGTCTGTCAGCGTAGTGTCCAGAGGCTGTAGGCGCTACCAGGAGACAGGCCAGTACACCAGGAGACGTGGAGGGGGCAGTAGGAGGGCAACAACCCAGCAGCAGGACCGCTACCTCCGCCTTTGTGCAAGGAGGAACAGGAGGAGCACTGCCAGAGCCCTGCAAAATGACCTCCAGCAGGCCACAAATGTACATGTGTCTGCACAAACTGTTAGAAACTGACTCCATGAGGATGGTCTGAGTGCCCGACGTCCACAGATGGGGGTTGTGCTGACAGCGCAACACTGTGCAGGACCCATGGCATTTGCCACATTACACCAGGATTGACAAATTCGCCACTGGCGCCCTGTGCTCTTCACAGATGAAAGCAGGTTCACACTGAGCACATGTGACAGACGTGACAGAGTCTGGAGATGCCTTGGAGAGCGATCTGCTCCCTGCAACATCCTTCAGCGTGACTGGTTTGGCAGTGAGTCAGTAATGGTGTGGGGTGTCATTTCTTTGGAGGGCCGCACAGCCCTCCATGTGCTCGCCAGAGGTAGCCTGACTGCCATTAGGTACCGAGATGAGATCCTCAGACCCCTTGTGAGACCATATGCTGGTGAGGTTGGCCCTGGGTTGCTCCTAATGCAGGACAATGCCAGACCTTATGTGGCTGGAGTGTGTCAGCAGTTCCTGCAAGATGAAGGCACTGAAGCTATGGACTGGCCCGCCCGTTCCCCAGACCTGAATCCAATTGAGCACATCTGGGACATCATGTCTCACTCCATCCACCAATGTCACGTTGCACAACAGACTGTCCAGGAGTTGGTGGATGCTTTAGTCCAGGTCTGGGAGGAGATCCTTCAGGAGACCACCCGCCTCCTCATCAGGAGCATGCCCAGGCGTTGTAGGGAGGTCACACAGGCACATGGAGACCACACACACTACTGAGCATCATTTTGACTTGTTTTAAGGACATTACATTCCACTTTAATTTTGTGGGTGACTCCAAATCCACGCCTCCATTGGTTAATAAATTTGATTTCCATTAATGATTTTTGTGTGATTTTGTTGTCAGCACATTCAACTTTGTACAGAACAAGGTATTCAATGGGAATATTTCATTCACAATTGTGAAGTTGAATGAAATGTATTGGTTATTTAAAATTTTTGTGGAAATACAAAAACTGAAAAGTGGGGCATGCAATATTATTCAGCCCCTTTAACCTAATACTTTGTTGCTCCACCTTTTGCTGAGATTACAGCTGCAAGTCGCTTGGGGTATGTCTCTATCAGTTTTGTACATCGATAGACTGAAATTCTTGCCCATTCTTCCTTGGCAAACAGCTCGAGCTCAGGGAGGTTGAATGGAGATCGTTTGTGAACAGCATTGTAATCCTTCATGTAATGATACTGAGAGTGCTAAAAAATTCTGTATAATGGCTAGTGTGAGTATTACTAGATTTTTTTTTTTATAATAAAAATAGTAATATGGGAAATTGAGAAAGTGTACTTTCTTGCAGGGTATTGAAGATCATAACCTCCTAGCTGGTCATCTTGCCATGTTCTCCAGTGACTTTAACCTTGCCCAGGATCTGTACTTGGCTTCCAGCAATCCTATTTGTGCACTTGAGGTAGGTGCCCGCCATGCTTCTCTGTGTTGTCTTTTATTGCATTCTTACATGTAAGGGTACATTATAATAATTTATAATAAGGTTATTAGAAGTCCGCAGATTATTCTATGTGGGCGCTTTCTGTTCTGTGTGCCATGCTTTTCTGCTGTTCCTTGTCGTCGTCGAATATGAACATTTCTTCTACAGAATACACTGCTTCCAAGCTCCTTATTATCCGCATCCTAGTCTTTAGGCATGCTCCAATAAAGAAATGCAGATTCTTAGGGAGCTCTTGGCGGAGCGACTGCTGACAATTACGCTCTGGGCGTTATGAAAATAATATTTTATTGACTTTTTTCAATGGTTGAAAATTTGCTGTGATCTCTGCTCATGTATGAACCTTTACATACTGTGTAGGTCAGAAGAGACTTGCAGCACTGGGATAGCGCTCTGCAGCTTGCAAAGCGGCTGGCTCCTAACCAAATACCATTTATATCAAAGGAGTACGCCATCCAGCTGGAGTTCACGTGAGTCCGGTGTTATTTTTTTTGCAGTATTATTTTCTAGTACTACATTGTGTTGTCGTGGGCTCCTAATCTAAAGGCCTCCATGCACTGGTTTGGCCAACAATCTATTGTGTGGGAGACGGCCGACTGATTGTAGGGGAAGATGTGGATCGGGCATGTCCGCTTTCAGACTGCTGATCGCATTATTCTCCCTGAGATGAGCTTCTGGCCGACGCGTCCGCCCGCGGCTTTCTTATAGGGAATGTAGGAGCACTCGGCCGATGAATGGGAGAGTCGGCTGAGATGGCTGTTGGCTCAACAATCGGCCGACGCATCATTTGCCCGACAGTCATGTAATGTGTATGGCCGGTTGAAATCTAATTAAACACTTTACTTCTCGGCTCTCGGCATTGGAGTGATCACACTTTGAGCTGGACGGTTCCAGTGTTGGATTGAGACCGACTTGTTGCCTTGAGTTCATTGCTTAACAGCTAAAGTCCTGCACATCTTCACCAACAGTCTGTCTCCGAAAACTGAGCTCTGATCTTGTCTGCAGCAGCCGTCTTACCTTTCTGTAACATTTATCACTGACGTGTGTATGACATAGGAATACCACTTTAACTTTGTGTGACTTGGAATTCCCTTGTTTCTTCCCCAGGGGCGACTACGTAAATGCTCTGGCCCATTATGAGAAAGGAATGACCGGGGACCCCATGGTATGAATTCTACAAATCTGGATTCTGCGCTCCTTCAGGGTCCGGCACATATGATAGACATTATTCATTCACTCCTTCTAATAAGATAACGGGGCAACAGTCAGACTGGGCTTACATGTGTCCTGCCATCCAGGGGACTGTTCGTGTTCTTCATCGGGAGCATGAGTTATTGTACTCTGCTCTTAAAGAAGCCGATTCAGAAGACGCTATATGTTGTGACTGTTTTATGTGGGTCCCCAGCTTAGCAGAAGAGAATGGTGAAAAAGCCTGGTGAGAATTGGTGCCTTTTTAAAATCAGTTGAGGCACAAAAAAGTGATATTGTAATGTATGTAGTACAGTTCATATAGCGTCTTGTGCTTGGGTGCGATGAAAACACAGGAGTCACAGGTTTGATATAGAAAAGTCCTGTATTACTTCATACAAGTTGGCAGAAATAGTCACACAGTTTGCAGACACAGAAACAGGAGACACAGCAGGCCAGAGTAATCCAAGCTCAGCAATCACTCTCCAATACAGATTCAGGATCTTCTTCTCTGTTACCGTAAGTCCATGCAAACGTGGGTCTTTCAAAGAGCAGGGTTCAGAGTCCACAAGTGCTTCAGAGTTCCTCAGTAGGAATAGCTGGAGTACAAGGTCCAAGGCTTACAGGAGTCAAGTCACAGGTTCACTGCAGGCTAGATTCTGAAGCACTGATTGCTCAGCTGTGGCTGCTTAAGAAGCAAAGGAGAGAATCAGGGCGGGAACATGCAAGCTGGAAACTCCATTTTGACTGAGGGCAAGATAGCTGCAGCAAGACAGAAAGTAAAATGGCTGACGAACAAACTGAGTTTCAGGAATATATACATAGAACCTTAATTTACTCCCCCCTTAAGGACAACCTCCGGATGACCTCAGACCAGGCTTGTGTGGGTACCTCTGATGAAACTGACGGAGCAAGCGAGGAGCATTAACGTTATTGACCGGTTCCCATGAGTTGTCCTCCACTGGGTAGCCCTGCCATTTAATCAGATATTGTAACTGATTTCTATACAACCTGGAATCTAAAATCCTTTCCACCACAAATTCTTCCTGACCATCGACTAGCACTGGGTCAGGGCAAGGAGAGGAACGTCCAGGAAACGTATTGGGTGTCGCAGCCTTTAGTAGGGATACATGAAAGACAGGGTGGATTCTCATAGTTCTGGGCAGTTGAAGACGACAAGCAACGGCACTTATAATTTTACTGATTTTATAGGGTCCAATGTACTTATGTCCCAACTTAGACGATGGAATCCTTAACTTAAGATTTCTGGTTGACAGCCAGACCAAGTCTCCTACCTTGAAAGCTGGTGCAGGTTTACGAAATTTATCTGCTGCTTTCTTGTACCTTTCTTGAGCCGATTCCAGATTTTCCTTTAGAAGATCCATATTCTTCTGTAAAGACGTGATTCTTTCAGCCACTGCTGGTAAAGGCGTTTCTATGGGAAATCGTGGTAGAATGTTAGGATGATAACCTAGATTAGAGTAAAAAGGAGACTGTTTAGTGGAGGCACTCTGAGAGTTGTTATACGAGAACTCAGCTAATGGAAGTAGATCCACCCAATCATCCTGTAGGTGGCAGATAAAGCAGCGGAGATACTGCTCCAGGGTTTGATTGGTTCGTTCGGTCTGTCCATTAGTCTGGGGATGAAAAGCAGAAGAAAGGTTTACTTTAATGTCCAATGCTGCACAGAAATTTTGCCAAAACCTAGAAGTGAATTGCACCCCTCGATCCGAAATAACCTCATCCGGTACTCCATGTAAGCGAAACACATCTTTAATCATCAAATCTGATGTCTGTTTTGCAGTGGGTAAGCCGACACAAGGGATAAAATGAGCTGCCTTTGTTAGACGGTCAACCACCACTAGAATGGTGTTCTTCCCCTGAGAGGTTGGTAACTCCACAATGAAGTCCATAGAAATGGATCCCCACGGGCGGGCAGGGTGGGAAGAGGCTGTAACAGACCAGTTGGTGAGGAGCGAGGTGTTTTGCATCTTGCACAGACCTCACATGAAGTGACATAATTCAAAACATCCTTCCTGCAAGTGGGCCACCAAAAGAAACGAGAAAGAAATTCCTGTGTCTTTAGAATTCCTCTATGCCCAGCTATCTTGGAATCGTGAATGAGTTGCAATACTCTTAATCTGACTGTTTCAGGAATATACAGACGTTGTCCCTGAATCCACACACCATTCTTAAAGACAAGACTTACGTCCCTTGGGGGTTGTGCCAAAAAGGAATCCGCATGGTATGCTTCCTTGATGTCCTTAAGTAGGTCTTGATTATGAATTACTCCTAGGAATCTAGAGTCAGGAAGAATAGTCTTAGGAGGAGTAATTGGACGTGTCTCTGCTGAGTAAATCCTAGAGAGTGCATCAGCCTTTCCATTGCGCGATCCTGGTCTATAAGAGATGATAAAATTAAATTGGTTTAAGAAAAGATTCCAGCGAGCCTGGCGAGGAGTCAGGCACTTAGCCGACCTGATAAACTCAAGGTTACGATGGTCTGTCAGGACGACTATTTGCTGTGCAGCACCCTGAAGAAGGTGTCTCCATTCTTTGAAGGCGGCAATAATGGCCAACAACTCTCTATTGCCCACATCGTAGTTCCTCTCAGCCGAAGACAACTGCTGGGAAAAGAAGGCACAGGGATGCAAGACATTCTTCTCACCTGTTCTCTGAGAGAGTATAGCTCCAACGGCACAGTCTGAAGCATCCACCTCTATTATGAAGGCAAGCTCGGGGTTGGGATGTACTAGGATAGGTGCAGTGGTAAATTTATCTTTTAGACGGGAAAATGCTTCCTGAGCTTGGGGAGTCCAGGAAAACCTAGACTCTTTCCGGGTAAGTTGAGTGATAGGTGACACTACCTCAGAGAAATTTCTAATGAAACGTCTATAGAAGTTGGCAAACCCGATGAAGCGCTGTACCTCCTTCACATTTCTAGGACTTGGCCAATCCTTGATGGCTTGGGTTTTGCTTCCATCCATACTAATTCCTTGTGTAGACAGTACATACCCCAGAAATTGAATTTCGGTCCTATGGAATTCACACTTTTCAAGTTTGATGTAAAGATGATTTTGTCTTAGACGTTCCAAGACCATTCTCACATGTCCATGATGTTCCTCTGTGGAGTTAGAAAAAATTAGAATATCATCCAAATAAATTACCACGAATGTATCTAGGAGATCCCTGAAGATGTCATTCACCAAGTGTTGGAAAGTGGCTGGGGCGGTACTCAGACCAAAAGGCATAACTAGATATTCAAAGTGTCCATAGCGTGACCTGAATGCAGTCTTCCATTCATCCCCAGGTCTAATACGGACTAAGTTATTGGCCCCACAAAGATCTAGTTTAGAAAAAATTTTGGCATGTCGCACTCTCTCCAATAACTCAGGTATTAAAGGCAATGGATAACGGTTTCTAATAGTAACCTTATTGAGTTCCCTATAGTCTACGCATGGTCTCAGAGATCCATCTTTCTTCTTTACAAAGAAGATGGGTGCACCTGCAGGAGATGAAGAGGGGCGTATGAAGCCCTTGGCTAGATTTTCATCTATGTAATCCTTTAAAGCCTTTAGCTCGGGCCCCGCCAGGGGGTAGATCTTACCAAAAGGTATCTCTGCTCCAGGCAATAATTCAATTGGACAATCATATGGACGGTGAGGAGGAAGCTGGTCAGCGTTCTTCTTGTCACATAAATCCACATAGTCCTGGTATACAGCTGGTAGTTCAGGGACTGACATGATTCCTTTAGGAACAGAGCAAGCTGAAACTTTTGGACTCATCTGTTTCTCTGGAAAGTGTAATTCCTTGGTCTCCCAGTTAATGGTAGGATTCTGAGCCTGCAGCCATGGTAGCCCTAGAATAATGGGAAAGTGGGGAGAAGAGATAAGCATAAAGGACAGTTTCTCTTGATGATCTTTACCCATAAGAACCCTCAAAGGCTCTGTTTCCTGATCCACTGGTCCAGAGGTCAGCAGGGAGCCATCCACAGTTTCCATCTGTACTGGAGTAGCCTTCTTCACTGAACGTATTCCCTGTTTCAGAGCAAAGGAGACATCCATAAAATTTCCACTTGCCCCTGAGTCGATCATAGCAGAGCTAGACACCCAAGCTGAGTCAACCCAGAGTTTGATGGAAAGAAAGCAATGAGAATTGTTTTTCTTACAACTCAGCTGGGACACCGCTGAGGAAACTTGAAAAATGGCAGCGTTTACACAGTCAACGTCCTCAGAGGTAACGGAGTTTAAGTCCGAGAAATCAAGATCTGTTGCTGCAGATCTCTCTGGAGCCTGAGGCTCGGACCTGACAGATCCCCTCTCGCAACACTCACAATGAATGAGTGCTGCAGTAGTCTTACGAGAACGGCTGGGGCAGTTTATAATGAAGTGCCCTGACTTACCACAATAGAAACATAGATTCTCCTTAAAACGATGTTCCTTGCGTGCATCACTAACCCGTCATTGTAAAGAGTCTAACTGCATGGGTTCAGGTTCAGGTTCCCGTGTAATCCTACTCAAAGGTTCCTTAGCTGGAGAGGAAGGTAGGAAAAGGTTAGTACGATTGCTTTCGAACCATCTCTCTTGCCTGCGTTCAGTCAGACGAGTATCAATACGGATGCAGTAGTTAATAAAGTCACCTAACGCAGTGGGAGGGTCGGCACGAGCAAGTTCATCCTTAATCAGTGGAGATAACCACTTTCGAAAAATAGATTTTTTGGCGGAACTGTCCCAGGTGGTATCAAGGGCCCATCTCCTGAAATCCAAGGCATATTCAGCTACCGAGTGCTTACCTTGGCGCAAAGCTAACATGGCTGCTTCAGCTGTTGCACCTCGATTGGGGTCATCAAACACCTGCCCCATGGCTGAAATAAAATCATCAAGGTGATTCAAACAATCATCCTCAGTCTCAATCAGAGGGTTTGCCCACATTAAAGCCTTGTTGGTAAGCAACATAATTATAGTAAGCACCTTAGATCGTTCAGTGGGAAATTGTGAAGCATGTGCAGAAAAAAAAAGATTGCATTGATTAATAAATCCCCTGAATTTCTCACGTTCACCGCCAAAACGAAAAGGGGGCAACTTGGGAATCCCAGCACTCGGGGCTACGGCAGGAGCCTGGACTCGCCCCTCTAGAACCTCAATCCTGGCTCGCAAATCCTGGGTAGTCTGTCCAACCACTTGCAAATTGTGATTATTGAGGTCCTGTAGATTTGTAAAACGGGTCTTTATATTCTGCAAATCTGCAAGGATATTATCAGTCACTCCGCAAAGTTCCTTTATGCGGGCCTCCATTTTCCAGATCTTTTAAGACAGGATTACTGGAAGAAGAGGAGAGAAAAAAAACAATAGTGTTCACCTGTGGCAACACTGCAGAGAGAAAAAAAAATTAAGGGAACTGCTCACCTGGAATGGTTGTGAGAAGTCACAACCACTATCATCACAGAAAGTTTCAACCAGACATCTGATATCCAGAGTTACAGCAGACAAAAAAGAGAAAGGAAAAAAAAAAAAAAACAATAGTGTTTACCTGTGGTAACACTGCAAAAAGAAAAAACTTAAGGGAATTGCTCACCTGGAATGGTTGTGAGAAGTCACAACCACTGTCATCACAGAAAGTACAACCGGACGTCTGATATCCACAGTACAGCAGACACAGCCTTCCGGACCCAGCAGACACTAACGTTTTGTCTTCAGAATCTTGTAATGTATGTAGTACAGTTCATATAGCGTCTTGTGCTTGGGTGCGATGAAAACACAGGAGTCACAGGTTTGATATAGAAAAGTCCTGTATTACTTCATACAAGTTGGCAGAAATAGTCACACAGTTTGCAGACACAGAAACAGGAGACACAGCAGGCCAGAGTAATCCAAGCTCAGCAATCACTCTCCAATACAGATTCAGGATCTTCTTCTCTGTTACCGTAAGTCCATGCAAACGTGGGTCTTTCAAAGAGCAGGGTTCAGAGTCCACAAGTGCTTCAGAGTTCCTCAGTAGGAATAGCTGGAGTACAAGGTCCAAGGCTTACAGGAGTCAAGTCACAGGTTCACTGCAGGCTAGATTCTGAAGCACTGATTGCTCAGCTGTGGCTGCTTAAGAAGCAAAGGAGAGAATCAGGGCGGGAACATGCAAGCTGGAAACTCCATTTTGACTGAGGGCAAGATAGCTGCAGCAAGACAGAAAGTAAAATGGCTGACGAACAAACTGAGTTTCAGGAATATATACATAGAACCTTACAGATATGGAAGGTCCAGATATAATGAAACACTTCCTTGGGGCTCATTAAGACGTCCGCGCAAATCGGTCCGATCTTGGACTGCAATGTACGGACTGGCCGTGTGTCTCCCTTACGGAAGAGACAGGGTCTCATGTGCTAGAAACCACTACAAACCCCCAGTGCAGAATGACATATACATATATACTTTGTGGTATTAACATGATTGTGTCTGGGAAAGGAAATCACCTCTAAAGAAGGGATAAGCTGGGACCCCCTACACATAGACCCTGTATTACCCACAGTGGGTGCGCCAAGGTTATGTACTTTTTTGTAAGTGAATAATAAACAGTTGCATGATAGCCGGAGTGTCCTATAAGCTCATGTGGGATCGATTATTATTATTAGTGATGAGTGAACGTGCTGGGATGTTATCTGAGCATGCTCGGGGGCTACCCGAGTGACTTCAGCGTACTCGAAAAATATATCCCCACGGCTGCATGTCTCGCGGCTGTTTGACAGTCACAACACATGCACGGATTTCCTATTCGTTAGGCAGTCTTTGCACGTTGTTCGGCTGTCAAATTTCCCCGAGACATTCAGCCGCGGGACTCTGACATATTTTTCGAGTACACCAAAGACCCTTGGTTAGCCCCCGAGCATGCTCAGATAACACCTTATCCCAGCACGTTCGCTCACCACTAATTATTATATATGCCCTTTGCTGTTTTTAACCCTCATGTCTTGTAGTAACATACTTGTCTTGGCAAATTGCAGTTTTCTCATAGAAGTTTATTTACAACAGTATCAAGAACACGATGAAACTTGCCTTGCCGGAGTGGCTCGAATGTCGATCCGCATGGGAGACATCCGGCGCGGGGTTAATCAGGCTCTCAAACACCCCAGTAGACTGCTGAAGAAGGACTGTGGGGCCATTCTGGAGAGCATGAAGGTACGCGGGTTTGTGATGTTGGCCTGTAAAATGAGGACTTGAAAATGCCACAGTTCTTCATGATTCCCAAATTGATTTGTGTTTTAGCAATTTTCAGAGGCCGCTCAGCTTTATGAGAAGGGCCAGTACTATGACAAAGCCGCTTCTGTATACATCCGAAGTAAAAACTGGTAAGACATTGAAATAGAATATTTTCTCTATGTTAGAAATCTGCTTTGCAGTTGTTTTTGTATTTTCCCGTTTTTTACCCTTCCCATAGTCATTCTTGGTATTTTGGCTCAGGGCTAAGGTTGGAGAGCTGCTTCCTAATGTGTCTTCTCCCAAGATCCACCTGCAGTATGCCAAGGCCAAGGAGGCCGATGGAAAGTAAGTTCAGGGCAGCATCAATTATTGTTATTCAGGACCACCGGGATTCAGATATTTTAGTAAAATAAATATTAAGTAAAAAAAAGTAATAAAGGAATGCAGGTGAACTGGAGACAAAGGTGCTGGTGGGTAAAGGGGAGTTTGTGTGGGTGAATTAGGCCGATCAGAGAATATGGATGTCATGAAGACACCAGAATATATACAGGGTGCCTCTAGTTTTGTTACCGACGGCGTCCCCTGTCGGACTTTTAAAAGTGATGGCAGGAAAAAGGCCGGTCCAGTATGATTGCCTCCGCAATGACTCCTTGCTATGTCGGCCATGTCTTCCATGTCTTCCACTGTAACGTTTCCACTTCTGGTCAGCAATGTAACAGGTAACCATTAGGCCATGTTCACATCTCGTTTTACCTTACATCTGGTGTCTCCGAAAATTATGTACAACAGAGCACACCGTGACTCTGCATCATTATAGTCAATGACCCTATCAGGGCATGTGCCTGAATCCCGTTTGTGGTGGCCCAGACGTAAGCCCCAACAGAGACCCTGATCGTAGGGTAAAACGTGCTGTGAACCCCGCCGTAATATGCAATGAATCCTCTTCCTTGCCTCTCTGTAGGTATAAGGAAGCCGCCCTGGCTTATGAGAATGCGAGAGACTGGGATAACGTCATCCGGATCTACTTGGATCATTTGAACAATCCTGAGAAAGCCGTGGGGATTGTGAAGGAGACGCAGTCATTGGAGGGGGCCAAGATGGTAGCCAGGTAATCTGTCTCACGTACATGTACACAGTGTATGGAGGGAAATAGTAGGACACTGCTCAATCATTGAATTCAGGTTTACATTCATCCCCATTGCCCCTGGTGTGTAATATCCAGACCCCTCATGCCGACTGCCTTTACGAACATGTGACATAATGGCTGGTGGTAATAATCTCACCGCTACCAGCACGGTCCCGAAACAGGACGTCACCCGTGTAACATGTCCGTACGCGAAATATCTTCCCCAACTCAATACTCCACCATCACCTGTGAGTGATATTATTGATAAATGGAGGAAACCACAACTCAACCACAAAGTGCCGACCACGTAAGGTCACAGAGCGGGATCACCGAGTGCTGAGGAGCAGAGGGCACAAAGTCACTAACGCTCCGCGGACTCCATAACTGCAGAGGCCAAACCTCCTCTGGTATTAATATCAGCACAAAAACTGTGTCCCCTGCCGGGAGCTTCCTGGCCGAACAGCTGCATGCAGCCTTACATCACCAAGCACAATGCCAAGTGTCAGACGGCGTGGTGTAAACCGCCACCAATGGACGCTGGAGCAATGGAAACATGTTCTTTACAGTGACGGATCACACTTCTCTGTCTGGATTCTGATGGATGAGTCTGGGTTTGGTGAGTGTTACGAGAACGTCACCTGCCTGGCTCCATGGGGCCACCTGTAAACTATCGTGGAGGAGGGATAATGCTGTGAGATTGCTTTTCAAGCTTTGGCTTGGGCCCTTAGTTCCAGTGTAGGGAAATCTTAATATTTCGGCATAAAAACACATTTTGGTCAATTTTATGCTTCTATAAACTATGGGAAAAGTTTGAAAACACTTTTGTGTTCCTGCAGGACTGTGTCCAGTGCACAGACCGAGATCCATAATGGCGTGGATGGGGGAGCATGGGGGGAAGAACATGTCTTAACTCTGAACTTAACCCCTTTAATACATACACAACGTATGTTATTCAGATTATTACTGTGGAAAAAGCAACAAGCCAGAATAAAGTTGGAGCATCTTCAAAGGGACAAAACAGCCGTGGCCCTGACTATTCCCGATGCTTGGAATTATTATCTAGCTGGCTGCCCAAATCCAACAGCTGAAAGGCTGGAATCAGGATATGGCCGGGTGAAAGTGGACAATTAGTCATACAGATAACTCCTTGGCTTATACCTATTTACGGTAGAGGCTGGAAAACAACATCCCATTCACCAGCGTTGTCTGTGATATGTAAAGTGTGGGACAGAGGAGACCAATGTTCCCTTCCTAGGCTTGTAATACGCAGTGTGAACGGACACTTGCTGGACGGCAGATAACTTCTGTGTATACGATGAATCCGAGAAATTACTTTTATGTACGAATATACATGCATATGGACAACCTTTTAATGTTAATTTTCTGTATTTTTTTTACATTTATTTCTAAGGTTTTTCCTTCGCCTTGGAGACTATGGTTCAGCCATTCAGTTTTTAGTATTGTCCAAGTGCAACAATGAAGCTTTCCAGCTGGCCCAGCAGCACAACCAGATGGAAATCTATGCTGATGTTATAGGTATGACCTGCTAACAGGTGGAGATCCGCTGCAATGTGAAATGTGCTGTATGCAGGTCAGATACATCCTGTGTAGTAGCGAATGCATATCTCTTACTTTGTGCAAACCACAGGTGCCAGCAATTGTGTGTTTCTTATATAGAAAATGTTCATGGACAATGTTTTTATTAGATAAATGTAGAATGTGTTATGGTATGTGAAGACGATCCAGAACTGGCAGAGCATGTTCTCCGCGTCCAAAGCGCCACCGTCTATTGTACGCAGGTAAATCCGCATGTGTTCCTTCAACCGTGCGCATTCACCGCGTCCGACACATTGTATGGATGGAATTCCTAGCATCTCCGCAAGATAAATAGACATGCTGCGATCTGGAGAGATGCGCCGCATGTCCGTCTCCGTGGGTGATCCACGGGAGTCTGTGGACGCATGCTGGGCATAGGATTTCATGAGATCCCATCCATTATGCTGTAACATCTGGACGCTGCACAAGTACGCAGCGTCCAACCTGCAGCAATGACATTGTGTGCACCTACCCTAACTATGAGCTACTTGTGTGCGCTGATCTGACCTGAATGTGTCTTTCTGCCGCAGGGTCTGAGAACACCAGTAATGAAGATTATCAGAGTATCGCACTTTACTTCGAGGGAGAGAAGAAGCATTATCAAGCTGGGAAGTTTTTCTTGCTTTGTGGTCAACATGCAAGGGTAGGAGAAAGCCGTACCTAGAGGTTATGTGCTCATCACATCCCCAAATTGTAATCTGTCACTCCAGAGTAATTCTGAATTTCCCCACCGGAGTGTTATCAGTAATGTACATTCACTGTGTATAGTAAAATACTTACCGGTCTTGAACTGCCTCCGGCGCCGCTCCACCATCCTGTGACCGCACCTCTGACTGGCTGGAAATGACTGCTATCACTATCGGTCTTAGGCCGGGGTCACACTTGTGTATGCGATATACTAATGACCCTCGGCTCCAGCTCTGCTGCGAGCAAGAGCCGAGTGTCAGTGCTGTGATCCTCTCGCATGACTGGATCGGAGCACAGCTGCGTAGGAGACGGAGAAAGTAATTTCTCCATCTCCTCTGCTGCCGGAGCCTGTGGGAATCGCACTGCACTTGGGTGATATCCGAGTGCAGTGCGATGTTTCACTCGCACCCATAGACTTGTATGTTTTATCACATAGCACTCGGCTGTATTCTACGGTAGTGTGACTCCGGCCTTAATGTAAGTCTATAAGAGCCTCATTCTCATAGACTCACATTGAGAAATGACTGGAGCGATCCAGCAGGTCACGTGGTGCAAAAGAGAACTGGAGAGGTACGGGAAGAGCAGAAGACGTTGGCCAGTAAGTATCTTACTATACACGCAGGACTTATACATACAGGTCCTTCTCAAAAAATTAGCATATAGTGCTAAATTTCATTATTTTCCATAATGTAATGATTACAATTAAACTTTCATATATTTTAGATTCATTACACACCAACTGAAATTTGTCAGGTCTTTTATTGTTTTAATACTGATGATTTTGGCATACAACTCCTGATAACCCAATAAACCTGTCTCAAAAAATTAACATATTTCAACCATCCAATAAAATAAAAGTGTTTTTTAAAAACAAACAAAAAAAACATCAAATAATAAAGTTCAGTTATGCACTCAATACTTGGTCGGGAATCCTTTTGCAGAAATGACTGCTTCAATGCGGCGTGGCATGGAGGCAATCAGCCTGTGACACTGCTGAGGTGTTATGGAGGCCCAGGATGCTTCGATAGCGGCCTTAAGCTCATCCAGAGTGTTGGGTCTTGCGTCTCTCAACTTTCTCTTCACAATATCCCACAGATTCTCTATGGGGTTCAGGTCAGGAGAGTTGGCAGGCCAATTGAGCACAGTAATACCATGGTCAGTAAACCATTTACCAGTGGTTTTGGCACTGTGAGCAGGTGCCAGGTCGTGCTGAAAAATGAAATTTTCATCTCCATAAAGCATTTCAGCCGATGGAAGCATGAAGTGCTCCAAAATCTCCTGATAGCTAGCTGCATTGACCCTGCCCTTGATGAAACACAGTGGACCAACACCAGCAGCTGACATGGCACCCCACACCATCACTGACTGTGGGTACTTGACACTGGACTTCAGGCATTTTGGCATTTCCTTCTCCCCAGTCTTCCTCCAGACTCTGGCACCTTGATTTCCAAATGACATGCAAAATTTGCTTTCATCAGAAAAAAGAACTTGGGACCACTTAGCAACAGTCCAGTGCTGCTTCTCTGTAGCCCAGGTCAGGCGCTTCTGCCGCTGTTTATGGTTCAAAAGTGGCTTTACCTGGGGAATGCGGCACCTGTAGCCCATTTCCTGCACACGCCTGTGCACGGTGGCTCTGGATGTTTCTACACCAGACTCAGTCCACTGCTTCCTCAGGTCCCCCAAGGTCTGGAATCGGTCCTTCTCCACAATCTTCCTCAGGGTCCGGTCACCTCTTCTCGTTGTACAGCGTTTTCTGCCACATTGTTTCCTTCCAACAGACTTCCCATTGAGGTGCCTTGATACAGCACTCTGGGAACAGCCTATTTGTTGAGAAATTTCTTTCTGGGTCTTACCCTCTTGCTTGAGGGTGTCAATGATGGCCTTCTTGACATCAGTCAGGTCACTAGTCTTACCCATGATGGGGGTTTTGAGTAATGAACCAGGCAGGGAGTTTTTAAAAGCCTCAGGAATCTTTTGCATGTGTTTAGAGTTAATTAGTTGATTCAGAAGATTAGGGTAATAGCTCGTTTAGAGAACCTTTTCTTGATATGCTAATTTTTTGAGACAGGATTTTTGGGTTATCAGGAGTTGTATGCCAAAATCATCAGTATTAAAACAATAAAAGACCTGAAAAATTTCAGTTGGTGTGTAATGAATCTAAAATATATGAAAGTTTAATTGTAATCATTACATTATGGAAAATAATGAAATTTAGCACTATATGCTAATTTTTTGAGAAGGACCTGTACATTAGTAGTACCACTCCGGGGGTGAAATGACCAAAATACCCTGGTAGAGAAGTACTTTAAGACTGAGTTCACACTGGGAGTTTTTTACAACTTTTTTTTTATACAAATTTTAGCTGCGTTTTACAGTACCATCAAAGTCTGAGATTTCAGAAATCTCATGCACACACATTGTTTTTTTGTCCTCAGGATTTTGTGCTTTGCATGTTCTTTTTTGCACTATGGAGCATGTCACTTCTTTCAGCGTTTTCCCAACCATTGAAATGAATGGATGGTGAAAAAAACGCTCAACAAACCTACCAAAAATGCAGGTATCAGGTTTTGTTGCATTTTTTGTGCCAAAACCGGATTTTATAGAATAGGACTTTTTTTTTCAACACTAAACTTCATCAGCACGCACAAGAGACAAATCTAGCATGTCAAAACCGCAGCAAAAACTGCACAAAAATAGGCATAAAAAACGCAAGAAAAATCAAGAGAAACATGCTTTTTTCTGCAGCTTCTTTCCTACCTATAGATCCGTTTTTGCTGCAGAAAATAAATGCAGAAAAAACGCCATGTGTGAACTTACCCTAAGTCTAGGCTAGGCTGGATGGTTTACGGCATAAGCCCAGATCTACTTAGTGTCATCCACGGTGCAGTTCTGTGGAGTGTGAACGTTGCTGTGGAGGATAAATTGTAGTAAAGTGCCACTAGGCTGAATGGACAGACTTACTGTAGATATTGCTGCGGGATAGACCGATGCATTGGGCCCTTTGTTTTTCTTTCCTTTGCTTCATTGTAGCTAAAATGAAATGCAAAGCATCTTTAATAATAGCCTTCATGTCCCAGCTCATTTTGTGGACACAGCCCCTATGCAGAATATCATTTTGCTGATGAAGCTGTTACTTTATGGCTACAGAACAGATCTGTATGAAGTCTGCTCCTGACGCCATATTACCTGCTCTCCGTGGTCATCGCAGGGCAGCCTAATGCCCATCAGGTTATATATGCCAGACGTCAGAGACAGGGGACAGTGACCCCAGCAATGATTGGGCGCAGGGCTAAGCAGAAACTCGTCGGTCGCCATATTAATAAATGTTCTTACAATTCCCATCTGTGGACGTTTTATTTTTCAGGCTTTGAAACACTTTTTAAAGTGTCCAACAGCTGAAGAAAACGCAGCCATAGAAATGGCGATAGAAACGGTAAAAGGGGCCTGGGGGTCTTCTGTATCTGTTCCATTTCTGCTTTGTGTTGTGTAGATTTTGGTTTTTAACTGCAATTTCAGCAGCAGATGGAAGGAAGGGAGACACATTCATTACCAGTGGGTAGGCGGAGCCCACACAGGATAGAACACCTCAGATTAAAAAGAGTGTTGACCGGCCCCTCCAGCTTGGGCTCCTCCTACTCCAGCTCTCCAGTCTAAAATTTGAGGTCACAGAGGATAGTCGCTGCTGGAGCAGCTCCTCAGAAAAATTTTTTATTTTAGTCGGACAGAGACTTGGACCGCCAGTGGTCTAGAGGTCTCAGGGGTCTCAGCGCTGCTGGACCCCCACCTCTCCCTTGGCGGATCTGTATTACCCTGTAAGGTGGTCCCTGCAGAACCCTGCCGGCCCTGGGGGATGAGGATTGCTTCCCTGGCGGGGACGCAAACCGCGCTTCTGGGGTCACTGCGTTCCCCGCCCTGGGGGGAAGCTACGGGCACAGCGCCACAAATCTCTGAGGGGTCCCTGTGGCGCTCAGCTGGGTGAGTACTCCACATTTTAATGTGTTTGAGTGCCTCAGCGGCCGCTGCGGCAGCCGCTGCTACATGTATTCAGTGTGGTGATTGTGTACTTTTGTCCGCAGGTGGATGCCTGCAGGACATGGGAGCGGGAGCGGAGTGAGTCGCGCGCTTTTTTTGAAACCGGCGGGGGGCGTGGCTTCGCGCTTTCCCATTTTTTCGCGGGCAGGAAGCGCTCTGAGCGCGCGCTTTACCCTGCCTTTTCTCTTCCGGCTTCTCTCCTCTAGCGCGGCGGCCATTACTGACGGCCTCCTCGGGCTCCCCACTCTCTGCTCTCCCCGACCGACCGAAAGGAACAAGGACACTACACCGCGGCCAGCTGGGTGAGTCGCTTCTACCTGTCAGGGCAGAAGCTTGATCCCCTCACCCCCACAGCGCAGGGCAAGGTACTGTCACACAGAACGCTCCCGCTACGATTACGATAGCGACGCATAATTTTGCGATCTTTTTGTGATCGTTTTAATGTCGCTAGTAGCTGCCACAGTGGGCGATCTCATTGACGACGCATAAGTGGTTAGCGATCTCCTTAGCGACTTTGGCGGTCATTGCGATGTACAATTCAGCGCAATATGTTAGCGATTTTGTTGGCGTTCTTGTTTAGTGTGGCATACTTTTGAGGCACTGTCCTGCAGCTGTTACCTCATAAGAGGCACCTGGGGCTCGCACACCCTTTTCATTAAACAAGGGTTGTGGGGAGTCTGCGACATTAACCCCTTCTTTGGCGGTTAACCCTTTATGGGGAGACAGCTGGGGTAGCTCTCTCTTTAAGGCCTTTTTTTCACATTTTGACGGATTTTGACTGACGTCGCACGACTGAAGTGTGAAAGAGGCCTAAGAGCTTTAACCCTTCAGCGTTCGTTTTGCCTTTGAAAACCACACTGTTCTAGTTGCTGACAGGTTTTGACCTGCCATATACTGTGTGAGGGCATGTCAGATCAGGGTCCAGGAGGTGCGGACCGTCTCCCAGATCCGCTACAGGATCAGTCTCGCGTATCTGACACGCAGACCTCGACGGCGTCAAGCGCAGCGGTCGGAGGTGTCAGTGATGTCAAAATGGAGGCCCTCGCTCGTTCTATTAATGGCCTTTCTGACCTTCTAGGTTATTGGGTGTCAGCTAGATCCTCTCATGGTAGGAAGCGACACAGGCCGGTGCCATCTTCCCTGCGTAGCGACTCGGAGATTTCGGGCATGGAGGGTTCCCCTTCAAGCTCGGATGGGGAGATGTCCGATTCGGATAAGGAGGATCGGCAGGGACACTCTGCCTCTCTTTTGAGCCGTACAGAGGCTTTTATTGGAGCCATGAGGGAGGCGTTACAGTTACCGGAGGAGGTAACTAGACGTCCTGGTAAGTCGGCCCGGATGTTTCAGGAGTCGCATAGGTCGCGATCAGCCTTACCATCTCTGGATGAGCTTAATGGGGCAGTGGAGAAGGAACGCCTGTGTCCAGATAAACGTTTTCAGGGGACACGGTTTTTTGAGACGCTGTATCCGTGTACGACGGAGTTGATTGATAATTGGATTCCTTCTACTGAAGTGGATGTCCCTTTATCCCAGCTTAGCAAATCCTCATTACTTCCTGTTAAAGGGAAGTCGAGTATGCAGGATCCGCTGCACAGAAAAACGGAGATGGCAGCGAAATCCATCTACGAGGCCGCGGGTCATGGATTCAGAGCAGTGCTAGGATCCATGTGTGCTTGTAAAGCTTCCCTGAGCTGGTTAGACCGTCTACGGACGGCGTGGCAAGATGGATCCCCACTATCCGAAGTAGAGGGGCTTTTCAAGTCATTGGAGGATGCAGCCCAATATGGCAGTGATGCAGGTTTGGATACTGCCTCAATGCTGTCCAGGGCACAATCCTCGGCGATCACAGTCAGGAGAGCACTGTGGCTTAGACAGTGGACCGGAGACGCGGTTTCCAAGCAAGGTTTGCTTTCTTTAGCTTACAAGGGTGGTCAGCTATTTGGATCTGACCTCACGGAGCTGATTGCCAAGGCAAAGGCAAAAGAAACGGCTTTACCGCAGCGAAGAGCTGTGACTTCTGCGTCTGGCAGGCATAGTGCCGGTAGTAGTCGGCGGTCCTTTTGGTCCAGGGGACGGTTCGGTCAGCCCTCTTGGGGATCGGGTCGTCCCTCTTTTTCAGGAAAAAAGAACGCTCAGAAATCCCGCACTCCCTGGAAACAGAGCTTCCGCCAAGACAAGCGGGAAGCTGACAAAAAGCCCGCTAAGGCGGACTGACGCCAGGGTCTCACTCGAGGGCTCTCGAGTGGGAGGTCGCCTGCTCCAATTCGAACCGACTTGGGCTTCCCGCGTGTCGGACGCCTGGGTGACGCGGGTTGTGTCGGCAGGCTACTTCATAGAGTTTCTTTCTCGACCCCCAGACAGTTTTGGCCAATCCCGCATTCCGTCAGAGCCCGAGCTATTTGCCGCTCTACTGCGGGAGGTCGATTCCCTTCTGCAGAAGGGTGTGGTGGTACCAGTTCCACCGGAGGACCGGGGAAGAGGGTTTTATTCCAACCTCTTTGTGGTCCCCAAAAAGGAGGACAAATTTCGCCCCATTCTGGATCTCAAAAGATTGAATCGGCATGTCCGCACCCGGAAATTCCGCATGGAGTCACTTCGCTCCGTTGTGGCGGCCTTGTCACAGAACAATTTTTTGGTGTCAATCGACATTCGCGACGCTTATTTGCATGTCCCCATCGGAAGGGCCCACCAACGCTTCCTTCGTTTTGCCATAGGTCAGGACCATTACCAGTTTGTGGCCCTGCCATTCGGGTTGGCCTCAGCACCCAGAGTTTTTACAAAAATTCTGGCTCCTCTCATGGCGATTCTGCGAAGACAGGGGGTTACGATTCTTCCCTATCTGGACGACCTTTTGATTGTGGCGTCCTCAAAGGAGGAGGCGGTGACGGCTCGCAATCTATCCCTTCAGCTCCTGGAGGACTTCAGGTGGCTGGTCAATTGGGAGAAGTCGTCTCTGGAACCGTCGCAGTCAATCCTGTTTTTGGGAATGCATTTCGACACGGTACGAGCAGTGGTGTCTCTGCCTCCAGACAAGCAAGTGAGTCTTCTTCGTCATGTACAGGTCATGAAGTCTGCGACAGCAATGCCCCTTCGAAGGTGTATGCGCCTTCTGGGTTTGATGGTGGCGTCAATGGAAGCAATTCCGTTTGCCCAATTTCATTCCAGGGCTCTCCAAATGTTCATCTTGAACCGATGGAATCGATTGCAGTTTTCACTGGATTGCAGTGTCATCATCTCCCACAGGGTGAGAGAGTCTCTAGAATGGTGGTTACGTCCGGAAGCGTTATCCCCGGGGAAGTCCTTCCTTCTTCCGAGGTGGTCGATCATAACCACCGATGCCAGCCTGACGGGCTGGGGGGGTGTCTGGAACGATCTCTGGATTCAGGGAGTATGGTCATTGGAAGAGTCTGTCCTGCCGATCAACATCCTGGAATTGAGGGCAATTTTCCTTTGCCTCCAACACTGGACGGTCCCTTTAAGCGGTCTACCAGTCCGAGTGCAGACAGACAACGCGACGGCGGTCGCGTATATCAACCATCAAGGTGGGACGAGGAGCTTCAGGCTCATGATGGAAGTGTCTCGAATTCTGGTATGGGCCGAGGCCAGAGTGCCAGCCATCTCTGCGATTCACATTCCAGGAGTTCAGAATATCACAGCGGACTTCCTCAGTCGCGAAAAGATGGATCCCGGAGAATGGAGTCTTCCTCCGGAAATTTTTGCACTGCTGTGCTCCCGTTGGGGAACTCCCCAAGTGGATTTGATGGCATCCAGGTTCAATGCCAAGTTACCGACGTTCATGTCCAGGTACAAGGACCCGAAGGCTGTGGCGGTGATGCTCTGGTGGCTCCTTGGGACCAATTCAAGCTAATCTATGTGTTCCCACCGATATCCTTACTTCCTCTGGTGTTGCGTCGGATCAGACTGGAGAGAGTCCCGGCTATGTTGATAGCCCCAGATTGGCCGAGGAGGACGTGGTTCTCGACACTGGTGTCGCTTCTGGCAGCGCCTCCACTTCCACTCCCTCTTCGCCCGGACCTGTTAACCCAAGGGCCCGTTCGTCACCCGGACCTGAAGTCTCTGCGTTTGACGGCGTGGCTCTTGAGACCGAAATCTTGACCCGTCAAGGTTTTTCAGCTGAAGTCATTGCCACTCTGCGAGCTGCCAGAGGTCTGGCTACTACTAGGATTTATCACAAGACTTGGGAAGCCTTCTTTTCGTGGTGTTCGGGTTCTTCTAGGAACCCGAGGATTTTTTCCATTCCCAATTTGTTGGCCTTTTTGCAGTACGGGCTGGACAAGGGTTTGGCAGTTAGCACTCTGAAAGGGCAGGTTTCTGCTCTGTCCTTGCTGTTTCGGAAGGCTATCGCCTCGCGTAGGGACGTACGTTCCTTTTTTCGCGGGGTAACCCGTCAAGGCGCTTGTGTCTCCTTGGCGGCTCAATCTTGTCTTGGAGGCTCTTCAACATGGGCCTTTTGAGCCTATGGACTCTGTTAATCTTTCCTTTCTCTCTTGGAAGGTTGTCTTCCTAGTGGCGGTCACTTCTTTGAGAAGGGTTTCTGAGTTGGCGGCTCTTTCTTGCTCGCCTCCTTTTCTGGAGTTTCACCCAGATCGCGTAGTGCTTCGCACACGGGGCGATTTTCTACCTAAAGTGGTGTCACAGTTTCATGTTAACCAGGATATTGTGTTGCCCTCGCTTTGTCCGGAGCCAAGGAATGCGAAGGAACGGGCCTTGCACACATTGGATTTGGTGCGGGCTTTGAAGTTCTATTTGTCTATTACTCAAAGTTTTCGGAAGTCGGATTCTCTGTTTGTGATTCCAACAGGTCGTCGACGTGGACAACGAGCTTCCAAGGACTCTATAGCTCGTTGGATTCGGTCGGCCATTTTAGAGGCTTACCGACTTAAGGGCGAACCTTGCCCGATTAAGATTCGAGCTCACTCCACGAGGGCTGTGGGTTCATCGTGGGCTTTTCATCAAGGAGCCTCGGCAGCTCAGCTCTGCCGGGCGGCGACCTGGCGTTCCGTCCACACATTTACAAAATTTTATAAGGTGGACGTCAGTGCTTCCGCTGATGCGGCCTTAGGACGTAGGGTCCTGCAGGCAGCTGTAGTTTAAAGTTCTTGTGAACTTGTTTTTTAGCTCTAGTTGCGCATTTATTTAAGTTGTTGGGAATCTGCCTCTGTTGGTTTTTTGCCCACCCTTAATTTCTGGACTGCTTTGGGACGTCCCACTGGTAATGAATGTGTCTCCCTTCCTTCCATCTGCTGCTGAAATACGGATTTTGGTAACACCTTACCTGTAAAATCCTTTTCAGCGAAGGAAGGGAGACACAGATCCCTCCCATGGCAGAAGTGTGTTGTTGTGTTTTCAGATGCGGCGTGACCCTTCTCTGATAGCGATTATCTGGGCTGAGGTCGGCGCGCTAAGGCTCTTTTCCAGCATTTCCAGCTCATCGCAGTGGTCAGGTTCTGTGAGTAGTACCTGGGACTGTGTGGTTTTTTCGGCTATATGCATAACCTGTCTTCTTGTTTTTTCTCTGAAGTCCTTCAGAAGGGGTTATGTTGCTACGCTGGTGATATTTGCTCTTCCTTAGCTTGTGTACGGACTGGAGAGCTGGAGTAGGAGGAGCCCAAGCTGGAGGGGCTGGTCAACACTCTTTTTAATCTGAGGTGTTCTATCCTGTGTGGGCTCTGCCTACCCACTGGTAATGAATGTGTCTCCCTTCCTTCCTTCGCTGAAAAGGATTTTACAGGTAAGGTCTTACCAAAATCCGTATTTTAGGTGCTGATTTTTCACTTTTTGTGTTTGTAACTGAACAGGTTGGCCAGGCCAAAGAGGAGATGCTGACCAACCTGCTGATAGACTATCTAATGGGGGAGAGTGACGGCATGCCCAAGGTCTGTTTAATGCGCTATTATAAATGGCTAAACGTTAGTGTAATGTTATAGGGAATCTGTCCGTACAAGTGACTGTTCAAACCAAGCACAGCTGCTCAGTGCACCCTTGGTGTGGCCAAACAGTTCACCGCAGCTTCCCACCTACTTGTCTTGTTTTCCGTCAATCTACGCCCTTCTCTTCCTCAAATGACAACTTTACTAGAACCAGAGAAGGGTGGGGATAGATGGAAAAGAAGACAACTTGGTGGGAAGCTGCACCAAACTGTTTACTTACCCCAAGGGTGCACCGAGCGGCTGTGCTTGGTTTGAACAGTCATGTCGGTTTGACAGACTCCCTTTAATACCTTGAAGACCGAGCAATTTTTTGTTTTCATTGGGCTTCCGTTCTTTCTTCTGCTTTTTCTAAGAGCCCTAACATATGAGGGTTTGTTTTTTGCAAGACGAGTTGATATTTTAAATTATTCTTATTATTTATTATTATAGCGCCATTTATTCCATGGCGCTTTACATGTGAGTGACGCCGTTCATTTCAACATTCAGTGTATAGGAAAACTTGACAAAAAAAGTGAAATTCTGAAAAAAAAAATAGCAATTCCGTAATTTATTTATTTATTCTTTAGTTCCCTTAGGAGACTTGAACCTGTGATTGTCTGCTTTCTTATACTATATACTGCCAAACAACATTATTGCACTAGTGGATTAAAGTACATAGGAGGACCATATTTTTCACATGATATGTTTTTCTGTTCTAGGATGCAAAGTATTTATTCCGCTTGTACATGGCTCTGAAGCAATACAGAGAAGCTGCCCGTACTGCCATCATCATAGCACGGGAGGAGCAGTCAGCAGGTAAATGTATCATTCATTTACCATGCAAAGCCTCATAATGCATGTCAGCTTGTCTGCGGGTGTGTTCCCCGTGAGGACCGCTGTACGCCTTTTTACATTGGTCATCAGGTGGTCTCATTTTACACCCCCTGTGAAAATGCAGCGCATGTCTGCTGTATACTATAATGGCCACCTTGCGGAATTAGCCATGATCGTTTGGGTCCCAATGGTTGTCATGGCAACCTAAGGCCAAGTAATGATTCTGGGTCTGCCAGCTATGGTGGCCTGTTAGGCCCTGTCATAAACGAGGTCTAACACAACAGGCAAAGTATCAGTGTGAAGCTGACAGGCCTGATGCGCCATAATACAGAACTACTGCAGTGTATAAGGCCAGTGATCAAACTATTAAATATTCAAGTCCCATAATGTGACTGAGTATGTGTGTGTGTGTATATATACATATATATATATATATATATATATATATATAAAAGTTCAATAAAATGTTAATAAAACCTAAAAAAAAACTGTTTCTCAGATGCTTCATTAGAGGACACAGAAAACCATAGGTATATGCTGCCACCTCCATACCTGTGTCTGCCTCCTACGTGACACTAAGCTAAGCTAAACTGAACAGCTGGGTGTCGACAGGCTAGGAGTGGAGTGGCGGGATTAGATTACTTTTTCTCCTTTTCATCATTTGGGACAGAGGACCATGGGTGTTATGCTGCTGTCACTAGGAGGCTGACGCTAAGTGAATACAAAAAAGATTAGCTCCTCCTCTGCGGTATATACCCACACACACTGGCTCTAGCTGAACCAGTTCATGCTTACCGTCCTTAGGAGGCACACGGGTCTGGTCTTCAGACCACCATTTTTTATTTTATTTTTTCCAATTTTTTACCTTTTTGACAATTTTTCGCAAGGATAATATGGGCGACTGATACCTTCAGGGTTCCAATCTCCCCCAGCCAACAACAGGCGGGAATGTGGAGTGTCGCCTCCATGTACCCCTTCTGTAGCCGGACAACTGCCCTGTCCCATCCTGGGGGAGCGAACCCCTAGGATGTACAGGGGCACCGATGGCGTCCATGCGGCCCCCACTGCATCACCAATGACGGAACAGCGGTGATGTAAGGAGTCGGACGGTTCCTCTCCACATCCCTAACAAGGGGATGGTGGATGGAGGGTTCCTCCACCGTCCAAATCTGCGGCACCTGACTTGCAGGCAGAGAGGTTGAGCTCTGCATTTCCTCTCACCGGACCCCCAGGACCTCCGATCGATAAGTGCAGGGGTCGGGTTAGGCAGGAGGGCTCTTGGTGGGCTGCGCTCCCCGGGCCGGGTACGCTCCGGCGCTGAAAATTTAGTCCCCGGCTTTGGCCCTTGCTAGGCCGCAAAATGGAAGTCCCACTCACTGCTCGCGCACGTTCAGCCGGCTCTGCCCACTCTCTTGGCGAGTCTTTTCAGCGCAAACTCCTCTTACTGCTCCAGGCGTCCATTAGCTGCCTTCCGTACGCTCCTCTCTGCAGATCCTCCAGCCTAATCGCCCTTGCCTCCCCCTTGCCTGTCTGGGTGAAAGTGGCTGGGTTTCTAGCAGCGAGAGGACCGCACCATTGGGCACACAAGACCGTGAGTAAGAGCTGAGCTGAGACCCTGGGCATTAGTTGTTGCTATTGGCCACTTCCCTGCAGTATACTAGAATTTGCCTGTCTCCGTGAGAGCAAAAGTTTCTTTCATGGACATTTAGCAGAGTCAGAACATGCAGAACATACAGGGGTACAACATGTCATTTTCTAAGACATCCAGGAGGGCTACTAAAATCCACACAGTGTTTTTCGCTTCATGTACCTCCTGTCAGTCTGCGCTACCCCGTGGACAGAGTAATCCACTCTGTAAAGCTTGCGACCCCGAATGCGCTCAGTAGCCCTCCGCCGCTACCGGACCCAGCGTACCTAGCCCCCCTGAGTGGGCTTAGTCTCTGTCGCAGTCCATGGCCTCACTGGCTAAAGCGATTGTGTCCCTCCAAGACCCCTCCATGGGTCTGGGCATCCGCCTGTCTTCCTCAGAAGGTTCCTCTTCTACACGGGAACTGTCGGCTAGCAGGGGTCGCTCTCAGACACAAAATACACGGTCTAGAAAACGGACCCATAGTGCGTCTCCCGGGCCCTCTCGCACCTCTGTATCTGTAAGCTCCGTTTCTCGCTCCCCCTCACCAGGGGTTCGTAGCGACCAGAACTTGGAGTGCGAGACTGACGAGTCCTTCGATCAGGACTCACCTGAGTACCAGGTGACAGTGGATAATCTCATTGAGGCCCTCAACCAAACCCTGAAGGTGGACGAGGACTCTACCTCTGTCCTGGATCATGCGATGTCCTTTAAGTGGACCAAACGTCCGCATAAGACGTTCACCAACCATCCCGAGTTTCAGGACATACTTCAGTGACGTAGAGAGAGCGGCCAGACAAATGCTTCACAGGACAGAAGCCTCTGGAAGCAAGATATCTCTTTTCATCGGATCTGCGGAAGGTGTGGGCGGAATCCCCTCCAGTTGATCCACCTGTGTCTTGTCTGACGTCCAAAACTCTCTTGTCCTTACCAGATGGGTCCTCAATTAAAAATCCCATGGACCGTCAGAGAATTTGGCCTGTTCAGTTTTTGAAGCCTCAGGCTCCGCACTCTCCCCCTCCTTTGCTGCGATATGGGTCGCTAAAGCAATGGTCTACTGGGCAGATTCCCTGGCAAAAACCATTCAAGACAGCAACCTCCCCCCGGAAGCAGCGGATTTGGCCAATCAGATTTCCCTGGCCTGAGACTATTTGGCGCATGCTTCCCTGGATGCTGCCAATTGCGCCGCATTGGCAGCCTCCAACACCATCACCATCAGAAGGGTTCTGTGGCTCAGGGAATGGCGAGTGTCTAAAAAGTCCCTAACCTCTCTGCCTTATCAGAGCGGGTCGTTTATTTGGGGAGAAGCTGGATCAGCTTATCTTTGACGCTACAGGAGGGAAAAGCAAATTCCTCCCTCAGCAAAGGACCAGACGACCCTTTCGCCGTCAGCAACAAACTTGTTTCCGGTCCTTTCGCACCAACCCTGGCTGGTCCACTACGACCGCCCCTTCCAGATCAGGGCGAAGGGGTTCCCAAGTTTCGTATAAGTCCAACCCATCCTGGAAGAGCCGACCGAAACAGTCCAGATTTAAGAGATCTAGGTACCATAGATTCTCAGCCCAATGACTCGTCGCTTCATCCATTCTGCTCCTGCAGGATATTCGGACGTCTACTCCTGTTTCGTCAGGCCTGGCTCTCCGTTAATCACGACGAATGGGTCAGGAAACTGGTGTCTTCTGGATACAGAATAGAATTTTCTTCTTGTACCCCTGAACTGTTCTTTCCCTCTCGTCTCCCCAAAACAGAGGCGTGGGCACAGTCCTTTTACCGAGCCATCGACTTTCCATGCCAAGACGGGGCCTTTATTCCGGTCCCAGAAAGCGAGAGGTTCGAAGGGTTCTACTCAAACCTATTCATAGTCCCAAAGAAGGACGGAACGGTGCGGCCCATCCTGGACCTGAAACTTCTAAACAAGTTCGTCAAGGTCTGGCACTTCAGGATAGAGTCCCTCCACTCAGTCATCTCCTCTGGAGAAGGGGGAGTACCTAGCGTTCATCGACATCCGGGACACGTACCTCCACATTCCGATCTTTCCCCCTCACCAGAAGTTCCTGCGCTACGATGTTTGCGAAGAGCATTTCCAGTTCACAGCCTTGCCCTTCGGCCCCCTCCCAGAGTGTTCACAAAAGTCATGGCGGCTGTTATGGTCATTCTGCACTCCTGGTGTATGGTTGTTTTGTCGTACCTGGACGACCTTCTGATCAAGGGACCGTCTTTCAATGCCTGCGCAGAGTGTATACGCATCACTCTAGATACACTCTCTCGTCTGGGCTCGCTTATAAATCTAAGCAAGTCCTCTCCGGTTCCAGCTCAGCAGATATCCTTCTTAGTGATGCTCCTGGACACTTCCCAAAGGTTGATGATTCTCCCTCGAGACAAGGTCTTAGCTCTTCAACAGGGAGCCTGGGCACTTTGTTGTCCATCCCCTCTCTTCATCTGTTTCGGCATGAGAGTCTTGGGGAAAATGGTGGCAGCGATGGAAGCTGTTCCCTTCGCTCAGCTACACCTCCGCCCTCTGCAGCATGCGCTCTTGGCGGCCTGGGACAGGAACCCGTTCTCCCTCGACCGGCTGTGCCGTCTGTCCCCGCAGGTCAGACAAGCGATCAGGTGGTGGACGTTACTGTCTTCCCTCAACCAGGGAAATCCTTTCTTCTGGTCCAATGGCTAGTGGTCACTACCGACACCAGTCTCCTCAGCTGGGGGCTGTCTCCTCAAGAAGCGTGCCTTCCGATCAATTTCCTGGAGAGTCGGGCGATCCGGTTATTGCTGCGGCAGATCCATCATCTTCTAGCTTTTGCCCCATCCGGATACAATCGGACAATGCCACGGCGATGGCATATATCAACCATCAGGAGGGCACCCACAGCAGGGCAGCGATGCGCGAGGTAGTTCACATTCTCCGCTGGGCCGAAAAGAACCATTCGATCATTTCTACAGTTCACATTCCTGGCATGAAAAACTGGGCGGCAGACTTCCTCAGCCGCCAGGGTCTCTCCTCCGGGAGTGGGTCTGATGGCCTCGAGTAAACACCAAGGTGCCAGAGTTCATAGCTCAGTCTCGGGATACACAAGTTATCGGGGCGGACGCACTGGTCCTACCATGGCGTCAGTTTCGTCTCCCCTACATATTTTCCCCGCTTTCATTGATCCCGAAGGTCATCAGGAAGATCAAAGAGGAGGGGGTGCCAGTGATCCTAATCGCTCCCGACTGGCCACGCCAAGCGTGGTACGCGGAGTTGGTGCAGCTCGTCGCCGAAGTGCCCTGGCGACTGCGGGATCGACCAGATCTGCTTTCCCAGGGCCCGATTTGCCACCAGACCTCAGGGGCCCTGTGTTTAACGGCTTGGCCGTTGAATCCTGGGTCCCAAGCCGGCTTCTCGGTGGTTTCCACCATGATTAACGCCTTTTTTGTATTCACTTAGTGTATTCAGGTGATCCGGAAAAGTGAAGAATATCCGGGCCTGCCGCCGTCTCCCAACAACTCGCCCACCAGAACCTGCGGTTGATGAGACACGGACGTCAAACGGATGCCGGACGTCCGACTCGCGACTGAGGTACTGTCCCGCTTCCCCCCAGTTAGGAGAGAAGACAGAAGAAAAGAAGAAAGAAGACTTTTATTTATATGAAGAAAAAAAAGATGAACATTAGAGAGGGGGAAAAAAGTTAGTAATCAAGGGTGTTCTTATCCCCTTTCTCCCTTTGGGGCTCACTGGGGATAGAGGCAACGTTCCTTGTGGGGGATTTTTAGAGGCCAATGGGTGACCTCTGCGCCGCCGCCCCCTCCGTCGGCGGCCGCACCTTCTCATTGAGGCCCCGGCTTCCCCTCGGCCTACCTTCTTCTTTATGGGTCCCCAGTCTCCCGGCTGCCCGGTCGCACTGCTGCGCCCCCTTCGGAGGGGGCTCTTGAGTGGCTGTTCCTTGGAGGCATTATTACTGGCCAATGGGTGACCTCCATCGGCGGCCGCGCTTCCTAATTTAGTCTCCGGCTTTATTTCGGGCTTACTTTTCGGCCAGCGCAGCCCCCTTCCCCTCGAGTTTCCGGGCGGGCTTTTCTCCCGCCCGTCTTTCCTTCTCAGTGCTGCCTAGGCTCCGCCCAGCCCAGCAGCATTACTAGGCTGGAGCCGCAGCCATATTGCCCAAAACAACGGCGCTTGCTCCGCCCCCCCTCTTCATCCACTGAGAGCGCGTTTTCTGGCAACAGCGCGCGCTTTCTTCCACTGCTGGATCTCCTGCTGGACGCCATCTTCGACTGGGGCATAAGTCGTCTCACAGCCTCTGCCTTCCGCTTCGTAGTACCTGTGGAGCAGCACATAAGGACACCGTGAGTTGCTCTGCCCCGCAGAGCTGACACTCTCCTCTCTCTCCCTTCTGTCTCCCAACCCTCTGGCATCAGTTAGTGAGACTGCTCACCATGCCTAAGCACAAGGTAGAGCCCGCTCGCCCTCCACCTTCCTCTTCCTCCGCCGCTCTGGTCAGGCACTTTGTGTGCTCTTCTTGTAATGTAAAAAATAACTTGGCACTCAAATGTGTAACACGAGAATTTGTTTAATAACGGTGCATCCAGACACGAAACAAATGAACGTTTTCGGTCCAACTATTGGACCTTCATCAGAATACTTTTCAAAGGAACACTGGACACAATAGAATGCAATCTCCAAAAGGTAGCTGGATGAGAAGCAAATATCCCTAAATAAATAAGGATGGCTCAAGAAGCTGTGAATCAGGACCAGGCACTCACAATAATGGAAGAGGGGAGCTGGGAGCCAATGTGACAGGCGTCTAGGGCAGGCTCAAATAGGTTGCTGGAAAAGCACTGGGAGTCTGGATCTGAAGACACGCTGTGGAAGCAGGAGAAGCAGGAGTCTGCTGCAGTAGGAGCTCCATTATTGTGAGTGCCTGGTCCTGATTCACAGCTTCTTGAGCCATCCTTATTTATTTAGGGATATTTGCTTCTCATCCAGCTACCTTTTGGAGATTGCATTCTATTGTGTCCAGTGTTCCTTTGAAAAGTATTCTGATGAAGGTCCAATAGTTGGACCGAAAACGTTCATTTGTTTCGTGTCTGGATGCACCGTTATTAAACAAATTCTCGTGTTACACATTTGAGTGCCAAGTTATTTTTTACACTTATCAGGTTGGATACCTGACTTGAGCACCTACTCTCGTTTTTAGTTGAGTGCCGTGTTTTCTCTTACATGCTCTTCTTGTAATGGCAGACTCCCTTCGGGTCAATCATCTCCCCTCTGCCAGGCCTGCAGCGACCCCACGGTACCCACCCAGGAACCCCTTTCTGTCCCTGGCGGTTCGGAGCCTCCTGCCCCTGAGTGGGCTGCTTCTCTGTCACAATCTGTGGCGGACCTCACCAAGGTCTCACAGACCCTACTGTCCGTTTTGGACAGATTGCCCCTTTCTGCACCCGCGGTCGCCAGCGGGTCACAAGACTCGCAGCTCGGTCCTTCCAACTCAGGTCGTAAGTGACCTAGAGTGGAGCACCGTTCTAGGTCCTCTTCCTGCTCCTCCTCACCAGAAGACCTCTCAAGGTGTGATCCCCCTCTAGCACCCTCCTCTCCGGAGTCAGGCGAAGCGTCTTCGGACGCGCTTTCAGAAGATGAGTCGGACCTATATCCAGATCAGGCCTCCACCATGACGGATACGGTGCAGAGCCTGATCGTGGCAGTCAACCAGACCTTAGGCATCAAGGATACCGCTACGGAATCCGCAGATCAGGCGGTTTCGTTCAGACGGTCCAAGCCACCTGCCAAGGTCTTTGCCTCGCATACCGAGTTCATGGAGATTCTCAAGAGGGAGAGGGAAGATCCAACTAGGCGCTTTCAAAGAAGGAAGTGCCTCGGCATCCTATATCCCTTCCCTCCGGATCTTACCACTAACTGGACGATTTTTCCTACAGTGGACCCTCCTGTCTCCAGACTCTCCACTAATACGGTCCTTCCACTCTCTAATGCAGCTTCCCTCAAGGATGCCAACGATAGAATTTTAGAATCGCTGGCAAAATCAGCCTTTGAAGCGGCCGCTTCGGCTTTATGCCCTGCCTTTGCCTCAACTTGGGTATCAAGGGCCTTAGCCCGATGGGCAAAACAGCTCCGCAAGGGCAACATGGTTGGAGCCCCTCCGAGGGAGCTGGCGGAGCTTGCAGATCAAATTTCCCATGCAGGGCAATATTTGGTTTTGGCCTCCCTGGACGCCGCGTCTTGCGCTGCTCAGGTGTCCAGCAATTCTGTAGCCATCCAGAGGAATATTTGGCTTAAAGCATGGCAAGCAGATCCTTCTTCAAAGAAGTCGCTCACAGGCCTCCCCTTCCAGGGAGATCGTCTGTTCGGCTCTAGGTTGGATCAGATCATTAAGGAGGCAACGGGAGGCACGAGTTCTCTCCTCCCTCAGTCCAAGCCTCGCAGTCCCGTTCAAAGGCGGCAGTTCCACTCCTTTCGGCCTTTTCACACTTCCCCGGAGTCAGACAATTCTTCAGGTCGGCACAGGCCGCAGAATCGCCAGACCAAGAAGAAGGCTTCCTTCAGGCCCACTCCTTCCTGGCGTTCCCATAACTCCCAGGGTAGATCTTCCAGGTCAAGACCTGGCCGATCCTCCTCAGCTTGACTCGTATCCAGAGCCCAGCGTTTCTCCCAGGCCAGGTGGTCGTCTCCTCCTGTTCAGAGGCGTCTGGCTCGTCCTGGTGGAACACGCGTGGGTCAGAGAGGTGGTATCCTCTGGACACAAAATAGTGTGTTTTCCGGCCCTGAGATCGGGCCTTCGTTTCCCGCGCCCCAAGGGCCCCTTCCTTGGGCTCGAGTTCTCGGTCACTCTATTTGACGACGCGGCTGCTGAGTCCGCGGTATTGAGAGCATCCGGTTTCTCCGATCGGGTGATTCACACCACGATCCAGGCCAGGAAAACCGTCGTCCTCCAGATTCTACTACCGAACCTGGAAGGCCTATTTTCGCTGGTGGGAGTCTAACGTCAACCGCCAATGAGGTTGTTGCTCCCAGCTATCTTGGGTTCTTCTCCAAGCGGTACTGGATTCTGGTCTCTCGCTCGCTCTCTCTCTCTCTAAAGGAGCAGGTGCCAATTTTTTCTATCCTCTTTCAGAAATCCTTGGCATCTCGTTCTCTTCTTCCCAAGGTGATTTCCACCTTTCATTTGAATGAGGATATTGTCCTACTTTCCTTCTGTCAGCTCCGACTCATTCTCTGGAGCGTTCGCTGAACAGGCCGGACCTGGTCCGGGCAGTAAGGACCTGCCTAGAGAGGATTGCTTCCTTCAGGAAGTCGAATCTTCTGTTCGTCATTCTAGCCGGGGCGCGGAGAGGCCTGCCAGCCTCCAAGGCTACGATTGCGCGTTGGATTAGGACTGCATATTGCAGGCATACCGGGTTAACAACAGTGTGCCTCCCTTTGGGATTAAGGCTCACTCCACCCGGACAGTAGGCGCCTCCTGGGCGGTTCACCATGGGGCATCCGGCCTACAACTTTGCAAAGCTGCAACCCGGTCTTCCATCCGCACGTTTGCCAAATTTTACAAGGTCCACGCCTACGCTTCGGCGGACGCCAGCTTAGGCAGAAGGATCTTCCAGGCGGCATTGGGGACTTTGCCGACCTGAATGGAGTTTTCTGCCAATTTCTTCCCACCCCATGGACTGCTTTGGGACGTCCCATGGTTTCCTGTGTCCCCCAATTAGAGCGATCGAGAAAACAGGATTTTGGTTGCTTACTGTAAAATCTGTTTCTCAGAGCGCTCATTGGGGGACACAGCACCCTCCCATAGGTTTACAACTCTCGTCCTTTCTTCTAATTGTTATGGTTATGTTTGAGTTGTCTGTTCTGTTTGGTTCTCTCATGTTCTTCTCCTACTGCTTTCTCACTAACTGATTAGATGATGCCAGTCGGTGGGGTGTATACTGCAGAGGAGGAGCCAACCCTTTTTTCATATGCATAGTGTCAGCCTCCTAGTGGCAGCAGTATACACGCATGGTTTCCTGTGTCCCCAATGAGCGCTCCGAGAAACAGATTTTACGGTAAGCAACCAAAATCCTGTTTTTTTTTTTTATAAAATAAATCTGGTTTTGTTTAATCGTACACACCCAAGAAACAGCGCTGTCTTATCACTTTTATAGCACGGTGAATGCCATAAAAATAAATAAAAGCAATTTTTGAGCTGCTGTTGAGTTGTTCATTCTGTTTCCCAAAGATTGCAATAAGGCTCAGTTCACATTTATCCTGCGCTCTATACTGAGCACTGAAACAGCAGATTTCCGTCTAAATTTTGGAAAAACAGAATTCAAACAAAACCCCATATGGAAAAATCACTATAATGAGGCAGATGGAGACACTTTAGACTCTGGCCTATGATGGAGTGGTGTCCGCCTTTTTACGCGTACATAAATGTGTGGTTGATCAGTTTTGTGCACCTCTGAAAAGACGGACACCACTGAACAGATGGAGTCCGGAGTAACTCTGTTGCCTCATTAAAGTGAATGGATCTGTCAGGGTTTCATCTGAATCAGGTATTTCACAGATTTAGCTAGAAACCCTGATGTAAATGCTCAGTGTAGTGCACAAGATAAATGTGAACTGAAAAAAAGTGATACAAAATGTTCAGTACCCTAAAATGACACCATTTAAAGCTTCAAATCAGCCCAGAAAAAAAGCAATCCCCCACTCAGGTCCATCTTCTGTTAACAGAAATATAGGGGGCTACCACATTACTGGTAGCACAAAGCCTCTGGATAAGTGACTTGACTCCAACCCCTCCCCCCAAAAAAAAAAATCCAATGAAATCTGCACTTTCAAATGTGTCTCTACTGCAGTTAACATCCATATCTGTGGCCTTTGTTCCAGGGGTGTCAGTCTTTTTAGTCGTGCACAAAAGTGTGGTAAGACTCTTTGGGCTTTTGACTTTGGACTTAATCCATCAGTTTGTGCAAAAAAAATGGTATAAACCATGCAAATGTCATAACATTTTTGTGCAACACATAGTTGAACAAAAAATGTACAAGTTTGCTGGGGCAGGGCGATTGGGCATTGGAGTATGATTGTGTGTTGTGTATGAGGTTGTATGTACTAAGTCCATGTATTTAGTTGATGTAATTATTAATATTGTCATGGTCTGTAAAAAATGGAAAATAAAGTGCAACTTTTGTCATTTTTAAGCTACCTGCGGCATCTTTTTGAAAACAGGGCGTGGCTTAGCACAAGGGGTTTGGTCTAGCGCGGCCCGACAAATTCTTAATAATTTGCCCCACAAAAATTTAGTAAATTATGGCACATAGCAAATTATAGATTATAGCAAAATGTCATAAATTTGGCACATGGCAGCTGATAGATGTGCCAAATTCATTTAGGCGCACACCTCTTAATGAACTTGGTACATCAAGACTGGCCAAGAAAACACTGGTACTTGATGAATTGTTTCCTTAGTTGTATAGAATTGACTCTACGGCTATGAAGAATTAATCATATTTGGTCTTCATTCTTTTTTAACAAACAGGAAATTATCGAAATGCGCATGATGTGCTCTTCAGTATGTATATGGAATTAAAAACACAGAAGATCAAAATTCCAGCCGAGATGGCTACAAACCTGATGATTCTTCACAGCTACATCTTGGTCAAGGTAGGCAGACATTTTATCTACACTTTATGTACACAATAACGGCTAAGATCAGATTGATCACGTTTACTATCATTAGGTAGCAAAACAAAAAGCAGCACAAAAATACAGTAGGGTGCAAAAGCCTTCCAGGCATGTACCAAACCTTTATGATAAATCCAAAAATTGATGAAGGCAGCACACCTTTTGGCGTATCACATGCAGTTTATTGGCCCATGTGCAACGTTTCGGTCCCATGTGTGGACCTCTCTCAAGCAGTTTCAAAAGTGCAAGTGCATGGTATTTTATAGCAAACAGATTGTTTAGACATTTAGTGACAATTATCATAATTTCATATCACATTATAATTTTAAGAGAAAAACATCAGCAAGATGTAATCATTAATTATGTGTATAAAGTGCTACAGTGTGCAATTAGACAAACATATATAAAAAATAATATAACCATTGTATTCATAATTGGTGATCAGTGACAGCTGTATGAAATCAATTTAACATTAATCTAAAGTATGACTCGCCCCATTCATATTCCAAAACTAGTGCCGATATTCGGCGTCCTAATCACACTACTGCGCATGTCAGGAAGCGTTTAGACCACATAACATACTAGTACCTCCGCTCATGCGCGGATATCCGTTGAAGCCTCTGGTGACATCTTAGTAATGTTTAATGGCGCATGCGCCGGTAAGTAGAAATACCAGAGTTCAATGCGGCTTAGTCGCGCATGCTCCATAGGCATTAAGGAACTACAGGTGCCATATACCGGGCGCAACTGCCCACAACCTATCAATATATGGCAAAAGTTAGTTCTCCAGAAAGTAGAAAAAATAATTCACCTGCACAATATAAGAACTTATAGTTCCTAACTGGGGATAGTAGGTTTAGAAAAACCCAATGGTACTGGGAGCACCCTCATTAGCTGGGTAGGTCACCTATGATACCACAGGGTGATGGGAGAACTGCCCCCATGTGTGGGAACTGCCCTCAACCTTCACCCAATTGGGTAAATATCCATAATATACCACTATAAAACCACCGGATAGATCTGTGCACATACAACAATTCAATGCAGGAAAAAAATATTTTATTAGAACTCTGTTTAATTAGAACTGTATTTTAAATTATATCAATATATTCAGGAATCAGGTGAAAGTGAATGGATATATATGCGCCAACACGCATGCTAGGGTATTACAGCTGCTATGTACCCTACATTTTTCTCAGTTTCAAAATCACATCTCCTGGCTGGTCTATTTTGGTGAATAATTTTCTTTCCGGTAAATTAAAGGGTTATTCTCAAATTGTGTCTTGAGCAGCTCACAGCTCTGCAGTCTCCTCACTTCCTGGTTGCTCTGGGGCGGACACTTCTTGAGTGATAGTTCTGGTCAGTTTACTTCTGCTGCGGTCATTGCTCTGAAGTCTACTCTGTTTTTAGTATATTTGCATACAGAAATAACAGCATTTGAACAAGCACAGGGCTTTTGAAAGTGAGAGCCATGATTAGAAGAACTGCTCTGGAAAGAGTGATGTTGGGAGCCATGGGTTGTCATTATGAGGGACTGATAAGAAAAGCTAAAGTTCTGTTTGAAAATCAGTGGGTTACAGAGAGTTGACTGGAATCTTTAGCGTTAACTCCCCAGCCTGAAATTATAATTACTGCGCAAGCTTAACCAGACTCTGGTGGCCAACCTCCTTGGAAACAAGCTGTACACTATGTATGATAAAAGCTTTCATAGCAGAAGAATGAAACTAGATAGGAAAAGGAAGTTAATTGCAAGCTTGCTTTTTTCATGCTGTATAATAAAGCACTGTAATAACAAAAGAATATTCCTTTAAGTCTGATTCATCTTATATTTCCGCATTGTGCGATTATTCTGGTATTCTCTCTAGAAATGTATGAATAAATTGACAACTGGGTGTTCTCATTCCACTTCCAGAGATTGTCCACTTAGTGCTGACAGTACTAGTGAAGGCAAGACTGTGCAGGGACAAAAACCCAACTGGCTACACCCAATTTATTTATACATTTCTAGGAGGGATAACAGAGGAATGGCACACTGCAGTGTTCTAAGAAAAGATGCTTTAGAATCGCTACAGTATGGGGAGTACACATAGTTTCTTAAACCAACCTGTCAGGAGAGTAAGCAGATCTCAGGATGGAAGTATTCTGTAGACTAGTCATAGTAACCAGAACTTTTTTTTTCTTTACAGATCCACGTTAAGCGTGGAGACCACATGAAAGGAGCCCGAATGCTGATACGTGTTGCCAATAACATCAGTAAATTTCCATCCCGTAAGTCTGTTAGTACAATGAAATACCATGCAGTCGTGGCCAAAAGTGTTGGCAGCCTTGAAATTGTTCCAGAAAATTAAGTTTCTTTATCGCTTCATTGGGGGACACAGGTAACCATGGGTGTATGTTGCTGTCACTAGGAGGCTGACAGTAGGCAAAAAAAGGAAAATAGCTCCTCCTCAGCAATATACACCTACCGACAGACACAAACACCTCAGTTCTTGCTTAGTGTCTGTAGGAGGCGGACCTGGATCTGATCCCAGATCCGCATTTTTCTTTTCAGGTTTCTAGTGGAAGGTAGGTTTCTGGTAGAAGGTTTACACAGTAAAATATCGATATTTGCAGATGATACAAAACTATGTAAAGCAGTCAATACAAGAGAAGATAGTATTGTGCTACAGATGGATCTGGATAAGTTGGAAACTTGGGCTGAAAGGTGGCAGATGCGGTTTAACAATGATAAATGTAAGGTTATACACATGGGAAGAAGGAATCAATATCACCATCACACACTGAACGGGAAACCACTGGGTAAATCTGACATGGAGAAGGACTTGGGGATCCTAGTTAATGATAAACTTACCATTAAAAGAGGTCTGGATACACATAATGAGAGCATTATACTGCCGCTGTACAAATCCCTGGTTAGACCGCACATGGAGTACTGTGTACAGTTTTGGGCATCAGTGCAAAGGAAGGATATAATGGAACTAAAGCAAGTACAAAGGAGGGCAACAAAATTAATAAAGGGAATGGGGTAACTACAATACCCAGACAGATTAGCAAAATTAGGATTATTTAGTCTAGAAAAAAGACGACTGAGGGGCGATCTAATAACCATGTATAAGTATATAAGGGGACAATACAAATGTCTCTCCGAGGATCTGTTTATACCAAGGAAGGTGACGGTCACAAGGGGGCATTCTCTGCATCTGGAGGAGAGAAGGTTTTTCCACCAACATAGAACAGTATTCCTTACCGTTAAACTGTTAGGGCAGTGAGAATCTGCAATTCCTTGCCTGAGGAGGTGGTGATGGCGAACTCAGTCGAGGGGTTCAAGAGAGGCCTGGATGTCTTCCTGGAACGTAACAATATTGTATCTTACAGTTATTAGGTTCTTTAGAAGGACGTAGATCTGGGGATTTATTCTGAAAGAATATAGGCTGAACTGGAAGGACAAATGTCTTTTTTCGGCCTTGCTAACTATGTTACTATGTTAGTGTGTTTGTATTAATGTTTTCCCTTTGTTTTTTTCATGTTCTTCTTTCTTAGGGTAACAGGGTGTAATTTCTCACCCTGTTTTTCCGTACCTATGCGATCGAGAGAACAGTGTGTTGTCACCCACATCGCCCACTCTCGGACCTGCAAGCAGGACCTAATCCCCTGTCACCTTTACGGGTGTTTCAGGGTGATTCCCTTTGGCCGGTCCTAGTCTTTTTCCCTCCCCGCCCCTCTCCTCAGAGAGAGCTAGGAGGAAGATGGTGGTCACCAGCGGTGGCCTTCCCCTTCTTGTAAGGGGTTGACGCCGTATTGTGCACCGTCTGGAGATGGTGCGAGAAGGAGGATTCCTCATCCCAGTGCCCCTCATCCATCCGAAGGCTCCTGAAGATATCCTCATCGCCGCGGAGGGACCGAAACTCGCTTTTCAGGTAGGTTTCCCTCCGCAGTTGAGTGTGATAGGCCCGGGAAGGTTTGCTGCCCCTACATCTACACATGAGATAGGATGACGTTAGTGCTTAGGGCAAACTTGCACAGCCGCGGCCATTTCTCTGTGCCCAGTCTCAGTGTTTGCGGGCACGTCCTCTTTTCTTGGCCACGCCTCTTCTCGGCTTTCCCTGGCCATTCACCGTTGCGCTTTTGAAAATCGCGTCCTTTTTTTGGCCAATAGGAGATGTCTCTTCTTTTTCTCTGTCCTGCTCCGTTTTGTCCACGCTCCTTGCATCGCATCGCTTGTCTTTTTGGCGCTCCTTTTGCTCCTATCTCAGAGCTTCTCCTTCCTGGCTGATCAGGCCCCCGGCGTGTCAGACAATTGGAGAAAGAGTTTGTTTCACCGGCCGGCAGTAATACATCGGCTGTAATACAGCACAGCCGATGCCTTATCAGTCTCTGTGCCTCTGCAGCTTGTTGGGCTCTGATATACCGCCATACCCTGCGCTCTCTGCATCTGATATGCGGACACACAGGGGGACACAGCATCTACACAATATCTGCGGTAGGCTTTCTCTCTGCTGTACTACCAAGCTCAACTTATGCCCAACCTTAGAGAGGCTTCTTATTCCTCTAAGCCTACATTACACCTGTGCCATCTGCAAGAAGTGGCCTTTAGGTCAGCATTCCCCTTTCTGCCTGTTTTGCAGTCCTTCCACCATGTCTGCCCCGCAGGAGCCCCTAACGCCCGGGATGAGAGCACACCCCTCCCTCCGGAGTGGGCTGTTACTTTTGTCAGGTCGGAGACTGACTGTGACATAGCATCACAGTCCCTGGTGACTACCGCAATTGTCCACTGCCAACAGTGCTCTGAATGCCTCTCATGGTGATTCGCACGCACCTGACTACGATCTTCACAGGGATAGATTGGGTACAAAATCAAGGAAACGGGCTCTTTCCAGTTCCTCCTCCAGTTCTCCGGGTCCCTCTGCATCTTCCAAGATTATTATTGTTATTTATTATTATAGCGCCATTTATTCCATGGCGCTTTACATGTGAGGAGGGGTAAACATAATAAATACAAGTACAGTAATTTTAAAAACAATACAAGTCACGACTGGTACAAGATGAGAGAGGACCCTGCCCGCGAGGGCTCACTATCTACAAGGGATGGGTGAGGATACAGTAGGTGAGGGTAGAGCTGGAACAGTTTTGGTTACTGCAGGTTGTAGGCTTGTCGGAAGAAGTAGGTCTTCAGGTTCTTTTTGAAGGTTTCAATGGTAGGCGAGAGTCTGATATGTTGTAGAGAGTTCCAGAGTAGGGGAGTGCGCGGGAGAAATCTTGTATGCGATTGTGGGATGAGGAGATAAGAGGGGAGTAGAGAAGGAGATCTTGTGAGGATTGGAGGCTGCGTGCAGGTAAGTAACGGGAGACGAGGTCACAGATGTACGGAGGACACAAGTTGTGGATGGCTTTGTATGTCATGGTTAGGGTTTTGAACTGGAATCTTTGTGAATTGGGGAGCCAGTGCAGGGATTGACAGAGAGGAGAGGCCACGGAATAGCGGGGGGACAGGTGGATTAGTCAGGCAGCAGAGTTTAGATTAGATTGGAGGGGTGTGAGAGTGCTAGAGGGAGGACCACAGAGCAGGAGGTTGCAGTAGTCAAGGCGGGAGATGATGAGGGCATGGACTAGGGTTTTTGCAGATTCTTGGTTGAGGAATGTACGGATCCGTGAAATATTTTTGAGTTGAAGTCGGCAAGAAGTGGAAAGGGCTTGTATATGTGGCTTGAAAGAGAGATCAGTGTCAAGGATAACCCCAAGTCAGCGAGCTTGGGGACTGGGGAAAGTGGCAAGCCGTTTACTTTATTGGTTGGTTCCGTTGGGGGGGTCACGTGAGATGGGGGAAAGATGATTAATTCTGTTGTCCATATTAAGTTTTAGAAATCTACAGGAGAAGAAGGATGGAATAGCGGACAGACATTGAGGGGTTCTGGTTAGTAGAGAGATGACATCTGGTCCAGAGATGTAGATCTGTGTGTCATCAGCATAGAAGTGATACTGAAAGCCGTGAAAATTGTATGAGCTGTCTGAGGCCGAAGGTGTAAATGGAGAAGAGCAGGGGCCCTAGGACTGAACCTTGCGGGACTCCGACGGATAGGGGGTGCGGTGAGGAGGTGGTGTGTGAGTGGGAGACGCTGAATGTCCGGTCTGTTAGGTATGATGCGATCCAAGATAGGGCCAAGTCTGTGATACCAAGAGAAGAGGGTCTGTAGTAATAGGGAATGGTCCACTGTGTCAAAGGCAGAGGACAGGTCCAGAAGGAGGAGGACTGTTATGTTACGGTAGCTGAGGAGTGCAGGTAAAAAAGGAAATACACCAGAGCAGTTGGAATCTATGAGATTGCAGTACCCTGACTAACCACCGCAACTAGAGGCAGCCGTGGAGCGTTCCTACGTTGGTCCTAGACGCCTCGTCACAGCCTGAGAAACTAACTACACCTAAAGATAGAAATAGGAAAGCTATCTGCCCCGGAGCAGAACCCCAAAGATAATAGAAAGCCCCAAACATGTAATGGCGGTTAGACAAGAGGAAATACTGACACAGAAAGAAAATAGTATGAGCAAACGCTGGGGCCCAAACTATCTAAATAGAAAAGGATAGGAAGGGTACTTACTGCAATCTCAGAAAACCCTGAAAAAACACCAACTCTACTAATTTCAAAATCACCTGAGATCACACGACCTCTACCACCTAAATTAGTTCTCTGGTGTAACAAAAACAAAACAGCAGCCACTGAAAAAAAACTGGAAAAAGCAAAAGTACAAAACACAGTGGCTGGACTAAACTGAGAGGGCAAAAGCCCCCGGAGGGGACCCTGAAGGCCCCACAGAAGTGCAGGACAAAATGCAAAAATATAGCAAAAACACAAAATAAGAAATTGTCTTATCTGATAGCAGGAGATGCAGACACGACACAGCAGGCTACAAGGGAAACTGGAAAGAAGGATTCAGACCAGAACAATTGATCACCGGCAACCCTGATGGGAAAATGACTCCCTTATATAAGACCAATCAGTAACACCTGATTCCCAGTCCTCACAATCCTCACTAGTACCGCTTGTAACCACCAGAGGGAGCCTCTGCTCAGAACTCATCTCAAACCATTCACAACAGTACCCCCCCTTGAGGAGGGGTCACTGAACCCTCATTTGAGCAACCAGGTCGGTCAGGATGAGTTCTATGATAGCACGGATATGTCTCCTAGCATGGATGTCCGAAGCAAACACCCAAGAATTGTCTTCTGACCATTAACCTCTCCATTTAACCAAATACTGGAGTCTTCGTCTAGAAAAACGAGAATCCAATATTTTCTCAACCACATACTCCAGATTGCCCTCAACCAAAACAGGGTCAGGAGGCACAGCGCAGGAACCACTGGCTCAACAAGCCTCTTCAACAAGGACTTGTGGAACACGTTATGGATCTTAAATGTCACTGGAAGAAGCAAACGAAAAGAAACAGGATTAATAATCTCCATGATCTTATAAGGTCCAATGAACCTAGGCTTAAATTTGGAGATGCTACTCTCATAGGAATATTCTTTGAGGACAACCAGACCAAGTCCCCCACTTTAAACCGAGACATCAGTCCTATGCCGGTTAGCAAACCGCTGGGCCTTCTCCTGAGAGAGGGACAACCTCTCCACTACCTGGTCCAAAAATCTGCTGCATACGTCAACAACAGAGTCAACACCTGGACAGACAGAAGCTCCGTCTGTCCTGAAGAAAATCGAGGGTGAAACCCAGAATTACAGAAAAACGGAGACATCAAAGTGGCAGAGCTAGCCCTATTATTAAGAGCAACTCAGCCAAAGGCAAAAAAGAGACCAGTCATCCTGATCAGCAGACACAAAGCTTCTTAGATAAGTCTCAATGTCTGGTTTGTTCTCTCAGTTTGACCATTGGTCTGAGGATGAAATGCCGAGGAGAAAGACAATTGAACACCCAGTTTAGAACAAAAAAGTCCTCCAAAATCTGGAAACAAACTGGACTCCTCTGTCAGACACAATGTTCTCAGGAATGCCGTGTAAACGAACCACGTGCTGAAGGAACAACGGCACCAATTCAGAGGAGGAAGGCAACTTAGGTAATGGCACAAGATGTATCATTTTGGAAAACCTATCACAAATTACCCAGATGGTGGTCATTCTCTGAGAAACAGGAAGATCGGAAATGAAATCCATAGAGATATGGGTCCATGGTCTCTTGGGCATAGGCAATGGCATCAACAAACCACTAGAGCGAGAGCAAGGCTTGGAGCGAGAGCAAGTCCCGCAGGACTGCACAAATTCCCTGACATCGCGAGACAAGGTAGGCCACCAAAAGGACCGACTAACCAAGTCTCTGGTACCAAAAATTCCGGGATGCCCAGCCAATGCGGAACAATGAATCTCAGACATCACACTCTTTTTCCATTGGTCCGGGACAAACAATTTTCCAACAGGGCAGCGCTCGGGCCTATCCTCCTGACACCCCTCCAGAGCAAGTCTCAAATTGGGCGAGATGGCGGAAAGAACTACACCCTCCTTCAAAATAACAGAGGGATCAGATAGCTCAGGAGAGTCCGCAAGGAAACTCCTCGAGAGGGCATCCGCCTTAACATTCTTAGTGCCAGGAAGAAAGGAAACCACAAAATTAAAACGTGTGAAAAACAAGGCCCACCTGGCCTGTCTAGGATTGAGTCGCTTGGCAGATTCCAGATAGACCAGATTCTTATGGTCCGTAAGGACCACCACCTGATGTTTGGCTCCCTCCAGCCAATGTCTCCACTCTTCAAAAGCCCACTTCATGGCCAATAACTCCCGATTACCCACGTCATAATTACGTTCAGTAGGAGAAAATTTTCGAGAGAAAAAGGCACAAGGGTTACTTTTAGAGGTCTCTGGATCTTTTTGGGACAAAACGGCACCTGCCCCAATTTCAGAGGCATCAACCTCCACCTGAAATGGCAGAGAAAACATCAGGCTGCCGTAGAACAGCAGAAGTGAATCTCTGCTTAAGTTCCTGAAACGCAGAGACTGCCTCAGGAGGCCAATTCACCACATCAGAACCCTTTCTGGTCAAATCAGTTAATGGTTTAACAATAACCGAGAAATTACCAATAAATTTACGATAAAAATTGGCAAAACCCAAATATCTCTGAAGAGCCTTTAATGAAGTAGGTTGGACCCAATCACAGATGGCCTGAACCTTGACCGGGTCCATTTCAATAACAGATGGGGACAAAATGAATCCCAGAAATGAGATCTTCTGTACGCCAAAAAGACACTTTGATCCCTTCACATACAGAGCATTCTCTCTCAAAATCTGGAATACAGTTCGAACATGTTTCACATGAGAGTCCCAGTCATTAGAAAAAATCAAGATATCATCCAAATAAACAATCAGAAACTTGTCCACAAAATCCCTGAAAATGTCATTCATGAAGGACTGGAAGACGGAAGGAGCATTAGTGAGCCCAAAGGGCATCACAAGGTACTAAAAAATGCCCTTCAGGGGTGTTAAATGCCGTCTTCCATTCATCCCCGTGCTTAATGCGAATAAGGTTATACGCCCCCCTGAGGTCAAGCTTGGTAAACCAAGTAGCGTTTTTCACCCTGGAAAACAGGTCAGAAATCAAGGGTAACGGGTATTGATATTTCACAGTAATATTGTTCAAGAGACGATAATCAATACACGGCCTTAATGAACCATCTTTTTTGGCCACAAAGAAAAAACCGGCACCTAAGGGTGAAGAGGATGGTCTGATATGACCCTTCTCCAATGATTCCTTGATATAAGACCGCATAGCGTCATGTTCAGGTACAGACAAGTTAAAAAGGCGACCTTTAGGGAATTTACTACCGGGCACTAATTCAATAGCGCAGTCATAGCTCTATGGGGAGGTAAGGATGCAGATTTACTTTCGCTAAACACATCAGAAAAATCAAACAAAAAGTCAGGAACATCCTCAGCCTGGGGGGAGGCAGAAAAAACAGGAGTGTTGGTATTAACACATTGGCAGCCCCAACTGGTTACAGACACAGATTTCCAATCCAAAACAGGATTATGAGACTGTAACCAAGGGAAACCCAGCACTATAATGTCATGCAGATTATATAGAACCAAAAATTTGCAGCACTCCTGGTGATCAGGTTCAACCCTCATTATCACCTGAGTAGAAAACTGGGGTTTATTCTCAGCCAAAGGGGTAGAATCGATCCCAGTAAAGGAATAGACTTCTGTAGGGGTATCAAGGGAAACCCACAACGTTTAGCAAAATCATAATCCATCAGGTTAATAGCTGCTCCAGAATCAACGAAAGCCTGAGCAGAAAATGAGGACAGAGAGCATATCAGAGTGACAGTTAATAAAAACTTAGTCTGAACACTACCCAAGACAAACTGAGCGTGCAAAATGTCTTCCCGCTTAGGGCAGACTGAAATAGCATGAGAGGCATCACCACAGTAGAAACATAACCCATTGCGCTTTCGAAACTCATGACGCTGTGCCCAGACACCACTCCATCACACTGCATGGGCTCAGCAGCTGGCTCACAAGGCAACACCACTCCACACATACTTCTCCGCTCACGCAAACGTCTGTCAATTTGAATCGCTAATGACATAGAATCATTGAGACCAGAGGGGACAGGGAATCCCACCATAAACATCCTTTACATTATCCGACAGACCCTTCCGGAAAAGGGCCGCCAAAGCGTCGTCATTCCACTTGGTCAGGACTGCCCACCTACGGAATCTCTGACAGTATAACTCAGCGTCATCAAGCCCCTGATTTAATGCCAACAAGGCTTTTTCAGCTTGATCAGTGACATTAGGCTCATCGTACAATAACCCCAAAGCCTGAAAAAATGCATCAACATCACTCAAAACAGGATCCCCAGGTATCAGGGAAAAAGCCCAATCCTGAGGATCGCCGCGCAGGAGAGAGATGATAATTTGAACCTGCTGCGCTGCGTTTCCTGAGGACTTAGATTTTAAGGCAAGAAACAATTTACAATTATTTTTGAAATTCTGAAACTTAGCTCGATCCCTAAAAACAAATCTGGCATGGGGATCCTAGGTTCCACAACAGGCAACCTAGCAAGATATGCAGCAATACTCTGAACCTCAGTGGCAAGCTGATCCACACGGCCAGACAACTGTGCAAACTCCATTGGGAGAAAAGATCCTCCCCAGCACCCAGAGATACAGAGGGAAAAAAAAAAAATGCAACAAACAGAAAAATATCTCTGACAACTTTTCTTCCTTCAAAATATTTTTTCCCTTCTGTGAGTACCATACAATTTTTGTGGCCGGTGATACTGTTATGTTACGGTAGCTGAGGAGTGCAGGTAAAAAAGGAAATACACCAGAGCAGTTGGAATCTATGAGATTGCAGTACCCTGACTAACCACCGCAACTAGAGGCAGCCGTGGAGCGTTCCTACGTTGGTCCTAGACGCCTCGTCACAGCCTGAGAAACTAACTACACCTAAAGATAGAAATAGGAAAGCTATCTGCCCCGGAGCAGAACCCCAAAGATAATAGAAAGCCCCCAAACATGTAATGGCGGTTAGACAAGAGGAAATACTGACACAGAAAGAAAATAGTATGAGCAAACGCTGGGGCCCAAACTATCTAAATAGAAAAGGATAGGAAGGGTACTTACTGCAATCTCAGAAAACCCTGAAAAAACACCAACTCTACTAATTTCAAAATCACCTGAGATCACACGACCTCTACCACCTAAATTAGTTCTCTGGTGTAACAAAAACAAAACAGCAGCCACTGAAAAAAAACTGGAAAAAGCAAAAGTACAAAACACAGTGGCTGGACTAAACTGAGAGGGCAAAAGCCCCGGAGGGGACCCTGAAGGCCCCCACAGAAGTGCAGGACAAAATGCAAAAATATAGCAAAAACACAAAATAAGAAATTGTCTTATCTGATAGCAGGAGATGCAGACACGACACAGCAGGCTACAAGGGAAACTGGAAAGAAGGATTCAGACCAGAACAATTGATCACCGGCAACCCTGATGGGAAAATGACTCCCTTATATAAGACCAATCAGTAACACCTGATTCCCAGTCCTCACAATCCTCACTAGTACCGCTTGTAACCACCAGAGGGAGCCTCTGCTCAGAACTCATCTCAAACCCATTCACAACAGAGGACAGAGTAGTGTCGCTTCGCCTTGGCGGTTAATAGGTCATTGGTAACCTTAGTTAGGGCAGTTTCAGTGGAGTGGTGTGGCAAGCCAGATTGTAAGCGGACGAAGAATGAGCAAGGAGAGAGATGGGAGTACAGTTCAAGATGGACGTGTTGTTCCAGTAGTTTTGACGCCTAAGGGAGAAGTGATATAGGGCAATAGCTAGATACAGAGGATGGGTCAAGAGAGGGCTTTTTGAGGATAGGTGTGCTTGAGGCATGTTTAAAGCTTGAGGGGAAAACACCAGTTGTTAGTGATAGGTTGAAGAGATGGGTTAGGGTTGGGATGAAGACTGTGGAGAGGTTTCGGATGAAGTGGGATGAGATCGGGTCAAGTCCACAGGTGGTGATCTTGAGATTAGAGTGGAGAGTCGATCTTCTGTAATGGTGGAGAAGTTGGTTTTGGAGGAGGCGGGCTGGGCAGTTAGGTGGAAGGGCTCTGGGGGTTGTTGACCAAAACTGTCTCTGATGTTATCTATCTTCTGCTTGAAAAATGAGGCAAAGTCTTTAGCTGAGATGAGTGGAGAGGGAGATGAGACAGGGAGGATATGAGAGATGAGAAGTAGGATTGTTTAGCTGTGGCGAGTGTGGCCTTGAAAGTAGTGATGGACTGTTTGAATGCGATGAAGTCCTCATTGGAGTGGGATCTTTTCCATCTCCTTTCAGCAGCCCTGGAAGCTTGCCTCAGTTCTTTGGTCAGGCTGGTATGCCAGGGCTGTCTGTTGATTTTGCGAGCTTTGCTATGTGTGAGAAGGGCAACTGATTCCAAAGCTACAGCTATTGTGGTGTTATATAGAGCGACTGCAGCATCCGCATTGTGTAGGGAACTTATTTCTGTAAGAGGGAGAAGGGATTCAGGCAGTGAGTGTATATCGAGGTGTTTACGATTTCTGTGAGGGTGTGCAAGTTTGTGGGGTGGGGATTGTGGACAAGGAGTGGGGAGAGAAGAGAATGTAAGTAGGTTGTGGTCAGAAAAAGGAAGAGGTGAGTTAGAGAGGTTAGATAGGGAGCAGAGGCTGGTGAAGATGAGGTCCAGAGTGTGACCATCTTTATGAGTGGATGCAGAAGAGCATTTAGTGAGGCAAGGAGGAAGTGAAAGAGAAGTTTAGTGGCAGCTGAGATGGAAGTGTCAATGGGGATGTTGAAATCGCCCAAGATGATAGTGGGGATGTCAGCGGAGAGGAAATGAAGTAGCCAGGTGGTGAAGTGGTCAAAGAAGTTGGTGGCTAGCCCTGGGGGGGGCGGTAAATGACATCTAGCTGGAGGTTGGAGGGGGGAGTAGATGAGCAGAGTGCACCTCAAAGGAAGGGAGGGTAACAGAGGGTGGCAGTGGGATGTGGGTGAAGGAGCAGTTATCTTACAGGAGAAAACCAACTCCTCCACCATGCTTGCTGCTGGGGCAGGGGGTGTGGGAAAAGTGGAATCCACCACACGAAAGTGCAGCAGGAGAGGCTGTGTCAGAGGGGGTGAGCCAGGTTTCAGTGATGGCGAGGAAGGAAAGTTTGTTAGTAATAAAATGGATGTAAGAAAGTTTGTTGCAGACAGAGCTGGCGTTCCACAGAGCTCCTGTTAGTGGGACTGGGGAAGCGTGGGCTGGTCGAATGGGTATAAGGTTAGAGAGGTTACACTAGCGAGATCGCTGTGTGTGACAGGGGCTTAAGAGTGGGCCAGATGCATATGATCAAGCCAAAGTAAACAAGCTCATAAATAACACTGGGGTAAAGGATACATTCTTTATCCCATGCCCCCTCCTCGGAGGCGGATTTTGGGTCAGATATGGATTCACAGTCTGAGTCTGATACGGACCAGTTCTCAAAAATGCAGGATATTGTCAATAGCCTTATCGTGGCAATTAGCCAAACTCTTAATCTGAAGGAAGACGTGGTCCCTACGCAGGAGCACTCCTTTTCTTTTAAACGAGTGAAATGTCCTTCCCTGACCTTCCCCAACCACAGGGAATTTGAGTCAATCATGTCTAAACAACGAGAACACCCTGAAAAGCGTTTCCCGGGAAGGAAGCAGCTGGACATTCTTTATCCTTTTAGTCCAGACCTTGTTAGTAGCCGGACAGAGTCCTCTACTGTTGATCCGCCAGTCTCTCGTCTGTCTTCAGGACAGTCTTGTGTCTGTCGTATGGGGCATCTCTTAAGGATGCCACAGGTAGACCAATTGAGGCCTTGGCTAAGTCAGCCTTTGAAGCAGCTGGCGCCTCCCTCTGCCCCATTTTTGCTTCTAGCTGGGTGGCAAAGGCCATGTCTGCCTGGGCAAAGATGCTTCGGCAGGGTATTCTTGCGGCAGCCTCTCTGGATAAGCTGGCTGATTAGGCAGACCAGATTGCCCATGCCAGCAAATACCTTCTGACCGCTTCCTTGGATGCAGCCAGTTGTTCCGCCAGTGCTTCCAGCAACATCATTGCTATACGCCGCATTCTCTGGTTGAAAGCATGGAACGCGGATCCACAGTAGTCCCTCACTAACCTTTCCGTCTAAGGCTCCAGGCTGTTTGGTTCCAAGTTGGGTCAAATCATTTTGGATGCTAACGGTGGAAAGAGCACTTCTTTTCACCAGTTCAAACCTAAACGTCTTTTCAATAGGAAGCGATTGCTCCAATTTTGTTCCTTTCGGCCCTTCTCTTCTTTTGGGACTTCCTCCCAGCAGGACCGCTCTTCTGCTCAAGGGAAAAGGAAGAAGCCGTCCTTCAAATCTGCACCCCACTGGTAGCCAAAGGGTCGTTTCTCCAAGCCCTCACGGTCCCGTGCCAACAGTTTCTCCCCCACCCGGGAATCTCTCCAGGGAGTGGGAGGCCGGCTTCTTCTCTTCCAGGACGCATGGATGTCGGTGGTCGACGATGCCTGAGTCAGAGAGATAGTGACTTCCGGTTTCAGAATCGATTTTTCTTCCCCCCAGACGTTTCTGTCTCACCCGCCAAGACATCCGTCTCAGGCCCCAGGGGTTCTTCAGGCCGTCTCTTCCCTACTACACCCTGGAGTAGTTGTACACGTTCCCCGGAACGATCGGTTTTCATGGTTCTACACCAATCTTTTCGTATTCCCGAAGAAAGACGGATCGCTCTGACCGATTTTGGACCTCGAGCAATTGAACCGTCACGTTCAGATCCGTCATTTCAGGATGGAGTCCCACGTTTGGTAATCGCCTTCATGGAACCTGGAGAATTTCTTTATTCTGTAGACATTCAGGATGCTTATCTCCACATTCCTGTTTGTGTTCAGCATCAGAGATTCCTACGGTTTATGATCCAGGAGGACCACTAGCAGTTCACTGATCTTCCCTTCAGCCTGGCCTCTGTCCCCAGAGTATTCACGGAAGGTCATGGCAGCAGTCATGGCAATCCTTCGCTCCAAGGGGATTCTCATAATTCCTTACTTGGACGATCTTCTGATCAAGGGGCTGCCCCGTCGAGACTGCGACCTGAGTCTTCAGATTACCTTGGACACTCTGGTTCGTCTTGGCTGGATACTCAACGAGGGGAAGTCCTCCCTGACCCCAGCACAACACCTGGTCTTTCTGGGTATGAGGTTCGACACGGCCCAAGCCCGTGTCTTCCTTCCAAAGGAGAAGTTTTCTCCCTCTGCCAGTGAATCCACACTCTAAAGCGTCCAGCTCTTCTTCCCCTATGGTCCTGCATGAGAGTTCTGGGGAAGATGATTGCTGCCATGGAAGCCGTGCCCTTTGCCCAGTTCCATACCTGTCCTCTTCAGTTGGCCCTCTTGTCTGCTTGGGACAAGAGGACCGTCTCCCTGGACTGGCCCGTGCTTCTGCCCCTCAAGGAGAGGCAGTCCCTGACTTGGTGAATGCTCTCCCCCTCAGTCCTGCGCGGAAGATCCTTCCTTCCTCTCAGGTAGCAGGTCATCACCACCGACACCAGTCTCCACGGATGGGGAGCGTTTTTTCTTCATCACAAAGCGCAGGGTCGCTGGAACTCCCAAGAGGCCGTTCTCCCCATCAATCTCCTGGAGATCAGGGCAATTTTCTTGTCCCTTCCCCGCTGGCAGTCCCTCCTTGCGGGACAGCCGGTCCACATACAGTCGGACAACGCCACCGCCGTGGCCTACATAAACCATCGGGGCGTGCAGTAAACAGGTCATGAGGGAGGGTAGCAAGGATCCTGTTATGGGCAGAATGTTACGTTCCCGCCATATCAGCCGTACATATAACAGGGGTGGAAAATTGGGCAGCCGATTTTCTGAGTCGTCAGGGCCTTGCATCAGGTGAGTGGTCTCTCAACTCCGCCGTCTTCAATCAGATATGCCAAAGGAGGGGCACCCCTGACGTCAACCTGATGGCTCGGATGAACCACAAGGTTCCTCAGTTTGTGGCCAGGTCCCGAGATCCGCTAGCCATCACCTTCAATGCTCTAGTGATCCCGTGGTCTCAATTCCAGCTGCCTTATCTTTTTCCGCCTCTCTCCCCTTAATTCCAAGAGTCGTAAAAAAGATAAAGGCGGAGGGAATTCCTGTAATTCTCGTAGCTCCGGAATGGTCAAGAAGGGCCTGGCACGCGGAGCTGGTGAACATGCTCATGGACGCTCCCTGGAGGCTTCCAGACTGTCCAGATCTCCTCTCACAAGGTCCCCTCTTCCATCAGAGTTCACAGTCTCTGAGTTTAACGGCATGGCTGTTGCGGTCGCAATCCTAAAGGACGCCGGTTTTTCCCAGCAGGTCATTCAGACCATGATTAGAGCGAGAAAACCAGCTTCCTCACATATCTATCTCAGATACTGGAAGGCCTTCTTTCGGTGGAGTGAGGACAACAATTTGGTCCCTATGTCTTTTTCCCTTCCTTCCATCCTGGGTATTCTACTTGCGGGACTTGACTCTGGTCTATCACTCAGTACTCTTAAGGGTGAAGTTTCCGCTCTGGCTTCTCGTTCCCAGGTAAAGACTTTACTTCAGGGAGTCACCCACCTGGCACCTCCTTATCGTCCTCCAATAGATCCATGGGATCTTAATCTTGTCCTTGGCGCACTAAAGCGCGCTCCCTTTGAGCCCATTCAAGACTTTCCGTCCTCTCTCCTGTCATGGAAATTTGCCTTTTTAGTTGCTATTATGTCCATCAAGAGAGTCTCTTGAGTTGGCGGCATTATTCTGCCGTTACCCATTCCTGATTTTACATCAGGACAAGGTGGTCCTCAGACGCGTTCCTTCCTTCTTGCCTAAGGTGGTTTTCATTTCACATTAACGAAGAAATTATCCTTCCCTTTCTATGTCCCTCTCCGGTTCATTCACTGGAGAAGTCCTTCCACAAGTTGGATCTGGTAAGAGCTATCCGAGTCTACCTTTCAAGGACTGTTTCCTTTCGCCACTCTGATGCCCTATTTGTCATCTCTGAAGATCGTCGTAAGGGGCTCTCACCTTTTGAATCCACTATTGCCCGTTTGATTCGTTTGGCAATATTGGAGGCATACCGCGTTCAGAACAAACAGCCTACGGGGTAAAGGCTCATTCCACTTGGGCGGTGGGGGCTTCCTGGGCAGTTCGTCACCAGGCCTGGGCTTTACAGATTTGTAAGGTCGCGAACTGGTCATCTTTGCACACCTTCGCGAGTTTTTACAGGGTTCATACCGATGCCTCGTCTGATGCAGGCCTGGGAAGGAAGGTGCTGCAGGCAGCGGTTACGCACCAACCGACCTGAGTCTGTTTTTTTTCTTTGCAATCTTTTTGTTCCCACCCTTGGGGCTGCTTTGGGATGTCCCATGATTACCTGCATCCCCAATGAAGCGATAAAGAAAGAGGGATTTTTGATACTCACCGTAAAATCTCTTTCTTGGAGCCTTCATTGGGGGACACAGCCCACCCCTATCTAATGGTACCTCTATTGGGCTTATGTGCCTTTGTTGTTGGTTTGGTACATATGTTGAGTTTTGGTTGCTTCTCCTACTGCTTTAACACTAACTGAGGTCTTTGTGCCTGTCGGTGGGTGTATACTGTTGAGGAGCAGCTATTTTCCTTTTTTTTTGCCTAGTCTCAGCCTCCTAACGACAGCAGCATACACCCATGGTTACCTGTGTCCCCAATGAAGGCTCCAAAAAAGAGATTTTACGGTGAGTACCAAAAATCCCTCTATTTCTCCCAGAAAATTATTGAAATTACACATGTTTTGTTATACATACGTTTATTTCCTTTGTGTGTATTGGAACAGCACAAAAAAAAACAAAACCAAAACGTCTGGAAGACCCATGACCAAGGACGTAAACCCAGCTTTCTGACAGTGGGCACTAAACTGCGACCCAAAATCCTTTCGTAATCTTCAGATTTCAGGATTCCTTGCACGCAGTCAAAGTACTTAGCGCCAGAGGCAGCAAAACAACCTCAAAACATCTTTGATCCTCCACCATATTTGGCTGTATGGACTGTGTTTTTTTTCTTGGTAGGCGTCATTCCATTTTCAGTAAACAGTAGAATGATGTTCTTTACTAGGGTTGAGCATTCCGATACTGCAAATATCGGGTATCGGCCGGTATTGGCTGTATCGGAATTCCGATTCCGAGTTCCGATATTTTCGTCTTATCGGATACCGGAATCGGGATTGTCACTGTCACTGTCAGTGTCCGTCGGTCGGGTCTGTCAGGAGTCAGCGGCACTTACCTGGCAGAAGATCTCCGGCGGTCACGGGCTGAACTGCTTCATGGCCGCAATCTTCTTTCCCCGGCGGTCACATGCAGTTTCTCGCGATAACTGCAGTGACTGCTGGGTAATCCCGGCCGTAAAGCAGTCAGTCTGATGACGTCACCGCCGGGGAAGCAGGTAATCAGCTGTGCTGCGTTGCGATGACAGGTTCTGCCTGTCATTGCGATGTAGCAGAGCTGGATCGTCGTGGGACTGTCGTTATGGACTGCGTCGGACAGGTGGTATACTGTTGGTTTGTTTTTTTTCTTTTTTTACAGGAGATCGATGGCGTCGCAGGAATGAGAGTATAATAAAATTAATGAAAACTGTGTTGTCTCTTTTATTTCATTAAAAGACTTTTTTCTTGCTGTGTCTTTTTTTTAAACATTTAAAAACTTTGGGATTAATAATGGATCGGTGTCTTATTGTCACCGTGCAATCAACGGTGACATTAACCCCTTATTACCCCGCTTGCCACCGCTACAGGGCAAGTGGGAAGAGCCGGGTAAAGTGCCACAATTGGCACATCTTTTGATGCGCCAAATGTGGGGCTGCTGTAGCCTGGTATTATCAGGCTGTTGAGGGCCAAAATCCATGGGCCTTGACAGTCTTTTAATACCAGGCCGCAGCAGTCTGCATTTTACTTGGCTGGTTAACAAAAATAGGGGGGATCCCCACGCCGTTTTTTTTTCGAGGGGATCCCCTATTTTTGTTAACCAGCCAAGCTAAGCAGACTGCTGTGGCCTGGTATTATCAGGCTGGCAAGGTCCATGGATATTGGATCCTTACCAGCCTGAAAAACCAGGCCTCAGCGGTCTGCTTCATCTGGCTGGTTAACAAAAATAGGGGGGACCCCACGCCAATTTTTTTCGAGGGGATCCCCTATTTTTGTTAATCAGCCAAGATATGCAGACTGCTGTGGCCTGGTATTATCAGGCTGGCAAGGTCCATGGATCTTGGCTCCTTAACAGCCTGAAAATCCAGGCCTCAGCGGTCTGCTTCATCTGGCTGGTTAACAAAAATAGGGGGACCCCACGCCAATTTTTTTCGAGGGGATCCCCTATTTTTGTTAATCAGCCAAGATATGCAGACTGCTGTGGCCTGGTATTATCAGGCTGGCAAGGTCCATGGATCTTGGCTCCTTAACAGCCTGAAAATCCAGGCCTCAGCGGTCTGCTTCATCTGGCTGGTTAACAAAAATAGGGGGGACCCCACGCCATTTTTTTTTCGAAGGGAACCCCTATTTTTGTTAATCAGTTCCCTCTGACGTCACTGATTGTGTCCCTGGCTGACCTGAAATGAAAGTGGAAAGCAATCAATTAAGCTTTCCACTTAAGGGCCCGTCTCACATAGCGATATCGCTACCGAGATCGCTGCTGAGTCACTAGTTCTGTGACGCAGCAGCGAGCTCACCAGCGATATCGCTGTGTGTGACATTCAGCGACGATCAGCCCCCCTGCCGGGTATCGCTGATCGTCGCTGAAATGTCAGGACCTTTTTTTGATCGCTGGTTTCCCGCTGACAGGCACGCATCGCTGCGTGTGACAGGCGGGAGACCAGCGATCCGCTGGTAACCAAGGTACACAGCGGGTTTCCAGGCGCGGGGCTGTGCCTAGAAACCCGCTGTGTACCTTGGATACCAGCGCCCTGATGCAGGGAGCTGGTATCCAAGGTACACAGCGGGTTTCCAAGCGCTGCGCGGTGCCTGGAAACCCGCTGTGTACCTTGGTTACCAGCGGATCGCTGGTCTCCCGCCTGTCACACGCAGCGATGCGTGCCTGTCAGAGGGAAACCAGCGATCAAAAAAAGGTCCTGACATTTCTGCGACGATCAGCGATACCCGGCAGGGGGGCTGATCGTCGCTGAATGTCACACACAGCGATATCGCTGGTGAGCTCGCTGCTGCGTCACAAAACTAGTGACTCAGCAGCGATCTCGGTAGCGATATCGCTATGTGAGACGGGCCCTTAAGCGATGTTACCCGCAGTGTCGCTGTCCCAGATCGCTGCCTGAGCTGCCTGTTTGGCAGCTCAGCAGCGATCATGTAGCGATACACCAGCGATCCTGACAAGTGCATATCGTTGTCGGGATCGCTGGTGTATCGTTATGTGACACCCAGCCTTTACTCTCCTGTCAGCCAGGAGAGGAACTCATTCATTTGGGGGTTTACTGTGAGGCTGCAGCAATAGCTGCGGTCCCTGCAGTAAACATTAACCCTTTCTGAAGGATTACACCGTGGGACCTGACTGTGCATGGGATAGGTAAGAATAATTTTGCTTTTTTATTTTATTTTTATTACAGGAAATGGTTTTTGCAGTAAAATAAAAGATGGTCAAAAACATGTGTCTTTATTTCATTAAAATGATTTTTAATTAAAGTGTGTGTGTTTTATTTTTATTTCATGCAATAGGATTAATAATTGATAGTTGTCTAATTGACAGCTCTCAATTATTAACCTGGCTTAAGGTCACCTTTCAATAGCAAGGTGGCTTTAACCCCATATTAACCCATTCGCCACCGCTACAGGGCAATGGGAATAGACGGGCAAAGTGCCAGAAAGGGCGAATCTAATTATAGATTTGTCTTTCCTGGGGTGTCTGGGGGCAGATGTTAGTAGCCGGGGGGGGGGGGGCAAAAATAATGGTCCCTCTCTGGGCTATTATTATCTGCCCCCATTCACTGGCTTTGTCTGTCTGGTTGCGAAAATAGGGCGGGAGCCCACGCATTTTTTTTCAGCAATTTTACACCTCATATATATATATATATATATACATGTCATTGAATTTGTGACACATATATATATATTTATATTTGTAGTTCATACACTTCTACATAGTATAATAGCCGCTAATTCAATTGCCGGCTTTTGTGAAAATGCAGAACCCGACATGAAATGACACTTGGTGTACATAGGGTTAACCATGTCCTTTGCTATCTGATTTGCACAAACAATTACATCAGTCTATGTGTGCAAAATTTCACACCTGTAGGGGTTAATTAAAGGTGTAAATTCGTAGCAAAAAAGTCCGTTTTTTTTACAACGAATTTACACCTTTAATTAACCCCTACAGGTGTGAAATTTTGCACACATAGACTGATTTAATTGTTTGTGCAAATTAGATAGCAAAGGACATGAAAAGACATGGTTAACCCTATGTACACCAAGTGTCATTTCATGTCGGGTGCTTCTGTCTTTTCACAGAAGCCGGCTTTACCCGGCAATTGAATCAGAGGATATTTTACTATGTAGAAGTGTATAAACTATACATATATGTATATATATATGTCACAATGACATGTATATATATATATATGTATTCTATGTGTGTATATTTAGTGTTTACAAGGAAAGAATGGGTTTTTTTTAATTCCGATATTTTGTTCCCATAGACTTACATGGGACTTCCGGTATCGGTATCGGGTATCGCCGATATTTTAATGGTATCGGCGATACCATTACGATTCCGATACTTTTGGATATCGGAAAGTATCGCTCAACTCTATTCTTTACTAAATAACTCTATCTTCTTCTCATCTCATCCTTCCACAAGATGCATGCCCAGAAGGATTTTGGCCTACTCTCGTACATTTTCGCCACATGCAGTCTAAATTTTTTATGTCTGTGTCAGCAGTGGGGTCCTCCTGGGTCTCCTGCCATAGCGTTTCATTTCATTCAAATGTCGACAGATAGTTTGCGCTCATACTGATTCACCCTGAGCCTGCAGGACAGCTTGAATTTCTTTGGAACTTGATTGGGGCTGCTTATCCAACATCTGGACTGCCCTGCGTTGCAACCTTTCATCAATTTTTCTCTGCCGTCGACATCCAAAGAGATTAGCTACAGTGCCATGGGTTGTAAACTTCTTGATTATGTTGCACACCATGGACAAAGGAACATAAAGATCTCTGGAGATGGACTTGTAACCTTGAGATTGTTGATATTGTTCAATAGTTTTTGTTCTCAAGTCCTCACACAGTTCTCTTCTCTTTCTGTTCGCCATGCTTAGTGTGGCACATACAGACAAACAATGCAAAAAAACAGTGAACATCTCCCCTTTTATCTGGTTTCAGGTGTGATTTTCATATTGCCCACACCGGTTACTTGCCACAGGTCAGTTTGAACGAGAATCACATGCTTGAACCAAAGTTGTTTCCCCACAATTTTGGAAAGGTGCCCATTTTGGGGGTTTTGTGTGAAATTATGTCCACGTTGCCTTTGTTTCTCTTTATTGTTGTGTTGTGTCTAACAAAACATATGTAATTGCAATAATTTTCTGGGAAAAATACTTCATTTTCTGGAACAATTTCAAAGGTGCCAACACTTTGGGCCATGACTGTATTTCATTACCTTATTGACTTTTAAAAGTCACAGAGCTGTATTTTACTTTATGGGTTCATTGCAGTATATGTATCCAACCTCATAATTCTGCGAGTGGTTTTAAGTCTCTCTTGTGCTTTTAGACATCGTTCCGATCCTGACTTCGACCGTAATAGAGTGCCATCGGGCTGGCTTGAAGAACTCTGCATTCAGCTTTGCAGCCATGCTAATGAGACCTGAATATCGCAACAAAATAGACATAAAATACAAGAAGAAGATTGAAGCCATGGTCCGGTAAAGACGCTAGGACTCAGTTGTCCGGTCTTGTATTTTTGACTCCTTTCTATTCTATAATTTAATCCCCCTTGTTTTATATGGACTAGGCGGCCGGACACCTCAGAAGTGGAAGAAGAGACTGCACCGTGTCCTTTCTGTGACTTTAAACTCCCAGAATGTGAACTGCTCTGCCCAGGCTGCAAGAATAACCTGCCATACTGTATAGCAACTGTGAGTACAGCAATACTCTAGTCATACCAGACCTGTAGGGGTATTACAACTATAGTGACACCCAATTCCTCCATTGGACGCTATTCTTAATTCATTGATGCTAGCTGATATTTCAACTGAGCCATAAATATATCAGATATTCTTCTAAAATCCATGTTAGTAAAAGGTCACTGGCAGGGTTTGTCTCAATCTTCTCCAAAGATGACATGCTGAAAACTTCACTCCACATTAACCACTGCCTACCAAACCTTAAAACGTGTATATCTCGTTTGCAGACTCACAATGACATTTTCAAGCCAAGTAACCCATAGTGACAAGATATTCCCACTGAAAACCCCCATAAGAAGTGATTAACTATAAAGCTCTTTTCACACTACCGTCAGAGGCCCGGTTAAGACACCATAACAGAACATCGATACAACCCTATTACAAGTCAGTTGGGCCCATCGGGCACTGTCATTGTCTGTTGTGTGATGGATCCAGCACAGCATAATGGCTGCTGTTCCACAGTCACGAGACAAAAAAAATGGTGCAAGTTGCAGAGAGCCATGTCAAGGCCATTTAAAGAGAACCTGACAGCTGATCCATGCTGCCCAATCCACGAGCAACATATAGCAGACACTGGCCTAATGATTGATGATTAAATCAGCAATCAAGTGGCTCAGAACTCCACCTGCGGCTGTTAACCAGTAAAACACTGCTGTCAATCTCCGACAGTGGGATTTAACAGGCGTTGGCCGATTGCCATTTTTTGCAATTTCACTTCACTTGGATTTTTTTCCCCTTTTCTAGTACATTATATAGTAAAATCAATAGCGTCATTCAGGGTCGGACTGAGGCACCGGACACCGGAGAAACCTCCGGTGGGCCCCGCCCCCAGCCTCCTTCTTAGTCCCTCTGCTTTGTGAAGTGTGCACGAATAGCATCAGAGTGTAAGAAAAGCTGCAGGCTGCGCTGCATCCATCTCCTACAGTGTCACACTATCACCCATTCCAGCAGCTCATTCCATAGCAGACACAGCACATGATGACTCGCATCACAGCACCTGCCACCAGCAGTTATCTATCAGCACTGCACTACTGACTCACCCACCACCATTGCCTGCCTCCGAGTCCGACCAATTACAGCCCGTTTTTCACAAAAGAAAGGTACACTCTGTTAAGACCTTTTCTGCTATTGGTGCTTTTTACTAGATTGCAATTGGCTGGTAATGGCTGATGGGCGGGGCTTCCAGTCGGGAGGAGATTGTGCTGTGTGGAGATTTTTGCAGCTTCTGGTAATCACTGTTAACTAAGTGAATAAGTGATGAATTTCTGGTGCTAAGTGATGGCAGCTCATTGTGGAGTGTGTGTGTCTGTCCATCACTGTATATGGGGGGCCAGTGTCCATCCGTCACTGTGTATGGGGTCCCGGGTTAGTCCGTCCGTGTGTATGGGGGTCCCGTGTCCGTCCGTCACTGTGTATGGGGGTCCCGTGTCCGTCCGTCGCTGTGTATGGGGGCCCCGTATCCGTCCGTCGCTGTGTATGGGGGCCCCGTGTCCGTCCGTCACTGTGTATGGGGGCCCCGTGTCCGTCCGTCACTGTGTATGGGGGGCCTTGTGTCCATCCGTCACTGTGTATGGAGGTCCCGTGTCCGTCCGTCACTGTGTATGGGGGCCGCGTGTCCGTCACTGTGTATGGCGGCCTTGTGCCCGTCCGTCACTGTGTATGAGGGCCCCGTGTCCGTCCGTCACTGTGTATGGGGGTCCCGTGTCCGTCCGTCACTGTGTATGGGGGCCCCTTGTCCGTCCGTCACTGTGTATGGGGGCCCCGTGTCCGTCCGTCACTGTGTATAAGGGCCCCGTATCCGTCCGTCACTGTGTATGGGGGCCCCGTGTCCGTCCGTCACTGTGTATGGGGGCCCCGTGTCCGTCCGTCACTGTGTATGGGGGCCCCGTGTCCGTCCGTCACTGTGTATAAGGGCCCCGTATCCGTCCGTCACTGTGTATGGGGGCCCCGTGTCCGTCCGTCACTGTGTATGGGGGCCCCGTGTCCGTCCGTCACTGTGTATGGGGGCCCCGTGTCCGTCCGTCACTGTGTATGGGGGCCCCGTGTCCGTCCGTCACTGTGTATAAGGGCCCCGTGTCCGTCCGTCACTGTGTATGGGGGTCCCGTGTTTGTCCGTCACTATGTATGGGGGTCCCGTGTCCGTCCGTCACTGTGTATGGGGTCCCGTGTCCGTCCGTCACTGTGTATGGGGGCCCCGTGTCCGTCCGTCACTGTGTATGGGGGCCCCGTGTCCGTCCGTCACTGTGTATGGGGCCCCGTATCCGTCACTGTGTATGGGGGCCCCGTATCCGTCACTGTGTATGGGGGCCCCGTATCCGTCCTTTGCTGTGTATGAGGGCCCCTTGTCCGTCCGTCACTGTGTATGGGGGTCCCGTGTCCGTCCGTCACTGTGTATGGGGGCCCCGTGTCCGTCCGTCACTGTGTATGGGGGCCCCGTGTCCGTCCGTCACTGTGTATGGGGGTCCCGTGTCCGTCCGTCACTGTGTATGGGGGCCCAGTGTCCGTCCGTCATTGTGTATGGGGGCCCCGTGTCCGTCCGTCATTGTATGGGGGCCCCGTGTCCGTCCGTCATTGTATGGGGGCCCCGTGTCCGTCCATCACTGTGTATGGGGGGCCAGTCAGTATACCACATCAGCAGGCACTGGATGACGGGAAGTTTGTGTGGGGTCAGGAGGGTTTTACAGGGTGGATGTATCAGAACTGTGTGTGTACGAGGTGTACGGAGCGGAGCCGCGTGTGTACGAGGTGTACGGAGCAGAGCCGCGTGTGTACGAGGTGTACGGAGCGGAGCCGCGTGTGTACGAGGTGTACGGAGCGGAGCCGCGTGTGTACGGGGTGTACGGAGCGGAGCCGCGTGTGTACGAGGTGTACGGAGCGGAGCCGCGTGTCTCGAGTGTACGAGCGGAGCCGTGTCTACGATGTGTGCGGAGCCGCGTGTGTACGAAGTGTACGGAGCGGAGCCGCGTGTGTACGAGGTGTAAGGAGCGGAGCCGTGTCTACGAAGTGTACGGAGCAGAGCCTCGTGTGTACGAGGTGAACGGAGCGGAGCCTCGTGTGTACGAGGTGAACGGAGCGGAGCTGCGTGTGTACGAGGTGTACAGAGCGGAGCCGTGTGTGTACGGGATGTACACTGTGTCTGCTGATGTGGTGTACTGGACTGGCCCCCCATACACAGTGATTGACAGACACGGGGCCCCCCATACACAGTGATTGACAGACACGGGGCCCTCATACACAGTCACGGACAGACACTGGGCCCCCATACACAGTGACGAACAGACATGGGGCCCCCATACACAGTGACGGACGGACACGGGGCCCCCATACACAGTGATGGACGGACACGGGGCCCCCATACACAGTGACGGACGGACACGGGGCACCCATATACAGTGACAGGCAAGGCGTCGTCATGGTGACAATGCTATATCCACATTAATAAGCCAGGAATCTCTGCTGTCAGAAGTGACTCGCCGTCCGGTCCGGTCTGTGTGGTGCACACGGCAGAGCAGCCACCACAGATACAGTCATGGACAAAAGTTTTGAGAATGACACAAATATTAATTTTTACAAAGTCTACTGCTTCACTTTTTCTAATGGCAATTTGCATATACTCCAGAATGTTATAAAGAGTGATCAGCTTAACAGCAATTACTTGCAAAGTCAATATTTGGCTAGAAAATGAACTTTATCCCCTAAAACACATTTCAACATCATTGCAGCCCTGCCTTAAAAGGACCAGCTAACCTCTTTTCAGTGATAGCTCCATTAACACAGGTGTGGGTGTTGATGAGGACATGGCTGGAGATCAATCTGTCATGATTAAGTAAGAATGACACCACTGGACACTTTAAAAGGAGGCTGGTGCTTGGCATCATTGTTTCTCTTCTGTTAACCATGGTTATCTCTAAAGAAACACGTGCAGTCATCATTGCAATGCACAAAAATGGCCTAACAGGGAAGAGTATCGCAGCTAGAAAGATTGCACCTCAGTCAACAATCTATCGCATCATCAAGAACTTCAAGGAGAGAGGTTCCATTGTTGCCAAAAAGGCTTCAGGGTGCCCAAGAAAGACCAGCAAGCACCAGGACCGTCTCTAAAAAGTGTTTCAGCTGCGGGATCGGGCTACCTGCAGTGCAGAGCTTGCTCAGGAATGGCAGCAGGCAGGTGTGAGTGCATCTGCACGCACTATGAGGCGGAGACTCTTGGAGCAAGGCCTGGTCTCATGCCAACTGTTAAGCATCCTGAAACCATTCATGTGTGGGGTTGCTTCTCAGCCAAGGGAATCGGCTCTTCACAGTCTTGCCTAAAAACACAGCCATGAATAAAGAATGGTACCTGAATGTCCTCCAAGGGCAACTTTTCCCAACCCTCCAAGAGCAGTTTGGCGATCAACAATGCCTTTTCCAGCATGATGGAGCACCTTGCCATAAAGCAAAGGTGATAACTAAATGGCTCAGGGAACAAAACATAGAGATTTTGGGTCCATGGCCTGGAAACTCCCAGATCTTAATCCCATTGAGAACTTGTGGTCAATCATCAAGAGACGGGTGGACAAACAAAAACCTAAAAATTCTGACAAAATTAAAGCATTGATTGTGCAAGAATGGACTGCTATCAGTCAGGATTTGGTCCAGAAGTTGATTGAGAGCATGCCAGGGAGAATTGCAGAGGTCCTGAAGAAGAAGGGTCAACACTGCAAATATTGACTTGCTGCATTAACTCATTCTAACTGTCAATATAAGCTTTTGTTACTCATATGTTTGCAATTATTATATTTCTGTCTGTGATAAAAATATCTGTCAACACACACATAAAAACCAGAGGGCAGCAGATCATGTGAAAATATAATATTTGTGTCATTCTCAAAACTTTTGGCCATGACTGTACCTCAGCAGTCTGGACCGGTAGTTTTATAGAGAAAGGAGGGGGATCAATGTCTTCCAAGGGTTTGCTTTGTGATGGGCTCTTAGCAGGGCATGCATGGCTGAGGGGTGATGGACTTGTGGTAGAGATCTTCATTATGGTGACTAGTGGCGGTTGTCAATATTGTGGTTGTTAGAGAATTGTGGTAATATGCCCTGTGGCTGGTGAGGATAGTAAGGTGATGTCTGCGGTATTAATGATGGGAGAGGGTGGCGGGGGTCTGCGCTATTGATGGGAGAAGGTGGTGGCAGCGGGGTCTTCGTGGATGTGGTGACTGGAAGAGGGGGTAGAGGTGGTCTGCGTTGTGGCTAGAGGGTGGCAGTGCTCTTCACTATGACGGATGCAAAAGAGTCCTGTGGTCGGTGTTGAGACTGATGCGAGAGGGGGTGTCGCTGGTGGTTGTCTGCGTGGTGACTAGAGGGTGGCTTTGGTCTGCATGGTGACTGATGGAAGCAGGGTCGGACTGGCCCACCAGAGAACCGGAGGATTCTCCGGTGAGCCCAGGCTCTGACACCTGCTGGCATATTGTCCAGCAGCTGCCTGGGGCCCCCACTGCTCCACTGCTAATAGCGGCTCACCCAGCTGCTATGGGGCCCCTGAGTCAATGGGGGCCCTTCCGGTGCCAGGAGCAGCAGCTGGAGACAGGAGCCTGTCTCCGCTGCTAAAGAGAAATGAATATTCACGCTTCCCCACGCCCCCATGGGCGTGGAGAGGAGTGAATACCATTTCTCTTTAATAGCGGGCAGTGTTAGCCACAAGCTGCGGCTAACACTGCCCGCTGGTGCTGCTGAATCTGGGCCCGGAGGTGGGCCCCTAAAGTGGGGCAAACCCTAATTGCGATCCCTGCAGCTTGGGACCGGAGCAGAGCTGCAGGGATCCGACGCTGTCCTCCTTCCTGCTTGCCTGCCCGGCACTTCCTGTCTGACACAGCGCGGCTGTTTCAGAGAGGAAGCTGCGGGGCACGGTGCGGATAGATGTGTGTGTGATTGCCTGCATTTGTGTATGTAGTGCGGTGCTTTGTGTGTGTATGTGAGAGAGTGCTGCGGTGCTGTGTGTGGTGCTGTATGTGTGATGGTGGTGAGGGGAGGCAATGATGATGGTAATGATGGTGGTGGGGGAGGCAATGATGTGATGTAGAGGCAATGATGATGATGGGGAGGCAATGATGGTGGTGGGGGAGTTAATGATGGTGGTGATGAGGCAATGATTATGTGGGGGAGGCAATGATTATGGTGGGAAGGCAATGATGGTGGTGGGGGAAGGCAATGATGGTGGTGGGGGGAAGGCAATGATGATGGTGGTGAGGAGGCAATGATAATGGTGGTGAGGCGTCGGTGGTGGGGAGGCAGTGATGGTGGTGAGGAGGCAATGATGGTGGGGAGGCAATGATGATGATGGGAAGGCAATGACGGTGGTGGGGGAGTTAATGATGGTGGTGAGGAGGCAATGATGATGATGAGGAGGCAATTATGATGGGAAGGCAATGATGGTGGTGGGAAGGCATGATGGTGGTGGGGAGGTGATGATGGTGGGGGAGGCAATGATGGTGGTGAGGAGGCAATGATGATGGTGGTGAGGAGGCAATGATAATGGTGGTGAGGAGGCAATGATAATGGTGGTGAGGAGGCGATGATGTGGTGGGGGGAGGCAATGATGGTGATGATGGGGAGGCAGTGATGATGATGATGGTGGGGGGAGGCAATGATGATGGTGAGGAGGCAATGATGGTGGTGAGGAGACAATGATAATGGTGATGAGGCGATGATGATGGGGAGGCGATGATGGTGGGGGTGGCAATGATGGTGAGGAGGCAATGATGATGGTGGTGAGGAGACAATGATAATGGTGGTTAGGAGGCAATGATGTTGGTGGTGGGGGAAGACAATCATGATGGTGGTGAGGAGGCAATGATGGTGGGGGGAGGCAGTGATGGAAGTGAGGAGGGAATGATGGTGGTGAGGAGGCAACGATGATGATGATGGGGAGGCAATGTTGGTGGTGAGGAGGCAATGATGATGGTGGTGAGGAGGCAGTGATGGTGGTGGGGGGAGGCAATGATGATGGGGAGGCAATGATGATGGTGGTGGTGGGGAGGCAATGATAGAGGTGTTGGAATGGGCAATGTTGGGGGAGAAAGCAATGATAGTTGTGGTGTAAAGGACAATGATGGTAGTGGTGGAAAGGACAATGGTAGTGGGGAGGAGGCAATGATGGAGGTGGTGATGAGGACAATGGTGGAGGAGGGCTGCATTATACCCTTTGGGCGGGCTGTATTATCCTCTTTGAGGGGGATGCATTATATCCTATGAGGCGGCTATATTATATTTTGTGGGGGCTGCATATATTCTGTGTGGGGGCTGCATTATGCCATATGAGGGTGTTACATTATATTCTATGGGGGGCTGCATTATAACTTATGAGGGGGTTGCATTATATTTTGTGGGGTGCTGTATTATACCCTATGAGGGGGGCTACTTTATATTCTGTGAGGGGGCTACCCCATCCGTGCTACATAATTAAGACATGTACTACCTTATATTATACCCTTAGTGCGTTTTACCACACAATTGGTGGTCTTGTATTTATTTCTATGTAGCTACATGGTGGGCCCCAAGAATGATTTTCTCTGGTGGGCCCAAGGTGCTCCAGTCCGACGTTGGCGTCATTCAAAAGTAAAACAAGCCCTCATGCGGCCATATAGACGGAAATATAAAAAAGTTATGGCTCCTGGAAGAAGAGGCGGAGAAAACGGAAAAAGGCTTAACGGGTTAAAGGGACACTTAAGAAGATTGAAATTTCAGCTGAAGCTTTATAATTTTATAATAGGACCTATGTTACTCCACTACCTGTGTGTCCCCCTATATCTGTTGGAGCAATCAGTAAAGAACAAGCTCTGATGTATAAACTATGTGCTAAAATATAAGACAAAATAATTCATAGTAAATTACTCACACTGAATCTGCATATAGTATCTCTTTTGTTTTTTGCATTCTGACAGGGCCGGCACATGGTGAAGGAGGACTGGTGCATCTGCCCACATTGTGAATTCCCAGCTCTGCAGTCAGAGTACAGAACGTAAGCCGAGAGTGACAGTGGTGATTCTGTACTAATTTGTCCAAGTTTTTTATTTTTCCTATAGCTTTTGTCTCAGCAATGTAGACATGCTTGAAATATATTAAAAATTCTGGCCCTGTCTAATGTTATACATGATACCCAGGTGGCCAGTGACACACTCTGGTGACATTCCATATACAGCCCACATGGTTTTCAGTCTGCACTGTTCACTATACAGAACATCACTGCTGAGTTTAGTATATAGGCAGTGCTTAAGTTTTAGGATCGTGCATGCGTGATCTGCGATTCCTCTGCTGCACACTCAGCAGTGCAGAAGAGGTTGTATCATGCATGAGAAGTCCCCACTGTCTCCTCGCTCTGCCTCGTGCCTTGTTGCTGCGATTGCTAATGAGTTATTAGGGAACGTTAGATTGTGAGCATAGAGGAGCGATGTACTGCAGGAGGATGTTGTATATAGGAAGTGGGCATGAAAGAAGTTATATACTACAGGGGGAAGACAGCTGTGTACAGGGGGCATGACAGGAGCTCTATACTGCATGAGGAGTTTGTGTATAGTGGGCATGAGAGGAACGATATACTGCAGGATGGTGCTGCATATAGAGAAGGCGGAGATGAGTGATATACTGCAGGAACATGGCTGTATGATTAGAGGCATGAGATGATCGATGTACTGCAGGATGGACCTATATACAGTGGGGCTGAGAGGAGTGATGTACTACAGGATGGGGCTATATATAGGGGCTGAGACGAGTGATGTACTGCAGGATGGGGCTATATACAGAGGGGCTGAGAGGAGCAATGTACTGCAGAATGGGCTAATATACCCGATGGGGCTAGAGGAGAGAGCAATGTACTTCAGGATGGGGCTATATACAGAGGGGCTGAGAGGAGCAATGTACTGCAGAATGGCTATATACAGAGGGCTGAGAGGAGTGATGTACTCAGATGGGGCTATATACAGTGGGGCTGAGAGGAGTGATGTACTACAGGATGGGGCTATATATAGTGGGGCTGAGAGGAGTGATGTACTACAGGATGGGGCTATGTACAGAGGGGCTAGAGGATGATGTACTGCAGGATGGGGCTATATACAGAGGGGCTAAAAGGAGAATGTACTGCAGGATGGGGCTATATACAGAGGGGCTGAGAGGAGTATGTACTGCAGAAAGGGGCTATATACAGAGGGCTGAGAGGAGCAATGTACTGCAGAATGGGGCTATATACAGAGGGGCTGAGAGGAGCAATGTACTGCAGAATGGGGCTATATACAGAGGGCTGAGAGGAGTGAATGTACTGCAGATGGGCTATATACAGAGGGCTGGAGGAGTGATGTACTGCAGGATGGGCTATATAAGGCTGAGGGTAGTAGAGGAGGCATGAAGTGTAGAGAGCGATGTTGCAGGATGGGGCTATATACAGAGGGGCTGAGAGGAACGATGTACTGGAGGATGGGGCTGAATTCTAAAGGGGGACAGAAGTGGCAGGGTGTAAGCAAACTAAGGTGAGGGCTGTGTTTGCATAAAATATTTTCTGGCTATATCAATGAGCAAAGATGAACTACTTATGAATATTATTGGTATTTTGGAGATATCTAGATTTTACATGTATCTCAGAAATCTACTTTATTTATAGTCATAGGCCTCCTGAAGACTGGCTATACATATAAGCAAGCTTTAGCTGTAAAATTGCTGTCCACCTACCCAAATTTTCCAAAACATATATCCATGGCTGTGCAATGCATGTTTATTCAGTAGGGAAGGGGACGGCTAGCTGCTGCCATACACCTCGCATTGTAACATGTTAGACTGTGGCAATAATAGCAGCAAAAAGAAATGTGCTGATCCTGAGTGAGCAAGCGACTTACCCACACAAGTGTTTATGTGCCAGTATAACACTGACTGTGACAGTGTAGAGTATTACATAACTGTAGTTCACTTTCCCAGACTGCTGGAGTCGGAAAGCATCTGCCCCATGTGTTCTGAGAAGGTGACTTCTGCTCAGTTGAAGAACGTTCAGGACTGTTCTACATATCTCAAGCAGGAGCAGGAGGAGCAGTGACACTGTATTTGGGTAAATAGGCACGCTTCCTACATTGTTTGCAAGTTAATGGTTCTAAGTAAGCAATGCATTAACAATAACATTCATAGCAGTGCAAAACTAATGATTGGGTTATGTTGTAAATTGTGTACAGTGAGGGGTAATGTGCTCTTGTTGTGAGATTTCCTAGGTTTGGAAGCTCTAAGGTTCAGATTAAGGAAAGAGAAACTAAAGATGTGATTATTAGTTGATGCAGATGAGCAAAAAGATTTTCACTACTTTGGTTCGGCTTCCACTTTGGTACTCCGCACTGTTCTTGTCCTGCTGACTCGAACTTCCTCCAGCGGCCCTCAAATGCAGGATTCTGCTGCACCTCTCGTGACTACTATAGTCCCAGTGATGACATAACATCACAAGGGCCTTGTAATAGCGAGAGGCGCCGCGAGTGTTGTGTTTCGAAACGGAAGTCAGGATAGGGTAGTGCAATCTTTTTACTCATCTCTGTCAGCTAAGTTGTCACCTATCCAGTTGTTTCCCACTGCTAAAACCCTTGCTAGCTCCCAGTGAAGGGGAAGTGTCCCCTCATTTTTATCTGTCCACCAAATCGTGGGCAGTAGATTGTGCATTTGATCCGTGCCGTCCTTTCACCAGTTTGGGCAGGTTAACCTGTCCACATCATGGAATAGTGGCTGCAGAGCTGAGTAAAACAAAAAGAAGATTTTTGGTACACACTATAAAATCTTTTTCTCTGAGCCTTCATTCTGGGACACAGGAAATCATGGGTGTAGGCTAATGCCTTTAGGAGGCTGACACTAGGCAGTAAAAAAAGCCTATCGCCTCTCCAGCAGTCTACACTCAAGGACTGGCAGAGCTAACCAGTTTGTGAGAAAGCAGTAGGCAAAGAGATTACCCCCAAGTAGAACCAACAATGGAGCAAACAAGGGCAGGTGCTGTGTCTCCCAATGAAGGCTCCGAGAAACAGATTTTACAGCGAGTACCAAAAATCTTCTTTTCTCAATCGCTTCATTGGGGAACACAGGAAACCATGGGATGTCCAAAAGCAGTCACTTAGGTGGCAAAAAACTGCTATGCCAGAATGTAAGGCTGGTCCACTACTGCATTCAGAACCTTTCTGCCAAGGCTGGTGTTTGCTGAAGCATAGGAGAAAACCGTGTAGGACTTCAAGAAGTGTGGAATGAAGACCAGTAAGCAGCCTAGCAGGTCCTGGGGAAAGAGGCTATGAAGCCCCCACTATCGTGGAGAGAGCCAGAATCCTAAGCGGGATCGGTCTTTGTTTCACTCGGTACGCTCCTAAGATAAGAAAAATAGGTGGACCGAGCAATAGAGGTCTAAGAAGTGGGAAGATCACCTTCAGAAATCATAAAAAGAGAGTCTGAACATCTGATCAATCCTGTCCTGGAAATGTAGAGATGCAGCTCTGATAAAATGGCGGTTGAGCAGAGGCCACTCCAGAGGATGGTAGGAAAGAAGTACCTATAGAAGGAAAGAGAGTAATCACATTAGAAATCAAGGATGGAACCAGGCCTAGGACCCCTCTGTCCTCGTGGGACGAAGGGCCAAGTTCTTCTGGAAGAGTAAGAGTAATCACCTTAGGAAGAAAAACTGCCAAGGGCCAAGTTCTTCTTCTGCAAGGGGATATAAAAGTGGGTCTTGACCCTTTAAAGAGTAAGAAGACAGACCGGAGTCTAGGTCCGACACTGTACAAAAGCAAGGAAAGAGGGAAGAGAAAGGACAGTGGGTAAATATGGTATGAAGAAACTGGGTCTGAGAAAACCAGCGGCCTAGAAGACTGTGGCGTCTGGAGCCATGACACAAACTAAGAGGCTGAGAATTCTGGAGGAAGAAGGGACCATAGGAAGGCAGGCCTGGGAAATCCAAGTGTGTCCATGGGGCGATTACAGGCTCTCCTGGGCCATTCATTAAAGTCGACCCTGGGAGTAAAGCTGCGGAGAGAAGTTTGGCCTAAAACACAAGACTGTCCTCTTTAGAGTTCAGCTCTGGAGATTATGAAGTCACAAGTAAAAAAAAACTGGTTAGCTCTCAGCCAGTCAGTGGGTGTAGCCTGCTGGGAGGAGTTAGTCTTTTTTCTGCCTTGTGGCAGCAGCATACACCCATGGTTTCCTGTGTCCCTCAATGAGGCGATATAGATTTTTATTTTTTAATTTCTCTTCTATTGCAGAGATATTAGCTTGTAAAGTTTAGGTTATAATTGATAAGTTTAACTGAGTGTAACCAGAGACTCTTCTCTGGGGTCGTGTACTTCTTCTGCTATATGTGGTTGACCAACCATAAGCAGGCAGCGCCATGCAGGGGAGGAAACATGCCTGATCTCCTCACTGATCTCTGCAGCTACTGTGTACAGCAGAACTGAGTTACGTGTCATTACAAACACTTCCAGATTTTACCTCACGGTAGTCATTGGGGATAAGGGTGAGAGCTGACAGCTCTGTCAAATGAGACATGGAAGTATTTGTAATTATACATAACTCAGCTCTGCTGCATCTCTGCACAAATATCACGGAGGAGAGGAGGGTGTGTTCTTTTAACCCATGCATACTTATGATTGGTCAACCACATCTCATGCAGGGGAAGAAGAACACATACCCAGGGACAAAGCAAAACTCAGAACCGAGCCTCGCATGACCTACAGCTGTGATTAGGTGATAACTTGCTTAGACAAGAGTACCCCTTGAAAATAAAGCTGAAGGATATGTAGTTTTCGTTTATTTCATTCAGTTTATACCATAGTTGTGTTTTGAAACGCTGTTAAGTTTTTGTTATTGCATGAGTTTAATTGTCTTTCTTTTTTTTGCAGATCTTTATGTATTTTCACCTTTCATCAAATTAACAAACTTTTGTATTTTTTTAGACACATTTTATTGTAATCGGTTCTGTATATACTTTCCAATGAGGATTGTCAACTATCTAAATTACAATATTTATAATAAACCAGTTTGGTGGATTGATTTCTTCTCCTTTCTTCTTTTGTGGTTCAAGGTAATGTGCTGTCAGAAACGCAAATAAGATTTTTGTGATGAACTTAATTTTTTTAATTTTATTTTTATTCATCCAAATACATTCTAAGGCCGGGATCACGGCCGAGTCTCACATGTGAATTCCCAGCACTGGCGACGGCACTCGGAAGTGGAGCGAGCTGCTGCATAGCAATACATGGAGCCGTACACTCCGCTCCCGAGTACCGGCGCCAGTGCGGGGAATTCACATGCGAGACTCGACCATGTTTCTCGCATGTGTGATCCAGCCTAATACTTCTAGGTTTTTAAATGACTGCAAGGCCCCGTTCTTGGGTTTCTAAAACTTCAATCTCTGGATTGCAGAGGGTACCAGCAATCAGATCCCAAGCGATCTGCAAGATGTCTCTTATCCCACAGATCGGGGATAACTTTTTTGGGGCAAATTGAATTCTCAAACTTTACAAAAATCACTATTCTCCTAAATACCGATTTATTTTTTTTTGCAGTTTGCTCCCTGTGAATTCAACAATGGCAGCCGGCTATGGCTGCCATTACTGGGAAGGGGTGTGAATCATTTTGAGGTATAGATGAGGCCTACAGACCTCAAACTTAAAGGGGCATTTCAGTAACCACAAGTTTGTCACTTATCTCCCTTTGAGAGTAAAATGAGCTATGGTTGATCATGCGCACTGCCACTCCTTTGAAACAGACAAAAGTGCCCAAGTACGACTTGTACAAAAATAAAGCGACATTTCAAGCAGTTTTAAACCTTACAACTGCTTCATGAATCAGAGCCCATGTACTAATTAGAAGAGGTTTTCTTAAGGAAGAATGATTCTTGTCTGAATTGTGGCGATACCTATGTTATTCAGTTGAGGTGAGTGATTATCTACAAGTAGAGATAGCCCACACACATGTAGATTCATGAGCTGAGGAAGTACACCATGAGGAGCAATTTTGTGGATGGTACTTCTAAGGCCTAGTTTTCGTAAGGAAAAGGCTAAGGGAGCACCGGAGGAAGATATAACCTGAGGCCTACTTTTTCTTGTGGAGTCAGAGGAACAGTGTGAACTCCATGAAGGAAAGAATTCAAAGATAAATTGATTAAAATCTGCTGAGAAGAGATCACAGAAAGGATGAATCAGAATTTGTAAAGGTTTTATCTGTGGCTAACACTTGAACCACAGTGATCTAGGATGGTGGTTGTGAAATAACCTGGTTCCCCTGAAGAATGCTGACGACCTGGCCTCCCACTTTATAGAAAAAAATAGATACTATCCATCAGGAAATCTGCCGTCAACCACCAAGTGCTGTGACTCCCATCCATCCCTGCATTTCCCCTGGCTCACTTTCCACATCTGATCCCATCACAGAAGAAGAAGTCTCCAGCCTCCTCTCTTCCTCTCGTCCGACTACATGCACGACCGACCCCATTCCCTCAAATCTCTTCCAGTCTCTCTCTCCAGTTGTCACAACTCGCCTAACTACAATCTTTAATCTCTCACTTTCCTCTGGCATTTTCCCATCCTCCTTCAAACACTCCATCGTTACTCCATTACTAAAGAAACCCGCTCTCGACCCTTCCTGCACAAACTACAGACCGGTCTCCAATCTCCCTTCATCTCTAAACTGTTGGAGCGCCTAGTCTACTCCCGCCTCATCCGTTACCTCTCCACTTACTCCCTTCTAGACCCTTCACAGTCCGGCTTCCGCCCCCTACATTCGACTGAAACTGCACTCATCAAAGTGACCAATGACCTTCTGACAGCAAAACGTAACAGTGACCACTCTCTGCTCATTCTTCTCGACCTTTCTGCAGCTTTCGACACAGTTGACCACAGTCTCCTACTCTCTAGGCTCCAGTCACTAGGTATCAAGGACACTGTTCTCTCCTGGTCCTCTTCCTATCTTTCTGACCGCTCCTTCAGTGTTTTGTTCTCTGGCTCCACGTCATCTCCTCTTCCTCTCGCTGTCGGGGTACCCCAGGGCTCAGTCCTTGGCCCCCTTCTCTTCTCGCTCTACACGGCCCCAATTGGACAGACCATCAGGAGATTTGGCTTTCAGTACCATCTTTATGCTGATGACAAACAACTATACACATCATCCACCGACCTTACCCCCGCTGTACTATAGAACACCACCGACTGTCTGTCCGCAGTCTCCAACATCATGTCCGCTCTCTATCTGAAACTCAACCTCTCCAAAACTGAACTTCTTCTGCTCCAGCCGTCTACTAACCTCCCTAAATTTGACATTTCCCTCTCCGTGGGCGGCACCATAATAACAACCCGGCAGCAGGCTCGCTGTCTGGGTGTTATGTTTGACACCAATCTCTCCTTCACCTCCCATATACAATCTCTTGCCCGCTCTTGCCGCCTACACCTAAAGAACATCTCTAGAATCTGCCCTTTTCTCACCATGGAAACAACAAAAACCCTCACTGTAGCATTGATCCACTCCCGCCTGGACTACTGCAACGCTCTATTACTTGGCCTCCCCATTACTCGACTATCCCCTCTCCAGTCCATCCTTAATGCAGCAGCCAGGGTCATCCATCTGGCTAATCAGTACTCGGACACGTCCGCTCTTCGCCAGTCCTTACACTGGCTGCCCATTCATTATAGGATCCAATTCAAAGTACTTGTTCTCACCCACAGAGCTCTCCACAGTGCAGCACCCCCCTACATCTCCTCCCTCATTTCTATCTATTGGCCTAACCGACTGCTGCGCTCTGCAAACGACTTTTGACTAATCTCTGCACTAATCCGTACCTCCCACTCCCGACTCCAAGACTTCTCCCGTGCTGCGCCAATCCTCTGGAATGCTCTACCCCAAGAAATTATGACCATCCACAATTTGCATGGTTTCAGGCGCTCCCTCAAAACACATTTGTTCAGAGCGGCCTATCACATTCACTAATCAAAGTCATTCTATGTGTGTGTGTATGTAGCCGATTCACTATCTCCATCCATCCCTCACTCCCTCAAGATGGCTGGACCATCATTGTAAATGCACCATTGTATATACACACCTGTACTTTGTATCTCCCCCACCTCATTGTAGATTGTAAGCTCTCACGAGCAGGGGCGGCTTATTTTGCTTTAATTATTGTATTGTTAACGTTGTTACTTATGACTTGTGTTTTGAAACTGTTAAACTGTAAAGCGCTGCGGAATATGTTGGTGCTATATAAATAAAGATTATTATTATTTAGAATGCCTATAAACATTGCTTTGAAGGAGCCAAGAGGTCCATTCCAGGCCTATTGACGTAGAGGTAGGAAAAATCTGTTGTAGAGCCAGCCTAGCTGCTCCCAAGTAAGATTTGGCAATGACTTTCGTTATCATGAACTTGGAAGGACATCAATGACATGCAGTACAGTGGTCTCTGCAGTGAAAATATAAGCTACATGGACCCTGTAACTGCAAGGTGACACCTCAAGATTGACAACTTTAGAGGAAGAAGTTCAACAGTTATTCCATGTCCACGTGAGAATCTGAGCCAAAGAACGCAACTGCGAAAATGGTTCCTATCTATGGAGGAGGAGTAAATGCGTTTTCCTGGAAGAGGAGACGCAACAATGAGTCATAGCCCGTGTATTGGAACTCCTTGCATGGAACTGTACATGCTCCATGCAAATGTTGTATATCTGGTTAGATTCAGACCGGGCCTGTAGCATTGTCGGATGGGACCTTAGCTAGTATGTCACCATCCTGCTCCACGGGATCTATAGCCACAGGAACCAGCAGCAGATTGGTCTGGCGTTGAGGACTGAGTGCTGAACATTGATTGTGTGAGGCCCTTCATGGATGTGATGTCTTTACTTGAGGGGGGCACATGCAGATGTGAAGTGGTAGGCAGTGCAAACACTGATCTTTCCCTGTTGGGTAGAACATTCAGGTTATATGCTGCCAATGTTGGCCTGGTGGGCAGAGGGTATAGTGTCAATATGGTGAACAAAACCCAATTGTGTAGCTGTATAGAATATTGCATCTAAGTTTAGTGCAATTATTCTGGCCTCCTGTTAAAAGGGTAATGTTTCTGCTAGGAACAAGCAATTGCATAGCCTTAGACACTGAAGGGTGTAAGGTAGGTGCCTAGAACAGAGTGGAAGACAGGAATAGCAATGATGCAATCTAGAGAAAAAATAACCAAACCTTTAAGTGCACACTATACCACCCACGGAGTGGACTGGTAGTTCTTTACTGGGGCTACTATAAAATACTAGGACCAAACAATATTCCTGTAACCAAAAGTATCTGGCTGAATAAGCGAGCTGCATCTCAGTATCATGAGACAAACCAAAACAAAGATGGGGCTGCAACACCTCATTTGTAGAATTATACGAAGATATCGGAGTGATGTCATAGCTACATTGGAGCGGATGATTGGGATACCAGTTGAATGTAGTCCGGAGTTGTGTGTTGTGGATGAGGAGATGTGGATCCATTATGATAGAATATTTCTCCGGGAAGTTCTGTTAATGGCTAGAAAAGTGATAGCGTTGAGGTTGATGTGGGAGAAATCTCCTTCGATTAATCAGTGGAAAAAATTAGTGAACGATATACACTACCGTTCAAATTTTCTGGTCACCCAGACAGTTTTGTGTTTTCCATGAAAACTCATACTTTTATTAATCAAATGAGTTGCTAAATTAATTTAAAATCTAGTCCAGAAATTGACAAGTTTGGAAAAAAAGATTTTTATTTGAAATAATTTTCTCCTTCAAACTTTGCTTGTGTCAAAGAATGCTCCCTTTGCAGCAATTACAGCATTGCAGACCGTTGGCATTCTAGCAGTTAATTTGCTGAGGTAATCTGGAGAAATTTCACCCCATGCTTCCAGAACCCCTCCCACAAGTTGGTTTGGCTTGATGGGCACTTTTTGCGTACCAGACGGTCAAGCTGTTCCCACAACAGCTCAGTGGGGTTGAGATCTGGTGACTGCGCTGGCACTCCATTACAGATAGAAGAATACCAGCTGTCTAGCTTCTTCCCTAAATAGTTCTTGCATAATTTGGAGGTGTGCTTTGGGTCATTGTCCTGTTGTAGGATGAAATTGGCTCCAATAAAGCGCTGTCCACAGGGTGTGACATGGCATTGCAAAATGGAGTGATAGCCTTCCTTATTCAAAATCCCTTTTACCTTGTAAAAATCTCCCACTTTCCCAGCACCAAAGCAACTCCAAAATCACATTACCTCCACCATGCTTGACAGATGGCGTCAGGCACTCTTCCATCATCTTTTCAGTTCTTCTGCGTTTCACAAATGTTCTGTGTGATCCAAACACCTCAAACTTGGATTCGTCTGTCCATAACACTTTTTTGTCTGTGTTCTTTTGCCCACATTAATCTTTTCCTTTTATTAGCCAGTCTCAGATATGGCTTTTTCTTTGCCACTCCACCTCTTCACTGTAGACGTTGACACTTGCGTTTTGCGTGTACTATTTAATGAAGCTGCTAGTTGAGGACCTGTGAGGCGTCGATTTTTCGAACATCAGACTCTAATGTACTTGTCTTGTTGCTCAGTTGTGCAGCGGGGCCTCCCACTTCTCTTTCTACTCTGGTTAGAGCTTGTTTGTGCACTCCTCTGAAGGGAGTAGTACACACCGTTGTAGGAAATCTTCAGTTTCTTGGCAATTTCTCGCACGGAATAGCCTTCAATTCTAAGAACAAGAATAGACTGTCGTGTTTCACATGAAAGTTCTTTTTTTCTGGCCATTTTGAGAGTTTAATGGAACCAACAAATGTAATGCTACAGATTCTCAAGTAGCTCAAAAGAAGGTCAGGGTTATAGATTCTCTATTCAGCCAAACTGTTTTCAGCTGTGCTAACATACTTGCACAAGGATTTTCAAGGGTATTTTAACCATCCATTAGCCTTCTTACACAGTTAGCAAACACAAAATACCATAAGTACACTGGAGTGATGGTTGTTGGAAATGGGCCTCTATACACCTATGAAGATATTGCATTACAAACCAGACGTTTGCAGCTAGAATAGTGATTTACCACATTAACAATGTATAGAGTCTATTTCTGAATCATTTAATGTTAGCTTCATTGGAAAAAACTGTGCTTTTCTTTAAAAAATAAGGAAATTTCTAAGTGGTCCTAAACTTTTACATGGTAGTGTAATTCCATATGAGAACATATTATATAGAAACAGAGGATGTCCCCAGAAGTTCCATAGGATTTGTGAAAGGTGGTGTAACTCACCATTGACGCACTTGGCCCCTAGTGCCATGGTTTCCTCAATCTCGCGATATAACCCCTGAAGTATATCCCTTCCAGAGCATGAAAGACGGATTTTGGTAAGAACTTACCTGTAAAATCCTTTTCAGCGAAGAAGGAAGGGAGACACAGTCATTACTAGTGGGTAGGCGGAGCCCAGATGAGATAGACACCTCAGATTAAAAAGAGTGTTGACCGGCCCCTCCAGCTCGGGCTCCTCCTACTCAGCTCTCCAGTTGTACACAAGCTTAAGGAAGAGCAATATCACCAGGAGCAACATAACCCCTTCTGAAGGAATTCAGAGAAAAAAAACACAAGAATACAGGTTATGCATGCATGTAGGCAAGAACCACACAGTTCCAGGTACTACTCACTGGACCTGATCACTGCGATGAGCTGGCGATGCTGGAACAGAGCCTTAGCGCGTCGACCTCAGCCCAGATAATCGCTATCAGAGAAGGGTCACGCCGCATCTGAAAACAACAACACACTTCTGCCATGGGAGGGATCTGTGTCTCCCTTCCTTCTTCGGTGAAAAGGATTTTACAGGTAAGTTCTTACCAAAATCCGTCTTTCAGCTGCAGATGAAGGAAGGGAGACACAGTCATTACTAGTGGGACGTCCCAAAGCAGTCCAAAAATTAAGGGTGGGAAAAAACCAGAAAAGGCAGAATCCCAACAACCTAGATAACATGCGCAATAGGCGCCAAATACAAGTTAACTAGAACTTTAAGCTACGGCCGCCTGCAGGACCCTACGTCCTAAGGCCGCAGCAGCGGAAGCACTGACGTCCACCTTATAAAACTTTATAAACGTGTGGACGGAACGCCAGGTCGCCGCTCGGCAGAGCGGAGCTGCCGAGGCCCCTTGATGAAAGGCCCACGAGGAAGCCACAGCCCTCGTGGAGTGAGCTCGAATCTTAATCGGGCAAGGTTCGCTTTTAAATCGGTAAGCCTCTAAAAAAGCCGACCGAATCCAACGAGCTATAGAGTCCTTGGAAGCTCGTTGACCACGCTGACGACCTGCTGGAATCACAGAAAGTTCCGACTTCTGAAAATTTTGAGTAATAAACAAATAGAACTTCAAAACCCGCACCAAATCCAATTTGTGCAAGGCCCGTTCCTTCGCATTCCTCGGCTCCGGACAGAGCGAGGGCACCTTAGGTAGGAAGTCGCCCCGTGTGCGAAGTACTACGCGATCCGGGTGAAACTCCAGGAAAGGAGGCAAGCAAGAAAGAGCCGCCAACTCAGAAAAACCTTTCTCAAAAAGGTAACCGCCACTAGAAAGGCAACCTTCCAAGATAGCAAAGAAAAGCTAGCAGAGTCCATAGGCTCAAAAGGCCCATGTTGAAGAGCTTCCAATACAAGATTGAGCCACCAAGGCGACACAGGTGCCTCCGCGGCGGAAACTGACGGGTTACTCCGCGAAAAAAGGAACGTACGTCCCTACGCGAGGCGATAGCCTTCCGAAAAGCAAAAGCAGGGCAGAACCTGACCCTTCAGAGTGCTAACTGCCAAACCCTTGTCCAGCCCGTACTGCAAAAGGCCAACAAATTGGGAATGGAAAGAATCCTCGGTTCCTTGAAGAACCCGAACACCACAAAAAGAAGCTTCCCAAAACTTTGTGATAAATCCTAGTAGTAGCCGGACCTCTGGCAGCCCGCAAAGTGGCAATGACTTTGGCTGAAAAACCTTGACGGTCAATATTTCGGTCTCAAGAGCCACGCCGTCAAACGCAGAGACCTCAGGTCCGGATGACGAACGGGCCCTTGGGTTAACAGGTCCGGGCGAAGAGGAAGTGGAAAAGGAGGCGCTGTCAGAAGCGACACCAGTGTAGAGAACCACGTCCTCCTTGGCCAATCTGGGGCTATCAACATAGCCGGGATTCTCTCCAGACTGATCCGACACAACCCCAGAGGAAATAAGGATATCGGCAGGAACACATAGATTAGCTCGAATTGGTCCAAAGGAGCCACCAGAGCATCCACCGTCACAGCCTTCGGGTCCTTGTACCTGAACATGAAAGTCGGTAACTTGGCATTGAACCTGGATGCCATCAAATCCACTTGGGGAGTTCCCCAACGGGAGCACAGCAGTGCAAAAATCTCCGGATGAAGACTCCATTCTCCGGGATCCATCTTCTCGCGACTGAGAAAGTCTGCCGTGATTTTGAACTCCTGAAATGTGGATCGCAGAGAAGGCTGGCACTCTGGTCTCGGCCCATACCAGGATCCGAGAAACCTCCACGAGCCTGGAACTCCTTGTCCCGCCTAGATGGTCGATATACACGACCGCCGTCGCATTGTCTGTCTGCACTCGGACTGGCAGACCGCTTAAAGGGACCGTCCAGTGTTGGAGGCAAAGGAAAATTGCCCTCAATTCCAGGATGTTGATCGGCAGGAGACTCCTCCGACGACAATACTCCCTGAATCCAGAGATCGTCCAGACACCTCCCCAGCCCGTCAGGCTGGCATCGGTGGTTATGACCGACCAACTCGGAGGGAGGAAAGACTTCCCCAGGGATAACGCTTCCGGACGTAACCACCATCCTAGAGACTCTTGCACCCTGTGGGAGATGATGAGACTGCAATCCAGCGAAGTCTGCGATCGATCCCAACGGCTCAGGATGAGCCTTTGGAGGGCCCTGGAATGAAACTGCGCAAACGGAAGTGGCTCCATGGACCACCATCAAACCCAGAAAGCGCATACACCCTCGAAGAGACATCGCTGTCCAAGACTTCATAACCTGTACATGTCGAAGGAGACATGCTTGCTTGTCTGGAGGCAGAGACACCACTGCTCGTACCGTGTCGAAATGCATCCCCAAAAAACAGGATTGACTGCGACGATTCCAGAGACGACTTCTCCCAACTGACCAGCCACCCAAAGACCTCCAGGAGCTGAAGGGATAGATTGCAAGCAGTCACTGCCTCCTCCTTTGAGGGCGCCACAATCAAAAGGTCGTCCAGGTAGGGAAGAATCGAAACCCCCTGTCTTCGAAGAAATGCCATGAGAGGCGCCAGAAATTTTTGTAAAAACTCTGGGCGCTGAGGCCAACCGAATGGCAGAGCCACAAACTGGTAATGGTCCTGACCTATGGCAAAACGAAGGAAGCGTTGGTGGGCCCTTCCGATTGGGAAGTGCAAATAAGCATCGCGAATGTCAATTGACACCAAAAAAGCGTTCTGCGACAGGGCCGCCGAAACGGAGCAAAGCGACTCCATGCGGAATTTCCTGGCGTGGACATGCCGATTCAATCTTTTGAGATCCAGAATGGGCCGAAATTTGTCCTCTTTTTTGGGGACCACAAAGAGGTTAGAATAAAACCCTCTTCCCCGGCCCTCCGGCGGAACCGGCACCACCACACCTTTCTGCAGAAGGGAATCTACCTCCCGCAGCAGAGCGGCAAAAAGCTCGGGCTCTGACGGAACGCGAGGTTGACAAAAAAACTGTCTGGGGGTCGAGAAAGAGACTCTATGAAGTAGCCTGCCAACACAACCCGTGTCACCCAGGCGTCCGACATGCGGGAAGCCCCAGTCGGTTTGAATTGGAGTAAACGACCCCCCACTCGAGAGCGCTCGAGTGAGACCCAGGCGTCAGTCCGCCTTAGCGGGCTTTCTACCAGCTTCCCGCTTGTCTTAACGGAAGTTCTGTTTTTAGGGTATGCGGAATTTCTGAGAATTCCCCTTTTTTTTTTTTTTAAAAAGAGAGGGACGACCCGAACCCCAGAGGGCTGACTGAATCATCCCCTGGACCGAAAGGACCGCCGACAACTACCGGCACTAGTCCTGCCAGACGCAGAAGTCACAGCTCTGCGCTGCGGTAAAGCTGTTTCTTTTGCCTTTACCTTGGCAATCAGCTCCGTGAGGTCAGGTCCAAATAGCTGACCACCTTGCAAGCTAAAGATAGCAAACCCTGCTTGGAAACCGCGTCCCCGGTCCACTGTCTAAGCCACAGTGCTCTTCTGACTGTGACTGCCGAGGATTGCGCCCTGGATAGCAGTGATGCAGTATCCTCCAACAACTGGAAAAGCCCATCTACCTCGATAGAGGAGATCCACCTTGCCACGCCGTCCGTAGACGGTCCAACCGGCTCAGGGAAACTTTACAAGCACACATGGATCCTTAATACTGAATCCATGATCCGCGGCCTCGCAGATGGATTTTTCTGCCATCTACGTTTTTTGTCCAGCGGGTCCTGCAGACTCACCTTCCCCTTAACAGGAGGATTTGCTAAGCTGGGATAAAAGGACATCCACTTCAGGAGAAGGATCCAATTATCATCAACTCCGTAGAACACGGATACGGTGTCTCAATTTTTTGGACACAGGCGCTCCTTCTCCACTGCCCCATTAAGCTCATCCAGTGATGGTAAAGCTTGATCGTGATTGAAAACATCCGGGCCGACTTACCAGGACGTCCAGATACCTCCTCCGGTAACTGTAACGCCTCCAATAAAAACCTCTTTACGGCCCAAAAGAGAGGCAGAGTGTCCCTGCCGATCCCCCTTGTCCGAATCGGACATTTTCGTTACGCGGGAAGGAAGGCCGGCTTGTGTCGCTTCCTGACATGAGAGGATCTAGCTGACACTCAATAATAGAAAATCAGACAGGCCATCAATAGAAACTAGCGAGGGCCTCCATTCTGACACCACTGGAACCTCCGACCGCTGCGCTTGACGCCGTCGAGGTCTGCGCGTCAGATACGCAAGACTGATCCTGTAGCGGATCTGGGAGACGGTTGCACAGTATATGGCAGGTTAAACCTGTCAGTAACTAGAAAGTGTGGTTTCTTAAAGAAAAAACGAAACGCTGAAGGGTTAAAGCTCTTAAAGAGAGAGCTACCCCAGCTGTCCCCCATTAAGAGTTAACCGCCTAAGAAGGGGTTAAAGTCGCAGACTCCCCACAACCTTAATAATGAAAAGGGTGTGCCAAGTGCCTCTTATAAGGCAGCAGCTACAGGACAGCTATGCCACACTTAACAAGAAAAATGTTCACAAGATTGCGCTGTTAGTAAATCGCAATGACCGCCAAAGTCATTAAGGGGATCGCTAACTGCTTATGCGTTGTTAATGAGATCGCCCAGATTGGCAGCTACTAGCGACATTAAAAATGGTTACACAAACGATCGCATAGTATGCGTCGTCGTTAGCAGGAACGTATAGTGGCAGTATTACTGTCGCAGACTCCCCACAACCTCTTTATTGAAAAGGTGTGCGAGCTTCCTTATGAGATAACAGCAGCAGGCAGCGCAGTCTGCCACCCATTTGTGCCTCAGAAAGGCGCCCGCGCTGTGGGGGTGAAGGGGTTAAGCCTCTGCCCTATGGTAGAAGCGACTCACCCAGCCGGTTTCCATGCTCTGTGCAGCGTCCCGGGAGGGGAGGAGAGCGATTCCGAGGGAGCTTCCAGCCTGTCAGTAATGGCTGCCGCGCTGTGCCTCCGTGTGCTTCATGAGAGAAGCCGGAAAAGGAGACTGCCGTAAAGCGCGCGCTCAGAGCGGCGCGAAATTCAAAAAAATAAAAAAGCGCGCACTCCTCTCTCTCTCTCCTCACTATGTCCTGCAGGCATCCACCTGCGGACAAAAAACACAGTCACCGGCATGAATACTGTAACAGCGGCTGCCGCAGCAGTCGCTGAAACACTCACACACATTATAAAAATGTGGAGTACTCACCAGCCGAAAGCGCCACAGGGACCCCCAGGGGTTTCTGGCGCTATGCCCATCGCTTCCCCCAGGGCGGGGAACGCAGTGACCCCTGCAGCGCGGTTTGCGCCCCCGCCAGGGAAGCCATCCTCATCCCCCCGGGCCGGCAGGGTTCTGCAGGGACCACCATATAGGGTAATACAGATCCGCCAAGGGAGAGGTTGGGGTCCAGCAGCGCTGAGACCTCTAGACCACTTTAGGTGATCCAAGTCTCTGTCCGATAAAAAATAATAAAATCTTCTGAGGAGCTGCTTCCAGCAGCGACTATCCTCTGAGACCTCAAATTGTAAACTGGAGAGCTGAGTAGGAGGAGCCCGAGCTGGAGGGGCCGGTCAACACTCTTTTTAATCTGAGGTGTCTATCTCATCTGGGCTCCGCCTACCCACTAGTAATGACTGTCTCCCTTACTTCATCTGCAGCTGAAAGTGATGTTATGTGTGGGCTTGGGAATATACAGTTAGGTCCATATATATTTGGACAGAGACAACATTTATCTAATTTTGCTTCTAGACATTACCACAATGAATTTTAAACAAAACAATTCAGATGCAGTTGAAGTCCAGACTTTCAGCTTTCATTTGAGGGTATCCACATTAAAATTGGATGAAGGGTTTAGGAGTTTCAGCTCCTTAACATGTGCCACCCTGTTTTTAAAGGGACCAAAAGTAATTGGACAAATGACTCCAAGGCTATTTCATGGACAGGTGTGGGCAATCCCTTTGTTATGTCATTCTCAATTAAGCAGATGAAAGGGCCGGAGTTGATTTGAGGTGTGGTGTTTGCATTTGGAAGGTTTTGCTGTGAAGGAAACATGCGGTCACAGGAGCTCTCCATGCAGGTGAAACAAGCCATCCTTAAGCTGCAAGAACAGAAAAAAACCCATCCAAGAAATTGCTACAACATTAGAAGTGGCAAAATCTACAATTTGGTACATCCTGAGAAAGAAAGAAAGCACTGGTGAACTCATCAATCCAAAAAGACCTGGGAGCCCACGGAAGACAACAGTGGTGGATGATCGCCGCATACTTTCTTTGGTGAAGAAGAACCCATTCACAACATCAACTGAAGTCCAGAACACTCTCAGTGAAGTAGGTGTATCTGTCTCTAAGTCAACAGTAAAGAGAAGACTCCATGAAAGTAAATACAAAGGGTTCATATCTAGATGCAAACCAATCATCAATTCCAAAAATAGACAGGCCAGAGTTAAATTTGCTGAAAAACACCTCCAGAAGCCAGCTCAGTTCTGGAAAAGTATTCTATGGACAGATGAGACAAAGATCAACCTGTACCAGAATGATGGAAGCCAAAAGTTTGGAGAAGAAAGGGAACGGCACATGATCCAAGGCACACCACATCCTCTGTAAAACATGGTGGAGGCAACGTGATGGCATGGCCATGCATGGCTTTCAATGGCACTGGGTCACTTGTGTTTATTGATGACATAACAGCAGACAAGAGTAGCCGGATGAATTCTGAAGTGTACCGGGATATACTTTCAGCCCAGATTCAGCCAAATGCTGCAAACTTGATTGGACGGCGCTTCATAGTACAGATGGATAATGACCCCAAGCATACAGCCAAAGCTACACAGGAGTTCATGAGTGCAAAAAAGTGGAACATTCTTCAATGGCCAAGTCAATCACCAGATCTTAACCCAATTGAGCATGCATTTCACTTGCGCAAGACCTGAAGGCTGCGGCTGTAAAGGCCTGGCAAAGCATTAAGGAAGAAACCCAGCGTTTGGTGATGTCCATGGGTTCCAGACTTAAGGCAGTGATTGCCTCCAAAGGATTCGCCACAAAATATTGAAAATAAAAATATTTTGTTTGGGTTATGTTTATTTGTCCAATTACTTTTGACCTCCTAAAATGTGGAGTGTTTGTAAAGAAATGTGTACAATTCCTACATTTTCTAACACATATTTTTGTTCAACCCTTCAAATTAAACGTTACAATCTGCACTTGAATTCTGTTGTAGAGGTTTCATTTCAAATCCAATGTGGCGGCATGCAGAGCCCAACTCGCGAAAATTGTGTCACTGTCCAAATATTTCTGGCCCTGACTGTATGTCTATTACAACCTGAATTGGTATGAACTCAAAAATACAAATTAGACCTACCAGTAATTAGATTTCCAGGAGTCCATCATGACAGCACTACAGGAGGGTAGTCCCATATATATCCTCTAGGGACAGGAAACAAACAAGAGGTTAAAAGCCCCGCCTTTCGCCTCAACCCTAGTGTCTTTTACTAATCACTACACCAGGATGGATGCAACTCTATTTTATTGAATTCTTACATACAAATGTTAACTCACATTAGTTCCAGAATTCAGGGGAGGGAATGTAATTGTGCGGTCAGGATGGACTCCTGGAAATATAATTACCGGTAGGTCTAATTTGTATTTTCCCAGGATGTCCCTCATGAAAGCATGACAGGAGAAATACCAAATAAATGGCATTCTAGGGTGGGACCACTGCCTGTAGGACCTTTTGTCAGTAGGCTAATTGTTGACCTGACATCACGTCTAACTTAAGTGTTTACAGAAGGTTGTTATATTGGACCAAGTTGCCGCCCTTCAAATCTGGTCTATAGAAGCCCTGCTCTTTCGGCCCAGGAAACAGAAACTGCCCTCGTGGAGTGAACCCACGCGGTGCCATCCCGATCGGACGACGTTCCCCGGTGGAACGCATGTTCACCATGCGACCGGAAGTAGGCGGCGGCGGCGGCGTGGAGCCGAGAACCCCCCAGAGAAGGTGGCAGCAACGTCGGGAGCCCCCTGCTCCATAGACTTGCCAGGTATCAGTGATGGAGCCTCTTGTCAGCGGGAAGGGATTGAGTCCCCTCCGATCCCACTAAGCTCCAGTAAGTATCGCGCTTCTGCGATCCTCTTGCACAACCTGTCCTGCTAGCGACAGGAAAAACACTAGGGTTGAGGCGGAAGGGGGGGGGGGGGGCTTTTAACCTCTTGTGTGTTTCCTGTCCCTAGAGGATAAATGGGACTACCCTCCTGTCGTGCTGTCATGAGGGACGTCCTGGGAAAACTGATAAAAAACCTGTTGGTTTGACGGTGCTATGCTTTGTAGAGTACATCATGTTAAATGCTGTTTTACTTGTTTTGTTTACTCTATTATTGAAAGTGTGATATCATAGCTATGTCACTGTGAACGGTGATTATATGGATTATTCTGACTTTACATTGCATTGTTATATGTTTGTTGTATTATTCTGTGGAATCTTTCAATAAAAAAAAAAAGAGTTAAAAAAATGGTGCTACAATATATTTCACAAATGTATCAGCGGTATTACATATAAAATATCATAACAGATTTTGTTAAAAAACAGAGTCGCTCAATGGACGGCCAACAACAAACCTCCAAGGGGGTAAACAATATATAATTAGAATGCCCACATATCTATAGCAGTACATTCCCTAGTGGTTAACATGTATACCAAATGGAAGAGTATAGGATGCAAGCTTACATAGTAATAACGTGGAGCCCTGTGCACCAACGCGTGTTTCACCCAGCTTCATCAGCGAGCATGAAATGATAAAATACTGTAGTACAGAGGGGTGCAGGAAATTAAAAAAAAATGATGCAGTCTGACTGCCAGGAGAAAGCTGTCAAATCAGAAGATGCCCCAGGTGCTCATATATGTAATGTCCAGCTACTGAACATATGTGCATTCACTAAAGGGGGGGGGGGGTGGAGTAGGATGCTCCTGAAGTTGCAGTCTTTGATGTGGAAAAATGGGGGGGCTCAATTCATGGCTTGTGCCCACCTCTGTGACAATGAAAAGGAAACCTATGCTTCAAGGAACTGAGGGGGTACCCGAAGAAGACGTATGGAGGATAGGGCACACTTCTGTATGTGGTCAGGTGAGGTTCTACTGTACTAACATCAGGGATAGCAGGTTATATGGCAGAATCTGTTCAGATCTGTGTGTAGGTCGTCAGGAGTCTCGGTGCCGTACAGTTACCAGAGACAGCCATCTTATCATTCTACCCTACTGCAAATGTATATGATGCTGGGGCGACTTTGGCCGTCACACATCCAAAAAATCATTTTATTGTGCTGGTATCGTGAATTGCAAAAAAAAAAATTCAACTGGTTCCAGCTTCTAGAACTTTGCCGGTTATGGAACTTTGCGGGTGGTAATGTGACTCCATTTTCTTGCATTATGTTGTGATGTAGCAGTGGTTTTGAGCCATTTTTAGCTACAAAAGCTGCATTGTGGCCGAAGTTGTGGTGTAGCCCCAACCAATGTGATAAAACAACAAGGACTATAAATCACTCAAAGGAAATAAAACCACAGGATTCGGCTTCTGTGAAACTGACTTTAATGAAGCTTCTCATATAGTTACAATATTATACAAACCAAAGTACTGTTAAGACTATATACAGAAGAACGCAGGGAAGACTGTAAAAAAAAGTACACCTGGGAAAAGTGCAAGACAATGGCCAGAAAGTAGACAGGTCGGAATTGTACATAATAAAAAGCTAGGTGTGTGGAGTCCTTCCCTACGACTGTACACTTCACGGGAAGACTCCTCTCATGGTCCGCCAGTCTTCTGCATGGTTCCATCCCGTTCCAGGATCTGATCTGGCCGCTGTACTCATCTGTTTCGCACTTACTTCTTACTTTGCTTTTTTAGCTTTTGCTTTACCTGGCTTTTTGTCTCCACCTTTTTGAATCTTAGAAGACTTTGAGGGTTTTGCTTTTTTTGTCTAGAAATTAAAAAAAAAAAGTTATTTTGTATCTTAATCTTTACCGGTACAGAATTAAGAAACTAAAGACGTCTCCAAGTAAAATCTATAACTTTGCTTTAAATCAGCACATGAAAAGCAGCTATCCTGTGAAGATGTAGAGTGACTGTGTATTCCTATGCATGAACAGTCCTGTGTAGTAATGGCGCCACTAGTAAGCACAGCGCGCAGATGCCGTGGTGTCAAATGCTCTGTAGTGTCTGCTGCTGTCATTTTCAGGCTAATGCATAGAAAATTATATAGAAATTATCTTAACAGTCTTTGGACCCTCAAAAGATCAGATTTTGTGTTAGTCAGTGATGGTTTCATGTCCTCTCCTCCAATGCCCTTATACACTAATGTCTCTCCATCAGGCTTTCTCTGTTATTGATTATTAACACTCCATCCGTTTGTTCTTTTTGACATTTTTGGATCTGCAGTGCCAATCTAGATAATTTTACAACTACACATAACATTAAAGATGGCCAAAACAACCAATTTTGGCTGTATTTGCCAACCATGTAATAGATTACAATGTTTCCAACTTTAAATGGGTATTTTCAAGTTGTTGAATTGCTTTGATTAGTTAGATAGCATGAAAATAAGCAAGTTTGCAATTGATTTGCTTTCTCTATCTGCTGTTATTCTCCTTCAATGGGAGCTTTTGTCTGTCATACACCGTGTGCAGAATTATTAGGCAAATGAGTATACATTTTTATACATGTTGTCCTACTCCAAGCTGTATAGGCTTGAAAGCCAGCTGCCAATTATGTAAATCAGGTGATTTGCATCTCTGTAATGAGGGGTGTGGTCTAATGACATCAACACCCTATATAAGGTGTGCTTAATTATTAGGCAACTTCCTTTCCTTTGGCAAAATGGGTCAGAAGAGAGATTTGACGGACTCTGAAAAGTCAACAATTGTGAGATGTCTTGCAGAGGGATGCAGCAGTCTTGAAATTGCCAAACTTTTGAAGCGTGATCACCGAACAATCATGGGTTTCATGGCAAATAGCCAACAGGGTCGCAAGAAGCGTGTTGATAAAAAAGGCGCACAATAACTGCCCATGAATTGAGGAAAATCAAGGGTGAAGCTGCCAAGATGCCATTTGCCACTAGTTTTGCCATATTTCAGAGCTGCAACGTTACTGCAGTATCACAAAGCACAAGGTGTGCAATACTCAGGGACATGGCCAAGGTATGGAAGGCTGAAAAACGACCACCTTTGAACAAGAAACATAAGATAAAACGTCAAGACTGGGCCAAGAAATATGTTAAGACTGATTTTTGTAAGGTTTTTATGGACTGATGAAATGAGAGTGACTCTTGATGGGCCAGATGGATGAGCACAAGGCTGGATCAGTAAAGGGCAGAGAGCTCCACTCCGACTCAGACGCCAGCAAGGTGGAGGTGGGGTACTGGTATGGGCTGGTATCATCAAAGATGAACTTGTGGGAACTTTTCGGGTTGAGGATGGAGTGAAGCTCAACTCCCAAACCTAGTGCCAGTTTCTGGAAGACACCTTCTTCAAGCAGTGGTACAGGAAGATTTAATAATTTAAACAGCTTTGATATTTTCCACTTTTAAACACTAGGGGGAGCAGCTGCTGAAATCTCCTATGAAAACCTAGTGTACTGCTAGCTCGCATTACGACTGCAGTAAATGTGGGTGGGGCCTGCTCCATGTGTGATGTCACTACTCCCCGCCCCTTCTGGGTGTTTGCAAAAGGATAAGAGAAGATGAAGTTTAGGATCACAGTGCGGAGCCATTTGATGGTGACTGCACAGTGATACAGACACGAGGACAACAGTTCGTGCTGCTCACAGTATCTCGCTCTGGGACTAGATGCATAGACTGTATTACAAACTGGGATTAGATACGTGCACTGTATAACAAGCTAGGATTAGATATGCGGACTGTGTCACGCGCGCTGGGATTAGATACGTGCACTGTATCATGCGCTGGGATTAGATACGCAGACTATCACGCTGGGATTAGATACGCGGACTGTATCACATGCGAAGATTAAATACGCGCACTGTATCGCGAGCTGGGATTAGATATTGGGATTAGATAGGCGCTGTATCATGTACGCGCTTGGGTTAGATACGCAGTCTACATCACGCACAGTGATTAGATACAAGGACTATTTCAATTGCAGCGATCAGATGCGAGGCATGCATCACTCGGTGGGATTAAGTACAAAAACTTTGTCACACATGATGGGATTAGATACAGGGCTTAGCGTAGTGTATCATAAATGATGGGACTTGATACAAGACTCAGCAATGTGCATCACACAAGATGGAGTTAGATACATGGAGTATCACACATGATAGAATTAGATACGCGGCTCTGCGGGCTGTATCACATATCCTTGTATTAGATGCACTGCTCTGCTACGTCAGTGTAAATCCGCCTTCAGGTGTTTGTAATGCAGGAACGTCTGCATGAGGTTTACCCCGACGTAGAGTTCAGGCAGTGATTAGAGCACAGCAGCTGTGCTCTGAACACTGCGGTGACAGCGGTGGTGAGCGTAGGTCAGAAGCCTCGTATTGTACTGCAAATTCCAGGCTACAGAGCTGTTCTCAGCACTAGAAGTCTCCGCTACCCGCAGTTCTCTTACTACTCAGAGCAGCCCTTTCACATGGACTTCTTTCAGTGGTGAGAACATCTCGGTAGACCACTACTCACTGCATCCCAGAATCTCCTGTCACCACTCGCGCGGAACACTGAACGGTGACAGGGGGAAATTGTAGCACACAGAACAGCTCGGGACCTCAACAACATGGCACCCGGCTACCCCCACAGCTAGCCCAGTTCAAGGATGAGATAGCCACAGTGTTGGAGATAGGGTGGGACACTGACCGCAGTCTCCTATGCCCAGGGGCTGCTCTATTTGTAGTAAATCTTGTACTCAGACACTTTGACTACGTTTCCACAATGAGCTTTTGGTGAGTTTTTGGTGTTGCAGATTTTCTGTACCATTTCTGCACCTATTTAAATTAGGTTACTTGCATTTTTTAATCGCATTTTTGACGCTGCATTTTTTGCATGTTTGGTATGTCATGCTTTAAAAAAAGCTGTTGTATTTTTGATATTTCCTGCTTTTTTAATTTCACAAAACTTTATTAACATACTTAGGAGGGGATCACATGTGTTTTTGATGTGTTTCCGCTGCGGAACTGCACTAAAACACGTGTGCGTTTTTTTACCTGCGGAATTTCCACACCTAATGTGAGTCTATGGGGAAATTCCGCACAGAAAACTCAGAGTACCCGCAATAGAAAGTGACACGGTGTGGATCTGAAAAGGTGAATCTATGCAGCATCACAAAGCAGCACAACGGACAGGAGATTTCTATAAATCCCATATGCTTTGCTAGAACTGTAAGACGCTGCGTTTCTGACGCAGAAAAGCTCATTGTGGGAATGTAGCCTTACACATCAGCAAATAAAGATGGCAGCCCTCAGTGGCTGCAGAAAATATTAATAAATTAAAAAAATGCATTTAGTTTTGCATTAAAATAATTGATAATATAATCAATAATTATTGGAGAAATAAAAATCGCTACTACACATTCCCTTCAAAAAAAGAAAAAATGGACACTGCACTGATTGTTTTCTATGAGTAGCAAAGAGCGTTTTTTGTTAAGACTGTGAAACGAGTGCACCACGTCCCTTACCTTTATCATCGCGTCCACCGTGTCATCATCTTCCTGATTCTCTTCACCCTGTGTGTCGTCAATATTTGTCTCTCCACCATATTCAGACTGCAGCGCGGAAGTAGCATCTTTTTGGAGGCTTTAACTATTTGCAGAGAGTAAGGTGTGAGATGGGTCTCCTTGTTGTAGCCACGTGTGAACGCTGCTTTCACCTGAAAGACATGTCAGCCTGTTATTCTTCGCCATGGAGAAGGACGGGCCCACAAATGCCCAGTGGCCCCTGTTTTGTGCTGCAGTTTCTGGGCCTAGAATGGAGATTCTCTACGGGTTTCGGATACATTTTTTGTCCACAGCTTCTGTTGTAAAAGCTTTTGTTTCACCAGGAAAAGTTGTGGTGACAAATGCCGATCACTGGCAAAGTAGCATGAAACTGGGACCATCTCAAATGGGTGAAGGCGCCTTAAAGCTGCCATACACGTACAATAATGGACAGCTGAGTGCTCATTTGGCTGTCGGCGGTCTCTCCCGACTTCCTCGTGAAAAAGAACTTTTGTCTCAGCTGAATGTTAATGTGTTTTCAAAGGAGAGAGCAGAGAAAACCGTTCAAAAAGGACCGGTCATTAAAATTCTAAGTGCCTAACTCTTATCTCCCCAGACATCATCTGATGGGGTAGAGCCGGGGCCTCATGTAGATTAGGCTGTCCGCTGATATGTAATGTGTATGGTGGCCTTATAAGCCTCCACAAAATGGTGCGGTGCTGTATAATCTGTAACCGGACATGAACAGATTTTACAAGTAATGAGCCACATTCAGGATTGTGTCATTAACCCACAAGAGCCCAACATTACCATGTATCTTCAATATACCTTAGAGTCCAGTTTGGAAAAAGAAGTGGGTTTTCCTCCCAGCTGCAGATGTCCATTATATTATCATAGTCCTCCTTCATCAAGTAGTATGTGTCCATAAGATCCACCACTTCTTGTACGCCGTCTGACCCGTGTGTGGCCAATGGCTGCACCAGCTTGTCCCTCATATATGACAAGTAATCCAGGTTCAGTGCAGACTTACTAGTTCTAGTTCTGAGAGAGAGAACGTGAACCGCGTCAGTATCCTCTAATGTGATCATGCCATATCTACCGTGTTTCCCCCAAAAGAACACACCTACCGAGAAAATAAGCCTTAACGTGATTTTACAGGATTTTTGGAGTATGCTTGAAATATAAGCTCTACTGCAAAAATAAGCCCTAGTGACAGTCAGGGCCAGCGTTAGGGGAAGTCCGGCTGGGCAATTGCACAGTTACCTGGTGTTTCTATTCTGAGGTTAAGAACTGCTTAAGGTCCATTGAGGACATCACAGTCACATGACCATGACGAACGGAACAGGAGACAGGCTGGTATGTACCGTATGTGCACATACATGTGTATGTGAAGTGTGTGAGTACACGTGGATGTATACGTGTATATGAAGTGTGTGAGTACACGTGGATGTATACATGTGTATGTGAAGTGTGTGAGTACACGTGGATGTATACATGTGCATATGAAGTGTGTGAGTACACGTGGATGTATACATGTGTATGTGAAGTGTGTGAGTACACGTGGATGTATACGTGTATATGAAGTGTGTGAGTACACGTGGATGTATACATGTGCATATGAAGTGTGTGAGTACACGTGGATGTATACATGTGTATGTGAAGTGTGTGAGTACACGTGGATGTAACGTGTATATGAAGTGTGTGAGTACACGTGGATGTATACATGTGTATGTGAAGTGTGTGAGTACACGTGGATGTATACATGTGTATGTGAAGTGTGTGAGTACACGTGGATGTAAACGGTATATGAGTGTGTGAGTACACGTGGTGTATACATGTGTATTGAGTGTGTGAGTACACGTGGATGTATACTGGATTGAAGTGTGGAGTACACGTGATGTATACTGTGTATTGAAGTGTGTGAGTACACGTGGATGTATACATGTGTATTGAGTGTGTGAGTACACGTGGATGTATACATGTGATGTGAAGTGTGGTACACGTGGATGTATACATGTGTATATGAGTGTGTGAGTACGTGGAGTATACTGTGTATATGAAGTGTGTGAGTACACGTGGATGTATACTGGTATATGAAGTGTGTGAGTACACGTGGATGTATACATGTGTATATAAGTGTGTGAGTACACTGGATGTATACATGTGTATTGAAGTGTGTGAGTACACGTGGATGTATACATGTGTATATGAAGTGTGTGAGTACACGTGGATGTATACTGTGTATATGAAGTTTGTGAGTACACGTGGATGTATACATGTGTATATGAAGTGTGTGAGTACACGTGGATGTATACATGTGTATTGAAGTGTGTGAGTACACGTGAATGTATACATGTGTATGTGAGTGTGTGAGTACACGTGGATGTATACAGTTATACTGAAGTTGGAGTAATGGATGTATACAGTGTATGTGAAGTGAGTACACGTGGATGTATACTGTGTATGTGAAGTGTGTGAGTACACCGTGTGATGTATACATGTGTATATGAAGTGTTGAGTACACGTGATTAACATGTGTATGTGAAGTGTGTGAGTACACGTGGTGATACAGTGTATTGAAGTGAGTGAGTCACTGGATTATATGTGTATTGAGTGTGAGTACAGTGGATGTATACATGTGTATTGAAGTTGTGAGTACGTGGATGTATACAGTGTATGAAGTGTGTGAGTACACGTGATGTATACATGTGTATATGAAGTGTGTGAGTACAGTGGATGTATAACATGTCGATATGTGAGTGTGTGATAAGTGGATGTATACATGTGATTGAAGTTGTGAGTACACTGGATGTATACATGTAGTGAAGTGTGTGAGTACACGTGGATGTATACATGGTATATGAAGGTGTGAGTACACTGATGTATCCATGTGATATGAAGTGTTGACGTACACGTGGATGTTACAGTGTATATAAGTGTGTAGTCACTTGATGAACATGTGTATGTGAAGTGTGTGAGTACACTGGATGTATACATGTGTATATGAAGTGTGTGAGTACACGTGGATGTATACATGTGTATATGAAGTGTGTGAGTACACGTGGATGTATACATGTGTATTTGAAGTGTGTGAGTACACGTGGATGTATACATGTGTATATGAAGTGTGTGAGTACACGTGGATGTATAATGTGTATATGAAGTGTGTGGAGTACACGTGGATGTATACATGTTATGAAGTGTGAGTACACGTGGATGTATACATGTGTATGTGAAGTGTGTATACGTGGATGTATCAGTGTATGAATGTGTAGTACCTGATGTTACTGTGATATGAAGTGTGTGAGTACACGTGGATGTATACATGTGTATGTGAAGTGTGTGAGTACACGTGATGTATACATGTGTATTGAAGTGTGTGAGTACACGTGGATGTATACATGTGTATATGAAGTGTGTGAGTACACGTGGATGTATACATGTGTATATGAAGTGTGTGAGTACACGTGGATGTATACATGTGTATGTGAAGTGTGTGAGTACACGTGGATGTATACATGTGTATATGAAGTGTGTGAGTTACACGTGGATGTATACATGTGTATATGAAGTGTGTGAGTACACGTGGATGTATACATGTGTATATGAAGTGTGTGAGTACACGTGGATGTATACATGTGTATGTGAAGTGTGTGAGTACACGTGGATGTATACATGTGTATTGAAGTGTGTGAGTACACGTGGATGTATACATGTGTATATGAAGTGTGTGAGTACACGTGGATGTATACATGTGTATGTGAAGTGTGTGAGTACACGTGGATGTATACATGTGTATGTGAAGTGTGTGAGTACACGTGGATGTATACATGTGTATATGAAGTGTGTGAGTACACGTGGATGTATACATGTGTATATGAAGTGTGTGAGTACATGGATGTATACATGTGTATATGAAGTGTGTGAGTACACGTGGATGTATACATGTGTATATGAAGTGTGTGAGTACACGTGGATGTATACATGTGTATATGAAGTTGTGAGTACACGTGGATGTATACATGTGTATATGAAGTGTGTGAGTACACGTGGATGTATACATGTGTATATGAAGTGTGTGAGTACACGTGGATGTATACATGTGTATATGAAGTGTGTGAGTACACGTGGATGTATACATGTGTATATGAAGTGTGTGAGTACACGTGGATGTATACATGTGTATATGAAGTGTGTGAGTACACGTGGATGTATACATGTGTATTGAAGTGTGTGAGTACACGTGGATGTATACATGTGTATATGAAGTGTGTGAGTACACGTGGATGTATACATGTGTATATGAAGTGTGTGAGTACACGTGGATGTATACATGTGTATATGAAGTGTGTGAGTACACGTGGATGTATACATGTGTATATGAAGTGTGTGAGTACACGTGGATGTATACATGTGTATATGAAGTGTGTGAGTACACGTGGATGTATACATGTGTATATGAAGTGTGTGAGTACACGTGGATGTATACATGTGTATATGAAGTGTGTGAGTACACGTGGATGTATACATGTGTATGATGAAGTGTGTGAGTACACGTGGATGTATACATGTGTATATGAAGTGTGTGAGTACATGATGTATTTTATGTTGTCCTGATAAAGTTTGAGTATAACTGATGACTGTATTGATTGATCACTGGATGTTATGTGTATGAGTGGATACGGTACTGTATGTGGAGTACGTGTCGTATGAGTGTGGTAACGTGGTTCATTTAGAGTGTGTGAGTACACGGATACATGTTTGGTGTGTCGATATAAGTGTTAGGGAGTACATGGATGTTCTTGTTGAAGTGTATGATGTAAATGTGTTATGGTGTACCTGATTACATGTGTAGGGTGGTAACGGGTGTTATGATTGAAGTGTGGAGTCGTGTATATTGATTAGGTGGTACACTGGAGTATATGTGTATAAGGTTGAGACATGGATGTATGTTTGAATGTGTGATCACTGATGTAACTGTGATGTGTGATACGATTCATGATTGATGGGTAATGGATATCGTATATATGTGTGAGTACACGAGATAATGTGAGGGGAACGGATACTGTTATGATGTGTGAGAACGTGAGTATACTTTATGAAGTGGACACTGGATATATTATTGAAGTGTGGGTACCTGATCAGTTAAGTGTGTGAGTACCGGGATGTATTGGTATGATGAGTCCTGATGTATCTGTATTGAATGTTGAAGTCTGGATGTAACATGTTATTGAAGTGTGTGAGTACACTGGATGTAAATGTGATGAGTGTGTGATACACTGGTATACATGTGTATTAAGTGTGTGAGTACACGTGGATATACATGTGTATTGAGTGTGTGAGTACACTGATTATACAGTGTATGAAGTGTGGATACCGTGGATGTATACGTATATAAGTGTGTGAGTACACGTGGATGTAAATGTGTATATGAAGTGTGTGGTACACGTGGATGATACATGTGTATGAAGGTGTGAGTACACGTGGATGTACATTGTATATAAGTGGTAGTACACGTGATTATAAGTGTTATGAAGTGTGTGATACACTGATTTACTGTGTTATGATGTGTGAGTACACGTGATGTAACATGTGTATGAAGTGTGTGAGTACACTGATGTATACATGTGTAGTAGTGTGTGGTACACGTGGTGATACAGTGTAATGAAGTGTGGAGACAGTGGATGTATAGTGTTATGAAGTGTGTGATACAGTGGATGTATACATGTGTATATGAAGTGTGTGAGTACACGTGATTATACATGTGTATATGAAGTGTGTGAGTACATGGATTATACATGTTTATGAATTGTGGACACGGGTTATCATGTTATTGAAGTGTGTGAGTACACTGGATGTATACATGTGTATGAAGTGTGTGAGTACACGTGGAGTATACTGTGATATGAATTGTGAGTACATGAGTATACATGTATTGAGTGTGTGTAAGGGTTATGAGTTGGTGTGATTATTGAGTATGTGATAAGTTTTATAAGTGTTAAGTGGGTTGTATAAAGTGACACTGGATA
>JARQOD010000001.1:75733568-75857629 GCA_033576555.1 Oophaga sylvatica | reverse complement strand
ATCTCATAAAGGGAACATAAAGGAAGTCTCATACAGAAAGTGCACTCTTATGGGTGAAAATGTCCATTCTGTATGAAGACGGTTACTTGCAGAACCCCACTACATCATGACTTGGGAGAGAAGTAATGTGGGCAGTGTGGAATGGGGACTGGACAACGTGGCATTTGCTGTCTAGAAAGATGTGTGTTTCAAAAGTAAGCAGTTGGTATAGTGAGATATCTGCAGAGGTGTGCCATGGCTGGAAGAACCCTGATACTGGCCAGATGGAAAGGGCCGGGCATGAGCAACAACCTCCTATCAAGTTATCCAGTGCCGCTCTTCCCAGAATCAGGAAATAACGCGTAGAAGCGGGAGAAACAATCACTAAATACTTTAATATTCGGGCAGTGACTGGACTGTAGACCCCCATATCAGGGGAACCATTAATGGAAATGGAGTACACTACCAGAAGCAACGTACCTGCACTCCTCCTCGGTCTTCGTTTCCTGCCATCCCATCCACTTCATCCATGATCAGGACATGTTTAGAGTTTACAACTTTGCTGGTCCCTGGTAAAGAAGGTGAAACGCAGTCAGTTTTCTGCCAGAACGTACAATAAAAGCTGGTGTATGGAAATACCTTACCTGAATAAAACCCTTTAATGCTGGTGTTATTTAAAGACTCCGCTACCACGTCTTTCATGCTGTTCTTGCTGCGAGTGTCGCTAGCGTTCAACTCCACATAACTGTAGCCCAGTTCCTAGTGAACCAAGACATCGTATCGTTAGTGGCCCGTTCCCCTTCATGGTCTACTGCATTAATAATCTGCGCTCACTGATCAAGTCAGAAATGTACATTTGTACCGACTTCCCAAACTACCAAAAAAGCAGAAAGCAAGTATCTGGAAAGAGATGCAGGAAAACAAGGAAAAATAGAGTAAAGGGTGGGTAGTGGTAACCCTACAACACAGCCTAAAACAGGGAACCACCAAGAACGGATCACCAGAAGCACTGCTCAAATAGATCGCAACGCGGTCACCCCCAAAGAGTGCAGCGGATCTTTAACAAATAACCCATGTGGCAGCGCTAAATATTTTACAAAAAAAGGAAACAATATTCTCTTAGTCCCCCTTCCTAAGATCCAGCAACGCTTTTGAACGCTGCTCCAGATTTTGTTGATTGACTGCAGCTGTGAAGTCATGTAGACAGCACTGCAACCAATCACTTAGCTCAGGTAAGCGCTCAGTTTCAAATCTTTCTTGTGCCCCTGAGCCTATGAAGTGTGGGGGGTAATCTTTCAAACAGGACAATCCCTTTAAAGACTTTGTCAGGTTAATCGAGGCATTTTCCACCCATGTAATTCATAAACTGCTGTTGCGGTGCACTATTTTGCTGATTAACAGACACTTTACAGTGTGACTAAACTGCAAAAAATGTGTTTAATATACTGTAGATTGCTAACATTCTGTAGCTTGATGGGAGACCCTCCACCGATCGATCCAATGGCTGTGCTGGAGGACTCACTTTAGTAGGCCGACATGCTGTGCTCATGCATAAGTGTGCACACAGCATTGTATGGATGCCAGGGCACAGACACATCAGTTCTGGTGTTTTGCATGTCATTCTTAATGAATAAGATTCACCAAAATCAATAAAGAGAATCTGTCATCACAATGTTATAATATAAAGCAAAGACCGGAGGCAGGCGGAGGGGTCGGGGAATCACAGACCGGAGGCAGGGCCGGGAATCACAGACCGGAGGCACGCGGCGGGGTCGGGGAATCACAGACCGGAGGCAGGCGGAGGGGCCGGGAATCACAGACCGGAGGCAGGCGGAGGGACCGGGGAATCACAGACCGGAGGCAGGCGGAGGGACCGGGAATCACAGACCGGAGGCAGGCGGAGGGGCCGGGGAATCACAGACCGGAGGCAGGCGGAGGGGCCGGGGAATCACAGACCGGAGGCAGGCGGAGGGGCCGGGGAATCACAGACCGGAGGCACACGGCGGGGACGGGGAATCACAGACCGGAGGCACACGGCGGGGACGGGGAATCACAGACCGGAGGCAGGCGGAGGGGCCGGGGAATCACAGACCGGAGGCAGGCGGAGAGGCCGGGGAATCACAGACCGGAGGCAGGCGGAGGGGCCGGGGAATCACAGACCGGAGGCAGGCGGAGGGGCCGGGGAATCACAGACCGGAGGCAGGCGGAGGGCCGGGGAGTCACAGACCGGAGGCAGGCGGAGGGGCCAGGGAATCACAGACGGGAGGCAGACGGAGGGGCCGGGGAATCACAGACGGGAGGCAGGCGGAGGGGCCAGGGAATCACAGACGGAGGCAGACGGAGGGGCCGGGGAATCACAGACGGGAGGCAGACGGAGGGGCCGGGGAATCACAGACCGGAGGCAGGCGGAGGGGGCAGGGAATCACAGACCGGAGGCAGGCGGAGGGGGCAGGGAATCACAGATCGGAGGCAGGCGGAGGGGCAGGGAATCACAGACCGGAGGCACGCGGCGGGGTCGGGAAATCACAGATCGGAGGCAGGCGGAGGGGCCGGGGAATCACAGACCGGAGGCAGGCGGAGGGGCCGGGGAATCACAGACCGGAGGCAGGCGGAGGGGCCGGGGAATCACAGACCGGAGGCAGGCGGAGGGGCCGGGGAATCACAGACCGGAGGCAGGCGGAGGGGCCGGGAATCACAGACCGGAGGCAGGCGGAGGGGCCGGGGAATCACAGACCGGAGGCAGGCGGAGGGGCCGGGGAATCACAGACCGGAGGCAGGCGGAGGGCCGGGAATCACAGACCGGAGGCAGGCGGAGGGCCGGGGAATCACAGACCGGAGGCACGCGGAGGGGTCGGGAAATCACAGATCGGAGGCAGGCAGAGGGGTCAGAGAATCACAGACTGGAGGCAGGCGGAGGGGCCGGGGAATCACAGACTGGAGGCAGGCGGAGGGGCCGGAGAATCACTGACTGGAGGCAGGCGGAGGGGCCGGGGAATCACTGACTGGAGGCAGGCGGAAGGGCCGGGGAATCACTGACTGGAGGCAGGCAGAGGGGTCGGGAAATCACAGATCGGAGGCAGGCAGAGGGGTCAGAGAATCACAGACTGGAGGCAGGTGGAGGGGCCAGGGAATCACAGATTGGGAGGAGAAGACCCCCGTGTACAGTCCGGCCCCTGTGCACCAGAATCTAAATTAGCAGAAAACTTCAAATGGTGATTAAAGAAGAACCACAAAGCGGATTTCTTCACGAAAGGTATCAATGTGATCAGTATTACAGCGCCATTGCAGCCAAGTCTTACTGTACATTACAACATCGTGCTGACAGGTTCTCTTTAAGCGCATGCCACTTATTAAATTTGGCTAATCTTATCACTGGTGTACGCCTTGTCAGAAATGCTAGTAATTACACCCTTCCTGAATTTGACAGTTGGGGATAGCCATGCCCATTTTGGCAGAGCTGCCTGAAAACTGGCTTGAAAATTCCAAAAATAGTGACACAGTTGAGCAGCTTCACATAGTGCAAACATGATGCCACTTTTCAAAGTTTTTTTATGCTACAATAAACACTTATGAAGCGTGCCTCAGATTTTCTATCGAGCTCGTCCAGCGCTGTGCATGCAGAAATTAACTTTTACGCAACTGGAGGAGTACTCAGGAACCTGGATCAGCACCCATCTGCAGGACATTTAAGGGCTAAAAACACAATACATAAAAAACAAACATGCATACATCAACAAAAGAAGATCTATCATGTTTAAACAATATAGGGGTTATCCACGTCAACATCAGAAAGCAAGAGGCGCTTCTGAAGTTGAATCAATGGCCGTGTGCCCAGATCTGGCAGGTATCGGGAAAGTGTCCTAATCAGAATAATAGAACAAGAGCACAATACCTGTCAGTCACTGGCAGATGGCCTGTCATTTCAAAGTCATCAGTGCCCCTCACCTCCCAATGAGGATGGAAGAGGATTGCCTCTCCAAGGTTTGCAGAAATGTAATATATCAGAGAACCTAAAGAAACAAACACTAATTTACCTCGCAAACCAAGACTGCTGTTGTGGTTTTACCAACACCTGGTGGTCCAGACAGCAGGGCAGCTTTATGGGATGACCCATCGTCCTTGCCCCCAAATTTGTTATACTTTACTGAAATGATAGGATAATGACATTTAGTTGCTGGAAACCATATCTGTCAAATATAACAACATGGTGACTCCACCAAAGCACCAGTACAATGTGAAAGACGAGGGCGACCGAACCAGCGGTTCATAGAAAAGGAAGCTTAAAGGTCATGGGCCAAGGGACATTTGTAAAGTGGGAGACTTCCTACAGCCCAAAAAGTATATATTCATATATACAAGTCCCTTCATTAAGTCCTATTATTTGCACTTTTATCTTTTTCTCCCCAACTTCCAAGAATTATACCTTTTAATATTTCTGAGCTTTTTTTTTTTTTTTTTACATTAAATGTATTGAAAGAAAGCAAAAATAATCCCGAGTGGTGTGTTAGGCTATGTGCAAACGTTGAGGACTTTTCGTGTTTTTTTAGTGTTTTTGCGGCGGTTTTCCTCTGCAAAAACGCTGAAAAACGCATGCATTAAGCATCCTATTATTAGATTGCATTCTGCAATTTTTGTGCACATGCTGCGTTTTTTTCTGCGAAAAAAACGCATTGCGGAAAAAAATGCAGCATGTTCATTCTTTTTCCAGAATCGGAATGCATTGAACCGCTTACTTTCCGCATGTGGCTATGCCCACCATGCGCAAAGTAAGCGGTTCATGTGCGGATGGTACCCAGGGTCTGGAGGAGAGGAGACTCTCCTCCAGGCCCTGGGCACCATATCCATATTAAAACAATAATTAAAATAAAAAATCGTGATATTCTCCCCTTCCGGCGGCCCCGTAGCTTTCCCGCCTCTCAGCGACGCTCCCGGCCAATGCCGTTCCCAGTGATGCCTTGCAAGAATCACCCCAGATGACGTAGCGGTCTCGCGTGATACTACGTCATCTGGGGTCATTGTCGCTATGCATCCCTGGGAACGGGAGTTGCCGGGAGCGTCGCTGAGAGACGAGAAGGCTGCGGGGGCCGCCAGAAGGTGAGAATATCACGATTTATTATTTTTTTTTATTATTGTTAACATTAGATCTTTTTACTATTGATGCGGCATAGGCGGCACCAATAGTAAAAAGTTGCTCACACTTGTCAAACACTTGTCTGACTCGTGTGACCAACCTGTCAATCAGTTTTCCAAGCGATGCTACAGATCGCTTGGAAAACGCTAGATTCTGGCAGGAATACGCATACCTATAAAATGCGTATTTCCCGCAGCAGGGAGGTGCGGGATTGCCGGGGAAACTTCCGCTGCAATTCCCGAACGTGTTCACATAGCCTAATGGTGAAAAAACTGCAATTTTACCATATGTGGGCGATTTGTGCAGTAAAAAATTGCGGTCAACTTGATTTTTCAGGTCACCACTTGGACAACTTCTTTTCATACCCCTTATTTGGCCCTGATAATATAAAGCTTACACTCCCCTTCCCTGGCTGGCGCCGTTCCCGTGATGTCGGCACTCGCTCTCCTGGGACTCCTGTGCTGTTGTGACTCACGACGCCGGAGCCCAATCAGCGCTGGCGCCACTGTCCCCACCTCCTGTCGATTTGAGCATGAAGAGGAAGTCATAGATCAGCTGCAGCACGGACTTCTTCTTCATGTGCGATTTGCCTGAAGGCGGGGACGGTGACGCCATCGCTGATTGGGCGCTGTCGTCACAATACTGTACATGAGTGCCAACACCGCAGGAACAGCGCCAGCACAGGAGGTGACTATAAGCTTTATTATTTATGGGGGCCAAACATTTAGTAGTGAACAACCCCTTTAACATTTTTTTTTTTTTAGGGGTGGGGGGTTAAAAGTGGTAAGTGTTCTTTGGTGCACGGATCCGGCTCCTATTGATACTATTTTAAGGTAGGTATGAAGTTTTGATCGCTTTTAACTCCAATTTTTAAGGGAGGTGTCGAGGACTGAAAAAAATGTCAATTCTGTAATTAAAGAGGTGTTTCTTCTCTGGGTTAAAAAAGAACCCATCACGTCCAGAAACACTGTTTTACTTGCTGATATAGTGTTAATTTACAGGTAGATGGTGATAAAATCATGCATGGTGGCCTTACTTGTGGAACGGCTACAAGGAGAAAATTAACTTGTATCCTCCTTGCAGCCGCTTGCTTCCAATAATCGGGATGATGCAGGAAGCAATTGCGTCAACACTAACTATAACGTGAGCATGCAGTAATCACTCCGGGCACTATGGCTGCTCGCTCTGCAACACATGCTGCGCACACACACTGTAGAATAGGTGGTCAATCAGAGTGCCAGGGATCAATTACAGTGCGCTACCTGTGTAGTGAATGGGAACTGTTACAGCTCCTTGCATGCTTTGATGACTGAAAGCAAGCAGCTGCAGGGAGGATATAACGTCATTTTCTCCCTGTAGCTGCGCTTCCATTAAAGCAGTCATGCAGGATTCTAATGCTGGTGACATGCAGATTAATCCTGGACACGACAGGTTCCCTTTAATGTACAGTTTAACTACACTCCACAACATTGAAATTGCAACACCAAGAAGGAAAAAATCGTGGAAATATAAAAGTGATGGTAAATAGACAAATTAATGATATGCAAATGAAAACAACAGCAGAAACCTAATTTACAAAACATCTAGATTCAGTCAGTATGGGCGCCATGTGCAGAAATACCAGCACCTACACTCCTTGTCTGACATCAATGAGGTTATTAATAGTCGTCTGATGAACGTTTTGCTGAGCTAAATGCACTTGCGCATGGAATTCATCAAGATCCTCTGCTGGCAGCCCCCTTTGCAATTGACGACCAATGATGTCCCAGCTGCATAAGACAAGTCCGGAGACGCAGCAGGCCAAGGTAGCATGTTTAGGCTACACAGGCTGTTCATAGTAGCAGAAACAATATGCGGCCTGGCATTTCTGCATCAACTTGGTAAATTGTGCTATTTGCGATTTTTATAGAATTTTATTTTTCATGCGTTTTTATTTTTTTTAGCTGTGTTTTTTATGTCTCTTTTTACAGTATATGTCATGTTTTAAATTAAGCTAACTTGTTTTCAAAACTTCCTGTTACTTAGCCTTGATAAAACTTTATTAATAAAGTCATGTGCAAATGATACGCGTTTTTAATGTGTATACACTGTGAAAATGGAGGGCCACTTTTTTTTTTTAATCAGATAATTTTCCGCATTTCATTCACATCTATGGGGAAAATTTGCAAAGAAAAAAAATACATATTTATCGTATAAAGATTGATATGTTGCGGATGTAGAAATTACTTTGCAGGCCAGTTTATGCAGTGTAAAAATAAATAATACAAAAAATGTATATTCTCTTTACATCATTATGGTAACCTGTGATGTCATTAGCCGGGATATTAACTCATGGGTAATTCGATCGAATCGTTTAGATTTTATTGGCAATTGGGGGACACTTCTCTTATTATATGAAATGTTAGTGAAAGTCTTTCAGAAATATCATAAGCAAAGATAAACATGACTGTGCACAGGAGACAAATAATGAGGGGGATTTATAAAACGATCGAAAAGAAAAATGATCTTTGTTGCCCGTAGTAACCAATCATTGCACAGATTTCAATTAATACTCTGTTGTTGAAAAATGAAAGCTGCACTGTGATTGGTTGGTATTGGTCTGGTTTCTCTTGGACATTGTAATACATTATCCCGTATATTTGTACACTGAATATATTCCACACTTTACAGCATGCAGTATTGCAGCACCCATGGTGCGGATTACCAGCAGGTTTCTTCTCATCTGTCGAGTGGTTCTTGTGCCAGTCTCTTAGCCACCTGATGAGTTTGTTGGCACAGCTCTGTTCTCCCTGCTGTCCTATGATGGCCTTCACCGAGGTCGGCTTGTATTTATCCACCCACAGTATACTTTCTGTCTTGCCGCTGACTGAGACCAAGTCCAATGATTTAACAGAACTGGGCTTCTCTTGTTTGCCGCCCAACTTCCAGTCATCAGTGGTCTTCTCCTCCACCGCTAGTTTCTTAGCTCTTGGCGACTGTCTCTTTTCTGGGGTTAGCTTCCTCTTTGCCGGGCTAGGCTTTTTGAACACCTTTTCCGGCGTTTTCTCAGCTTTTACTTTGGTTTTCATCTAAATAGTGGACAAAATAAGACTTGGTATTATGGCAGGACATCCTAAATAAGCCAAGATGTCACAATGAAGGCATGGCCCAGAACAAGAGACTAGATTTGTTCTCTCATGATGACGATGGCCTGAATGGGTCTGACCAGCCACGCAGGCAGATAAGGGGCGTATAATGCAGTATTATTCATCTGAAAGTCTCCGGCAGCGGCCACTGCAGTGGGAATGTCCAAAAAGATTGGCTCTGGTGATTGATTTATGCAGAGAGCCTTGCTTAGTCTTAAATAGACTGTCAGCCCAGAATGACTGTTCAATCCAAGTACAGGCGCTTCATGACCGGGCCAATCATTTATATACACACCTTCCACCCACCCGCTAGATTTCCCTCAATTTCCGCTTTTCTCTGGCTCTATGAACCAAGATCTGTCAATCAAAGATGAGGGGGGTAGAGATAGATGGAAACCAAGTACAAGGGCTCGGTGCTTCATGGTGGAGCCAATCATTCATATACACCTTCCCGCCCGCTAGGTTTCCCTCAATTTCCGCCATTCTCTAAGCTCTATGAACCAAGATCTGTCAATCAAAGATGAGGGGGTGGAGATAGATGGAAACCAAGTACAGGGGCTCGGTGCTTCATGGTGGGGCCAATCATTCATATTCACCTTCCCGCCCGCTAGGTTTCCCTCTATTTCCGCCATTCTCTAGCTCTATGAACCAAGATCTGTCAATTAAAGATGGGGGGAGGAGGGGGAGGTTGAGATAGATGGAAACCAAGCAGGTGGGAAGGTGTATTTATATGATTGGCTGCGACATGAAGCACCGAGCGGCAGAACAAGGATGGGCTGCCATCTGAAGTATGAGAGGTGGCCATGTTAGTAGACTCTTGGAGAATCCCTTTAAGTCTGGTAGGAGCTTATTTACAAAAATCTAATATATACATGAAGGAGACTGCTTCCATTTTCCAGTCTGCACTAGAATTCTGAAAATTTTATTGGATGAAAAGGGCAAAATTGCTTATTTGTAGCAGCTAAATAAAAGACACACTACACTTACCTCAGCCTCGACTGCTAGAACATACTTTGATTTTTTTCCAGGTAAAGATCGGATTAAACCAAAGAGACCGTCCTCATCAATAACCTTTGTTCCTAAACTTTCTGCCTGTACAAAGACATTAGCAAAACTGAATTAAATGTGAAAACAATTGAATGTAAAAGTATAACTCAGGAGCAATGAAGCCCTTCACTCTGCGATATCCTTTTGCGATACCCCAGCTCATCATCAAAGCTCGTCACCAGACGTCACACTCGTACAGATGACCGATAAACCGAACTTCTGATCGATCAATGTGACACAAGGTAAAAAAACCACAAATACTCAATTACACATCTTAGCACTCCTAGGCCCTCATTTCTCATGCCTGGAGGTTTGTACGGCAGTCTTGAAAAATAAAGTATTGGAGTAATATGTGCCAAATTCATTGAGCGGCCGTGCTCCACCGCAAGAAGTGGACGTCAGTCAGCAGCCGGACTACACTTCCGCAGTAGTGTCAATTTGTGTCCCTTTTGTAGGGTACATTATGATGAACTTATTGGTCGTGTTTGGCTATGCTGTGCCTGGCTAAGGAAGGCCTGGGCAGGACAGGCATAAACATGCCAAGAGTTGCAAAATTTGTGCACAACGAGGACTTGCCCAAAATTTTACAACTTTTCAGTTTTATGGCAGATTTGAGAACAGCTATATTGGCTAGGAGCTGTTTTGTATGTGTGAATAATTGTATTTTTAAGCAATGCACATGTTTAATTTGGAAAATGTATCTGCCATGGTTTGGACTTCGTATCATATAGTATATTACATTATAATCACTCCTGGCAAAAGATATGATAGTTATAATTAGACAGCTTTATTAAATTAACTTAAAGAGGGCCTGTCATGTCACCAGTTGAAAAGTGGACAGTTTTTGCGCTTATATTATTTGCATTTTTTTTCTGCCATACAATTTCAAAAGGTATGGGCCTTTATACTTCGTGCAAATTTTGATGCTCTCCACTAAGGCAGCGTGGCTCTCAGGACTCTTCCGGGGAGTCTCTAGTCTGCTCTTCATTACTTGAGCCACGCTCCAATGAAAAAAGACCATATCTCTGGAACCGGATTTAACAAAAAAAAAAAAAAAAAAAAACGTATATACTCGAGTATAAGCCGACCCGAGTATAAGCCAACCCCCCTAATTTTGCCACAAAAAACTGGGAAAATTTATTGACTTGAGTTTAAGCCTAGGGTGGGAAAGGCAGCAGCTACTGGTAAATATCAAAAATAAAAATAGATACCAATAAAAGTAAAAGTTAATTGAGACATCAGTAGGTGAAATGTTTTTGAATATCCATATTGAATCAGGAGCCCCATATAATGCTCCATACAGTTCATGATGGGCCCATAAGATGCTCCATACAAAATACTCCCCATATAATGCTGCACAAAGGTTAATAATGGCCCCATAAGATGCTCCATAGAACAGGCCCCATATGCTGCTCCATAAAGGTTATGGCACCATAAGATGCTCCATAGATTATACCCCATAAGATGCTGTGTATATTATCCCCATAAGATGCTCGTATATTATGCCCCATACGATGCTCCGTATATTATAGCCCCATACGATGCTCCGTATATTATACCCCATACGATGCTCCGTATATTATACCCCATACGATGCTCCGTATATTATACCCCATACGATGCTCCGTATATTATACCCCATACGATGCTCCGTATATTATACCCCATACGATGCTCCGTATATTATACCCCATACGATGCTCCGTATATTATACCCCATACGATGCTCCGTATATTACACCCCATACGATGCTCCGTATATTACACCCCATACGATGCTCCGTATATTACACCCCATACGATGCTCCGTATATTATTCCCCATAAGATGCTCCGTATATAATGCCCCATAAGATGCTCCGTATATTATGCCCCCATAAGATGCTCCGTATATTATGCCCCATATGATGCTCCGTATATTATGCCCATATGCTGCCCATAAGATGCCCCATAGATTATGCCCCATATGCTGCTGCGAATATGGGGGACAGGTGCCGGTGTCACCGCTGGCTCAGGCCCCGGCGATATTCACCTGTCCCCTTTCCACCGCTTCGGGTCCTCTGTCAGTGACTGCTTGGGCAGAGGGCACGGCGCGAACTAACTACGTCATCGCGCCATCTGACCTGAACGTCACAGCCAGAGGACGCAAATGACAGAGTGGAGCGCAGCGGTGGAACGGGGACAGGTGAATATCGCATATACTTACCCGCTCCTGGCACGGTCTCTGCAGCCCATGCTCTTCTCCCACGGTCTCCGGCAGCTCTTCCTTCCTGCAGCGGTCACGTGGTACCGCTCATTAAAGTCATGAACATGCGCATATTCATGACTTTAATGAGAGGTACCACGAGACCGCTGAACACTGGCACCGGAGACCTTGGGAGAAGCAGGGGCTGCAGAGACCGTGCCAGGAGCGGGTAAGTATAATCTGACACCCCCGCTACCTCTCCGACCCCCCGGTATATGACTCGAGTATAAGCCAGAGGGACACTTTAAGCCTTAAAAAAGGGCTGAAAATCTCGGCTTATACTCGAGTATATACGGTTAATAAATAATAATACTCAAGTACTAGGAGTAAAATAGGAGCAAAAACTTTCCAGGTGACAGGTCCTCTTTAATAAATTAGAGCCAACTTGAAAAACATAACCATAAAGCAGTGGTAGGCAATTAATTTTCCCAAGGGGCCATGTGAGAGACCGTGACTATTGTGGAGGGCTGGACCAATAGGCTGAAATTAATTTGGCTCAATTATAATTATTTATATTAATTGTATCACTTAATATTGAGCAGAATTAAGTATGCTGACAGCCTACTATATACCATATGAGCCCACACTCAGCCCTCTATAAACAGCGAGAACGCCCTTCCCCCACACAGCCCCCTATATAAAGCACATACAAATATCCCAAACACATGAAAAGGAAGAAAAAAATCACCACCACACACACACACCTCGCTCCATTTCCCCTGGCGCTCTGCTCCTGTCTTCTGTGCAGTCTCAGTAGCTGTGCAATGAAATGACGTCATTACGCCTGCTGTCTCACACTGATTGGTGGAAGATGGCGCAGGCAGCCTCATCCTTCACCAATTTATTCACGTGGATGCAGACAGCGATGACAGCGGGCGGCATGTTGCCGCCCGTGGGCCACTGTTTCAGCCCTTCAGTTGTGTCGGTCCGCGTGCCATACTGGAATAGCCAGATCTACATCTCTGGACCAGATATCACCTCCCTATTAAACAGAATCCCTCAATGTCTGTCTGCTATTTCATCCTTTTTCTCCGCTAGATTCCTAAAGCTTAATATGGACAAAACAGAATTCATCCATCTTTCCCCCATCTCACACAACCCCTCCAATGGACCTATCAATTAATGTAAACGACTGCCCACTCTCTCCAGTCCCACAAGCTCGCTGCCTCATGGTTATTCTTGACACTGATCTCTCTTTTAAACCACATATCCAAGCCCTCTCCACCTCCTGCCGACTTCAACTCAAAAATATCTCACGTATCCGTACATTCCTCAACCAAGAATCTGAAAAAACCCTAGTCCATGCCCTCATCATCTCCCGCCTCGACTACTGCAACCTCCTGCTCTGTGGCCTCCCCTATAACACTCTTGCACCCCTCCAATCTATTCTAAACTCTGCTGCCCGACTAATCACCTGTCCCCCGCTATTCCCTGGCCTCTCCCCTCTGTCAATCCCTGCACTGGCTCCCCATTACACAAAGACTCCAGTTCAAAACCCTAATCATGACATACAAAGCCATCCACAACCTGTCTCCTCCATACATCTGTGACCTCGTCTCCCGGTACTTACCCGCACACAGCCTCCGATCCTCACAAGATCTCCTTTTCTACTCCCCTCTTATCTCCTCTTCCCACAATCGCATACAAGATTTCTCCCGCGCATCTCCCCTACTCTGGAACGCTCTACCACAACATATCAGACTCTCGCCTTTCATGGAAACCTTCAAAAAGAACCTGAAGACCTACCTCTTCCTACAAGCCTACAACCTGCAGTAACCACAGATCCACCAAACCGCTGCACGACCAGCTCTACCCTCACCTACTGTATCCTCACCCATCCCTTGTAGATTGTGAGCCCTCACGGGCAGGGTCCTCTCCTACTGTACCAGTCGTAACTTGTCTAAGATTACTGTACTTGTATTTATTATGTATACCCCACCTCACATGTAAAGCGCCATGGATTAAATGGCGCTATAATAATAAATAATAATAATAATGTGGCTCACGGGCTGCAGTTTGCAGAGGTCAACCATAGAGTGCTGCAGAAATATTGTGGTTAGGCTGTATTTCATGACTGTATGAGTGCTAATAAACAGGCATTGTGAGAGGGAAACTGCCCCCTTCCTCTCCACCCCCCCCCCCCACAAAAAAATAAGAATAAATAATATTATGCGATTAAAACATTGGGTAAATTACAGTTGGGGGTCCTATGCCTAAACTTGTTGCCCCCAAACAACTTTTTACCAACATTTATATCAGCCAATAAATAAATAAACATACAAATTCAAATTTTACAATGTATTAAAGAATAAATCTAAAACCGCTCCGATAGCATGCTGGGAGGGTGTCACCTCTTCTAAACCATATTATACTATGACAAAAGTCATGGCTGATTGCTGTGTGACCCTATCTGATTATTATTACGGATGGGTGGACCCATGGATGTTTAGCTTACTGTACATGTACTTAGCTAATAAATGAAGAAATATAAGGCGTGCAGTCCCCCTTATTTTTAATACCCAGCTAAGGAAAAGCAGACAGCTGAGGTCTGGTGTTATTATTCTGGGAAGAGGCCAAAATCCATGGAGCTTTCTAGCCTTTTAACCCATTAATCTCCAAGGGCGGTTTGCACATTAATGACCGGGCCAATTTTTACAATTCTGACCATTGTCCCTTTATGAGGTTATAACTCTGGAACGCCTCAATGGATCTTGGCGATTCTGAGACTGTTTTCTCGTCACATATTGTACAGTACTTCATGTTAGTGGTAAAATTTCTTTGATATAACTTGCGTATACTTATGGAAAAAAATGGAAATATGGCAAAAATTTTGCAATTTTCAAACTTTGAATTTTTATGCCCTTAAAACAGAGAAATATGTCACACAAAATGGTTACTAAATAACATTTCCCACATGTCTACTTTACATCAGCACAATTTTGGAAACAATTTTTTTTTTGTTAGGAAGTTATAATGGTTAAAAGTTGACCAGCAATTTCTCATTTTTACAACATCATTTTTTCTTAGGAACCACATCACATTTGAAGTCACTTTGAGGGGTCTATATGATAGAAAATACCCAAAAGTGACACCATTCTAAAAACTGCACCCCTCAACGTGCTCAAAACCACATTCAAGAAGTTTACTAACCATTCAGGTGCTTCACAGGAATTTTTGGAATGTTTAAAAAAAAAAAATACGGATTTTTGTGTTACTCACCGTAAAATCCTTTTCTCCGAGACGCTCATTGGGGGACACAGGACTGTGGGTGTATGCTACTGCCACTAGGAGGCTGACACTAAGTAAACATAAAAAAAGGTTAGCTCCTCCTCCGCCGTATACACCTCAGCACTGGCCGCAGGCAAACCCAGTTTAGTGCAAAAAGCAGTAGGAGGCTAAAACAAAAATCAGTGTTAATACAGGTACAATATATCCAGAAGTAAATCTACTGATATAGACCCAAGCAAACCAAATTAGCTTAGAAAGCAAAGCCATCCGGCTATAAGGGAGGGTGCTGTGTCCCCCAATGAGCGTCTCGGAGAAAAGGATTTTACGGTGAGTAACACAAAAATCCGTATTTCTCCTTCGTCTCATTGGGGGACACAGGACTGTGGGACGTCCCAAAGCAGTCCACTTGGGTGGGAAACTGACTCCACAGTGCAATTATACATAGGCATTGCTCTTAGGTGCGCTACCGCGCCCTGAAGAATCCTTCTACCCAGGCTAGCATCCGCTGACGCCTGAGTATGGACATTATAATGTTTTGAAAAATTATGCAAACTGGACCAGGTTGCCGCCTTACAAACCTGTTCCGCCGAAGCCTGATGCCAAGAGCCCAGGAAGCACCCACTGCTCTGGTGGAGTGAGCCCTGATTCCTGCGGGAACCACCGCGCCTCTGATGCGGTAGGCCTCTTGAATGGTTACCCGTATCCATCTAGCTAAAGTTGACCTAGACGCAGCGAGTCCCTTCCTGCGACCCTCAGGGAGGATAAACAGCGTGTCCGTCTGCCTAAAGGATGCCGTCCGAGATACATATCTCCTGAGTGCTCTCACCAGATCCAGCGTATGGAGAGCTTTTTCTACCCGGTGCGTCGGAGCTGGGCAAAATGAGGGCAAAACAATGTCCTCATTGATGTGAAATGAGGACACGACTTTAGGCAAAAAAGGAGGTGCTGGCCTAAGCACTACTTTATCACGGTGGAAAAGTAAGTACGGAGCTCGGCAGGATAGTGCTGCCAGCTACGAAACCCGCCTTATGGATGTTATGGCCACTAAAAATACCACCTTCCAGGAAAGGTATGTCAGGGAAACCTCCTGAAGAGGCTCAAAAGGAGATTCTTGCAGAACTCCCAGAACAAGATTGAGATCCCAAACATCTAAGGAGCTGTAGGGGCACTATATGGACAACCCCCTGAATAAAGGTCTTGACCTGTAAATTAGATGCGATCCTTCGCTGAAAAAGAACCGACAAGCCCGATATTTGATGCCTAAGAGTACTTGGTGCTAAGCCTGAATCTAAGCCTGCTTGGAGAAAAGACAGAATGTTGGGGATTGAAAAGTGAAGTGGGGAATAACCATGTTCCCTGCACCATGTAAAAAAGACCTTCCAAGTACCGTGGTAGATACGAGCCGAGGTGGGTTTTCTGGCGCTAGCCATTGTGGCGGCGACCTTTTTGGAGAATCCAGCCCTAGTCAGAATCCAAGATTCAACGGCCAGGCCGTCAAACACAGGACCGCTAAGTTCTGGTGGTAAACTGGGCCCTGGGAGAGAAGATCCACGCGTTCTGGCAGACGCCAGGGTGCGTCGCTGAGCAGCTTTACCAGCTCTGCGTACCATGAGCGACGCGGCCAATCCGGAGCGATCAATATCGCTGGTACCCCCTCTAACCTGATCTTCCTGATCACCCTTGGGAGCAGAGCCATTGGTGGAAACAAGTATAGAAGATGAAACTGATTCCATGGTAGAACCAGGGCATCCACTGCAATTGCCTGCGGATCTCGGTACCGGGAGACAAAGTTGGGCACCCTTTGGCGTTTATCCTGGAGGCCATCAGGTCCACATCTGGGGTTCCCCAACGTAGGCATATCTGCTGGAATACCTCGGGATGTAGCGACCATTCCCCTGACGCTATCCCCTGACGGCTGAGAAAATCCGCTGCCCAGTTCTCCTCGCCTGGAATGTGGACAGCTGATATCACAGAGTGATTTCTTTCTGCCCAGGATAGAATGTGTCCTACCTCGCGCATGGCTGCCCTGCTGCGGGTACCCCCCTGATGATTTATGTATGCCACCGCTGTGGCATTGTCCGATTGTATTCGGACAGGGCGGCCCGCCAAATGATGGTGAAAACGCCTCAGAGCCAGCCGAACAGCTCGGATCTCCAAAATATTGATTGGGAGGGTCGCTTCCTGCCGACACCAAGTCCCCTGAGCTGTATAGTGACGAAACACTGCTCCCCATCCGAGAAGGCTGGCGTCCGTTGTGACTATCAGCCAATGGACTGGAGGAAAATATCGCCCCTGGCGAAGAGTGATGTCCCTTGTCCACCACGAAAGCGTCTGTCTGACCTGCCGGGAAAGACGGCACTGAAAATTGAGCGAGTAAGGGCTCCCGTTCCATACTGCCAAGAGAGCATGCTGAAGGGAGCGGAGATGGAACTGGGCAAATGGAATGGCTTCGATCGCTGCCACCATCCTTCCTAGGACCCTCATACAAAACCGGATGGTGTGAGGTATTGGTTGGCGAAGGATCCGTACCTCCTGACGGAGAACTAGAGCCTTCACCTGAGGAAGAGTTATCAACCCTTGAGCAGTGTTGAAAATCATTCCTAAAAAGGTGATCCTTTGAGATGGCACGGGAGACGATTTCTTTAGATTCACCAGCCACCCCAGGCGAGCAAGGGTGTCTAGCGTAATGCTGACACTCTTCTCGCAAGCCTGATAGGACGGACCCTTGATGAGAAGATCGTCCAAATATGGCAAAATGACTATCCCCCGGGAGTGCAGAATGGACACAACGGCAGCCATAACCTTTGTGAACACCCTGGGGGCTGTGGCTAGTCCGAACGGCAAGGCTGTGAACTGGAAGTGAAGGTTGCCGATGGCAAACCGAAGAAACCTCTGATGAGGAGGAAATATGGGGATGTGGAGATAGGCATCCTGAATGTCTATTGATGCTAGAAATTCCCCCTTTTCCATGGCTGCAATAACCGATCGGAGAGACTCCATTCGAAACCGTCGAATTCTGACAAATTGATTTAGTCGTTTTAGGTCCAAAATGGGTCTGACAGAGCCGTCCTTCTTGGGTACTATGAACAGATTGGAGTAAAACCCCTGACCCCTTTCGACCTCTGGAACAGGAACAATGACCCCGCTGCGCCGAAGAGATTCGACCGCCTTGAATAAGGCGTGAACACGGGATTCTTTTCTGGGAAGACGCGAAGGAAAAAATCGATTTGACGGACGATTGATGAATTCTATTTTGTACCCCGAGGAAACTAACTCCCTGACCCACTTGTCGTGAGTAATTGATAGCCAAGTGGGGCGAAACCAGAGTAAGCGGCCGCCTACTCTGGATAAATTGACCGGATTCTGCCTCCAGTCATTTATCCGAATATCTTTGGGATTTAGACCCTCTAGATCTTGGCTGTTGAGATCGCATTCTTCCCAAAGGGTTGGTCTTGTAGGAGACTTGGCGATCTCTGGCCTGATTAGGTCGACCTGAGCCGCTGGAGGTGGCTGGCGTGGCCCAACCTGGGTTACGAAAGGCCCTAAAGCGAGGCTGAAGCTGTCGGCGAAAAGGCTGTCTAATCCTCTGCTGAGGAAGGAAACTGCTCTTTCCTCCCGTCGCATCAGATATGAGCTGATCCAACTTCTCGCCAAATAATCGGCCGCTCTGATAGGGTAAGGACGTAAGTGATTTCTTTGAGGTTGAATCCGCTCGCCAAGTTCTCAACCACAAAGCTCTCCTGATAGCAATCGCATTAGCTGCAGCTAATGCCGCGCAATTTGCCGCATCCATAGAAGCGTTGATTAAAAAATCTCCTGCAAAAGCTATCTGATTGGAGATTTCCGTTACCTCAGAAGGCACCTCTATACCGTGAAGGGCTCTATTTAGAGACTCCGACCAAGATATCATGGCCTTAGCAACCCAAGTCGCTGCAAAAGAAGGAGAGAGTGCAGAGCCTGATGCCTCAAACACTGAGCGGGCCAAACTTTCAACCAGACGATCCGTTGGATCCTTGATCGAGGAACCGTTAGGAAGGGAGAGAAGCGTTTTAGACGCTAAACGCGATACAGGAGGATCGACTGTAGGAGATTCTGCCCACACTTTCAGAAGTTCGGGAGCAAAAGGATATCTGGTATTAAGGGCCTTTTGTCCTGCAAAGCGCTTGTCCGTTTTTTCTCGGTGGCGCTGCACCAGCTCCTCAAACTCAGGATGAGCACCAAAAACCTTATGAGTTTGTCTGGCTCGTTTGAAAGACACCTTATGACCAGAGGCCAAGGTGGATTCATCCTCTATCCCCAGGGATTGATTGACAGCTTCAATCAGACTGTCAATTGTCTCCTGACAATACGGTGCCTCTAGATTGAGGGACCCTTCAGAATCAGAATCTGAATACTGATCACTTGCCTCCAAAGGAGAGGGAGAGCGAGAAACTGAGCTAAAGGATGCCGAGGCCCCGGACGGCATAGGCGACGCAGTATGGGTTCGCTTCCCATGCGTCTGCCTGGTAAGAGCGCGGCCCCTGCAGGCCGGAGGTTCCTGAGGCGTAGTGAAGCCGGGTGAACCACTGTCCCTGCTCCTATCGGGAGCTTGAAGGGACTCGATTGCTCTGGTTAATGACGCCACAGATTGAGAAAGAGACAAGGCCCATTCCGGAGGACCTGACGCACTAGGCTCGGTTATAGGTAAGGACTCCTGAGCCCGTTCGGAGTCACAGGCTTCGCAGACCCGATTAGTCTGGGCGTGCGGAAAAGGGGATCTACAGGCAATGCATGCAGTATAAAACACCGTGTGGGTCTTAGACCTTCTGGACATACTGGATCTGTCACAGATTTCCTCCTGTCAGAATAATTTGGATGTGGCGGTGCGGGTAGTAGCGGTGCGGAGCGCAGCAAAAAACGGAGCAACCAGGCTGGAGGTAGTAGCACTTACCCCAGTCCTGTTCCCCGAACGTCCTTTAATGATTTTTCACCTCACTTGCTGGACCGTGTGGCGTAAAAAGGAAGACGGAAGCTCCAGACTTCCAAAAAACGCGCTCCCCTTTCAGGGAGGCGTTCCTAAATAGCCGAGCCCTAGGGGGAGGGGTCGCAGGGCGCGGCCTAGCGCCGGCAGAAGCCGGGGACCTGATTTCCAGCCGCGGCCTAGTCTCCGGCCGAAGCCGGGGGCTAAATTTCAGGCCGCGGCCTAGCGCTGGCCGAAGCCGCGGCCTAAATTTTCGGCGGCGGCCGCTCGGGATCAGGGGGGCGGGCCCGCCGGAAGTGCCGCTGCTGGGGGGAGGAGCCCGAGAACGCGCTCCTCCCGAATTACCCCTCGCGTTGCCTGACCCTCGGCAAAAGCCGGGGGCTAGATTTCCGCCCGCGGCCTAGCGCCGGCATGAATAAATTTTTGGCGGCGGCCGCCCCTGTGTCGGAGAGCAGGCCGCCGGATACGGGGGGAGGGGTATGGGGAACTCAGCCATGGACTTGCCCGCTTTTGCCTTGGAGCTGCTCCTGAAAACACCGGACCGCTTTCCCTTTGCTCCAACTCTTCCACGACCGACGATCCTGGATTAAAGGTGGGTTCCCAGCCGTGATCCACTGGAGCATATGTAGGCTTTTCTCCCAAAAAAGGTCCCAGCGTCTCTCAGCCGCAGTGGTTAGAGAGGGGCTTCCCAGAAAAAAAAGGGGGTGAGGATGGTGCAGGCACCCTAACTCCATCACCCCTTCAGGGGGTGAGGAGAGGGACCATCCGCCTCCTTGCAGCACCGCGGTCTTGCCTTGGTGGTGCAGTGGGGGCCGCACGGACTATTTTCTGCCTCAGTACAGCCTAGGGTTTCAATACCTTAGGGTGGTCAGGGCTGAGTCCGGCATTCGTGTCCCACGTCGCGGGAGAGGATACGTGGAGGCTTTACTCCACGTGCTCGCCCGTTGGTGGTTTGGGGAGATCGGACCCTTCAAAAGGGTCCGTCGCCCCTGTCAAATCTTCGTGGGAAAATAGAGAGAAAAAAAAAAAAAAATGGTCTGGAAGAAACCAGACGTGTGCCTCCATCAGACACTAAGCATGAACTGGGTTTGCCTGCGGCCAGTGCTGAGGTGTATACGGCGGAGGAGGAGCTAACCTTTTTTTATGTTTACTTAGTGTCAGCCTCCTAGTGGCAGTAGCATACACCCACAGTCCTGTGTCCCCCAATGAGACGAAGGAGAAAAATGAACATTTAATTTTTTTTCACAAAATATTTACTTCAGATCCATTTTTTTTTATTTTACCAAGGGTAACAGGAGAAATTGGACCGCAAAAGTTGTTGTGCAATTTGTCCTGAGTTCGCTGATACCCCATATGTGGGGGGAACCACAGTTTGAGTGCATGGCAGAGCTCGGAAGGGAAGGAGCACCGTTTGACTTTTCAATGCAAAATTGGCTGGAATTGAGATCAGACGCCATGTTGCGCTTGGAGAGCTCCTGATGTGCCTAAACAGTGGAAATTCCCCACAAATGACACCGTTTTGGAAACTAGACCCCTCAAGGAACTTAGTTGTGTGGTGAGCACTTTGAACCCCCAAGTGTTTCACAGAAGTTAATAATGTAGAGCCATAAAAATAAAAAATCATTTTTTTCCACAAAAATGATATTTTCGCCTCCAATTTTTTATTTCCCCAAGAGTAACAGAAGAAATTGGATTTCAAGAGTTATTGTGTAATTTGTCCTGAGTACGCTGATACCCCATATGTGGGGGTAAACCACTGTTTGGGCGCATGGCAGAGCTCGGAAGGGAAGGAGCGCTGTTTGACTTTTTCAACGCAGAATTGGCTGGAATTGAGATAAGATGCCATGTCACGTTTGGAGAGCCCTCATGTGCCTAAACAGTGGAAACCCCCCAATTCTAACTCCAACTCTAACCCCAACACACCCCTAACCCTAATCCCAACCCTAACTCTAACCATAACCCTAACCGCAAACTTAACACACCCCTAACCCTAATCATAACAGGAAAATGGAATACATTTTTTAAATTTTATTATTTTTCCCTAACTATGGGGGTGATAAAGGGGGGTTTGATTTACTATTTATAGCGGGTTTTTATGTTTGGCAGCTGTCACACGCTAAAAGATGCTTTTTTATTGCAAAAAATAGTTTTTGCATCACATTTTGAGAGCTATAATTTTTCCATATTTTGGCCCACAGAGTCATGTGAGGTCTTATTTTTTGTGGGACGAGTTGACGTTGTTATTGGTACGATTTTCAGGCACATGACATTTTTTGCTCACTTTTTATTCCGATTTTTGAGAGGCAGAATGAACAAAAACCAGCAAATTATGAATTTTTTTGGGGGGGGCGTTTATACCGTTCCGTGTGTGGTAAAGTTGATAATGCAGTTTTATTCTTCGGGTTAGTACAATTATAGCGATACCTCATTTGTATCTTTTTTTATGTTTTGGCGCTTTTATACAATAAAAACAATTTTATATAAAAAAATTATTTTTGCATCGCTTAATTCTGTGAGCTATAACTTTTTAATTTTTTCGCTGATGATGCTGTATGGTGGCTCATTTTTTGCGGGACAAGATGACGTTTTCAGCAGTACCATGTTTATTTATATCAGTCTTTTTGATCGCGTGTTATTCCACTTTTTGTTCGGCGGTATGATAAAGCGATAGAGAAAGCATTGGTTTTTTGCCTTTTTTTTAAGGGGTTCACTAAAGGGGTTAACTAGTGGGACAGGGCGGGTCGCTACTAAATATGTGTTCTTTTATTGTTTTTTTTTTATTTACATAATAATGTGTTTATTGGGGAAATAGTTTTTTTTTTATTTAGGGATTTTTTTAAAACATTTTTACACGTTTATTTTTTTTTTATTTACATTGTCCCAGGGTGGGACATAACTATATAGTGTCAGATCGCTGATCTGACAGTTTGCAGAGCACTCTGTCACATCAGCAATCTGTCAGGCAGTGCAGGAGGCTTCTCAGCGCCTGCTCTAAGCATGCACTGAAAAGCCACCTCTCTGCAGGACCCCGTGGCTATCTTGGATTCGGGGGCCTGCAGAGAAGAGGCCCTCGGAGCAACGTGATCACATCGCGTTGCTCTGAGGTTCTCAGGGAAGCCCCCTCCCTGCGCGATGCTTTCCTATACCACCGGAACAATGCGATCATGTTTGATCGCAGTGGGCCGGGGCTCCGTGACCGCTCCTGGCACTTAGTGCCGGTTGTCAGCTGATTCTCCCAGTTAGTGTGGCTGATCGCGTATGACGTACTATTCCGTCCATGGTCCCAGGTCACATGGATGGAATAGTACATCAGATGAAAGAAAGGGGTTAATATCAGCTCACTGCTGTCTGTGTAGCATTTACTGGTTATTAGAGAAAAAAAAATGATGTGAGCTCCCCCCTATTTTTATTAACTAGCAAAATCTAAGAAGACAGCATTGAACTGATATTAATAGGCTGGGACGAAGCCATGGATATTGGCTCCCTCTCAGACTAATAACAGCACTCAGCCACACCATCAGATGCGCCAATTCTGGTGCTTATCCTTGGCTCTTCCCACTTGTTCTGGTTCTTTGGCAAACGGGGTAATGGTTTTGGGGTTGATGTCAGCTGTGGAGTGTCAGCTGACATCAAACTTAGGGGTTACTAGTGGAGAAGCGTCTATAAGACATCCCCATTACTAACTCTGCAGTCAAAAGCAATAAGAGCATACACACACACACTAGTCCTTTAATTGTCCAAAACACATTAATGTGATGGCTCAGCAGGGCAGCCGTAACACAATAACAGTAGTGTGTGAATCCGGCTGTTGCAACGAGCGCTGACGTCAGTAAGCTTATCGCAGTTGATAGCCAATAAACTGCGGTAACCTTACTGACATCACCGCTCTCAACTACAATTAAGGACTTTTCTCTGTGTGTCTGTTTATTGCTTTTGACTATGGGGTTAGTAATGGGGGTGTCTTATAGACACCTCTTCATTACTAACCACTGAGCTAGATGTCAATGGACATTAGACAGCTGACAACCCAAAAATATTACCCCACTTGCTAAGGCACCAGGGAAAGCGGTAAGAGCCAGACAAAAAGCACCAGAATTGGTGCATCTAATGGATGCACCTTTTCTGGGGAGGCTAGAGGCTGCTATTTTTGGGCTGGGGAGGGACAAATATCTATGGACCTTCCCAGCCTGATTATACCAGCATCCAGCTATCCGCTTTACCTTGCCTGGTTATGAAAAACAGGGGGGACCCCACTCCGTCTTTTTTTTTTTAATTATCTAAATAATTAAAAAAAAGACATGGGGCCCCTCATTTTTTGATAACCAGCAAAGAAAAACCAGACAGTTGAGGGCTGCAGCCCGCACCTATCTGTTTTACCTGAACTTGTTATCAAAAATTGAAGGGACCTCACATCCTTTTTTTTTTTTTTACATATTGCGCCGGCCAATCACAGCCATGCCAATACTTAGCATGGTTGTGATGGAGCCGGATGTGCCCACACCGGAAAAGCTTGTTGCTCTGACAACCTAAACAGTAACACGGACTTTTGTGAGAAGTTCTTGTTCGGGGTCTGTGCACGGACACTAGGTGTCAGATACAGACCCTGAACTTTACTGTTTGGGTTCGCCCATCACACACATTCTCATGAGCACATCTGCCCTGTAGGTCTCATCTTTGTATCATACCTTTTCACGTTTGGACTCTCCGCCATCACGGCCCAGGATGAGATAGTTGGTCTTTTTGCTGACATTTCCAGTTACTTTGCCTCCATAGCGCTCCACTAATGACTTGGCCTCATCTCGTTCTATGGACTCCATGACCCCAGTGATAACAAACGTCAAACCCTCCAAGCAGTTATCTGCCCCTACCAAGAAATGACAAGTATCTCATGAATCACTGACACGTCACATCTCAGGAATGCGCTCAGAAATTACATTATTAGACACTGAATAACTCCTGCTACACAAACAGTAACCTATTATATATCGATAGTGACTATGGTGGCAGGTCTGGTACGAGGGTCACTCCTGTCTCTCAGCGGGGATCTACAACACATCAATAACTGGATTTGGTACAAGTAGAGTGCAATAGAGGACGGTCATAAAATCTACATTTCAATAGTAAGTTAGTGACAGTCAATAGTAGAGTAAAAGTATATAGCTATAGGGTAACCAAACCTCTATGGCCCAAAGTCTGTATAATTAGGTCTACTACTTAAAGCCAAAAAACGGCATAACATAATAAGCTAGGAGGAAAAACCAAGAGCTGAATTGGTATTTGCAGCCATGATGAAGTGATGAATATAAAGCTTTAGGCTGTTTTCACACAAAGCATTTTGTCGTGTTTTTTTTGTGCTTCTCCAGGGTAATATCAAAAGCACTACAAAACAAATTGTGGTGGTGTATTTGGCGGCTTTTTGGGGCAGTGCTTTTTTCTTTGCAAAGCGCAAGTATGGTGTTCTTTCAGGTGCTTCTTTAACATGTAAAAAGATTTAAAAAAAACAACTTACAAATGCAATGAACTAAGGAAAAATTTTCAGAAAACCATCTGAAATTAATGGTGTTTTTAAAAAAGTGTTTTTTCTGTCCCAGAGCCTCTTGTTACATTGAGACACACTGGACAATATGTGAAACCCTTATTTGCCTGAATTTGGTGCTGTGGGCTCTCTGTAGGTTTTACGTCCCCCAGCAGCACATGACATGTCCCAGCAGTCACATCCCACCGATCTGTAAGTTGTTTTCACAGCTCAGCCCCTTTAAAAGGTATGATAGCACATTTTTTCTGTTTTCATAGTCCTGATACACTGCACGTCCACTTCCACTTCTCCTCTGGATAACGGATCAGGATTACTTTGGGAGAGGGGTCTTGGTGATTGGAGTCCACGGATCAGACAATTAGGACATATCAGACAGCTATTCCATGAAAGCCATTATATTGGCAGAGCCTATCGCTTACCTGGGGAACCTCCTTGGAACCAAGAGCTTTAGGGCCTTCCCGATTCAGGTAATTCCTATATGCAGCATAATTACCTCGCTTTTTCTCAGAGTCTTCAGGACTGGACTGTGCAACAAAGAAAACTTTCATTTTAGAAGATTAATTTTTAAAACTATATGAATTTTCTACATTCAAGTCATCTAGTCCCTAAGCAGCGGTGCAGTGTAAGTATAACAGACGGGTGGTACAATGACAGGCAAGATTCATTTGTTTTTTTTTTCTTCAATTTTTAGAAGGATGTCATTGATTGACACAAATGAAAATTCTGTCACTTCTGCAGATTATTTTTGTTAATTTGCTCAGCAACTTGTTGGCTTCGTTGATATAGAAAAGATCATTCACTAATTGAGAGCCGAAGTTATCAAATTAGGATAATAAAGTGACAACATGCTGTAGGTCTCACCCTTGGCTCTGAAGTGTCCTGCTTGAATGAGGCAATAGCCGTGCATGCACACCATCGCTCCTCACAATGCTCACCGGACTGCATTGCACTTGGCTACCTTCAGCAATCTTAAGGTCATAAATCGAGCAGCATTGGCATTCAAGGCATTTGCGCCATTTAAATAGGTAACTTCAGACCCCCACTGGAGGTTCAACAGTGAAGACCCCCAGTGATCAATCAGCAAGTGATCTCCTGTAACCTTACTAAATTGGGACAACCCCTCTACCATTTACCTTGGCGTTACAATGTGGTTTTACCTGGATGGGTTAACAGTTCTTTATACAAAACCTCTTTGCAATTTCTTTAGCTAACCAGGCATTGCCAGTAAGCAGCCACTAGTATTAAAGCGAACCTGTCAGCAGGATTTTGCTAAGTAACCTACAGGCACTGTCAGGTTGGCGTTGTTATACTGATTAAAATGATACCTGGGGTGAAGAAATCCATCTTGTAGTTCTTGTGTAATCAGTGTCAGAAGTTTTCAGCTAATGATATGCTCGTGGGCAGGTCTTTCCTTGGTTTCTCTTGCTTAGGGCCCCGTCACACATAACGAGATTGCTAGCGAGATCGTTATTACGTCACAGTTTTGAGATCGCTGGAGAGCCGTATCGTGATCGTTGGGGAGCTGTCAAACATGCAGAACTTCCCAACGATTTTGGCCGCCCCAGCGATCTAACTAACGATCTCGTTGGTCGTTGGGACGCTTTCACACAGCAGCTATTTCAACGATCCACACCTTAATAGGGGCTGTACTGTGTCACCAATCATCTCCGATTGGTGGACGCTACTGCGTTCTGATTGGGCGGCAGGTTTAAAATAAAACCACGTTGTAGCAGTTCCGTCCCTTTGTTCCTGTTTGCGTTCTGGTTTTGGATCGTAGCAGCGTTCTTGGCTGTGACTCTGTATCCATTCATCTGGGCTTTGTTCCTGACAAGCGTTCTGGTTTGTGGATTGTAGTGTTCTTCGGCTGTGACTCCACACAACCCGGAGAATTCTGCTAGGATCTGCAATCCAGCACGAGGTCAGAAACAAAGGATGGAATCGCTATTCTGTTGCTTTCTTTACGCACGGCGGGAAATGAGAACGCTGTAGCGACCACCAATCGGGGACGAGGGGCGCAGAAAAGTCCAATTTATGCACGCCTACGTGTTTCAGTTCTGAATCGCTAACGAGGTCGTTGGTTAGGTGTCAAATACAGCGATGCACACTGCCCAGAGGGAGCACAACGACCCAGGAATGGTCCAGGAAGCTTTGTAACGATCAGCGATCTCACAGCAGGGGCCTGATCATTGCTACCTGTCAGACGTAACGAGATCGCTAGCGAAATCGTTATTGTGTCACAAAACCCGTGACGTATCAGCGATCTCGCTAGCGATCTCGTTATGTGTGACGGGGCCTTTAGAGCAGGAAGATAAGACTCTGCCTACAGTCCATCCCCGGAGCACAGACATCTCATTTACTACAAACTTCTAACGCTGATTACACAGGAACCACAAGATGGATTTCTCCACCCCAGGTATCATTTTAATCAGTTTAACACTGCCAACCTTACAATGCCTGTAGTTTACTTAGCAAAATCCTGCTGACAGGTTTGCTTTAATCGCATAAAATTCATACCTCAGATATTTTAGATGTTTTGACAGGAGTGATGGTTTCCTTCTTTGGAGATATGACTCTGCTAGTCCCGGGACTGGATATCTCCTCTTTGTGTACAGTCTCAGATTTCTTTTTCATTAGCGCTAGCTTAGAGCTACTCTTCACTGGAGAAGTCTTGTCTTTGGTTGAAGATGCACTTTCAGACTGTGAACGTGAAGTCGTTTTGGTCTCGTCTTCTATATCTTTTTCTTTATTTGTTGTTGCCTCTGACTGGCTCATTGTCCTAGCTAAGAAAGTAAAGTCCTTTAGTAAACACAAGATGGACCCCATCAATTCTCATTCCCAGATCTCTTCGGACAGTGGTGTCTACTTTTTTCTACTTTCAGAAAATCTGGGACATAAAAATACAAACCGAGATTTACTCACCGTCTCTGGTGCGGTTCCCGATATCGGGTATTGATTGTGGGGTTGACTTCACGTTGACAACACAGCAGCCAGCCAGTGAGCTCAACGCCCTGCTCAGAGTCACTGAACTCACAGTTTTGATGCCCTGTTGTCGATGTGACGCCAGCGCCGCAGCCAACAGTGGACACCAGGAGCAGCACCAGAGCCGCCGGGATGGTGTGTTTGTATTTTTATGAACAACTTGCAACTCTGAAACAAGATTTTATAAAAAAAAAAGACAACCTCATTAAAGTTCCTTATCATGTAATTACACAACCAACCAAGTGGGCAGCACAGTGGCTCAGTGGTTAGCATTGCTGCTTTGCAACGCTTGGGTACTGGGTTCATTTAAAACCAAGAACAACATGCGCAAGGACCTTGTATGTTCTTCCCGTGTTTGTGTGAGTTTCCTCCGGGCTCTCCGGTTTTCTCCCACACTCCAAAGACATATTGATAGGGAATCTAGATTGTGAGCCCCAATGGGGAATAATAATAATAATCTTTATTTATATAGCGCCATCATATTCCGCAGCGCTTTACAGTTTAACAGTTTCAAAACACAAGTCATAAGTCACAACGTTAACAATACAGTAATTAAAGCAAAATAAGACGCCCTGCTCGTGAGAGCTTACAATCTACAATGAGGTGGGGGAGATACAAAGTACAGGTGTGTATATACAATGGTGCATTTACAATGATGGTCCAGCCATCTTAAGGGAGTGAGGGATGGATGGAGATAGTGAATGGGCTAACACACACACACACACATTACACAAGAATGACTTTGTTAAGTGAATGTGATAGGCCGCTCTGAACAGATGTGTTTTGAGGGCGCCTGAACATGCAATGGATGTCCTATTTCTTGGGTAGAGCATTCAAGGATGCGCAGCGGAGAAGTCTTGGAGTCGGGAGTGGGAGGTACGGATTAGTGCAGAGGTTAGTCGAAAGTCGTTTGCAGAGCGCAGCAGTCGGTTAGGCCGATAGATAGAAATGAGGGAGGAGATGTAGGGGGGTGCTGCAGTGTGGAGAGCTTTGTGGGTGAGAACAAGTACTTTGAATTGGATCCTATAATGAATGGGCAGCCAGTGTAAGGACTGGCGAGGAGCGGACGCGTCCGAGTACCGATTAGCCAGATGGATAACCCTGGCTGCTGCATTAAGGATGGACTGGAGAGGGGATAGTCGAGTAATGGGGAGGCCAAGTAATAGAGCGTTACAGTAGTCCAGGCGGGAGTGGATCAATGCTACAGTGAGGGTTTTTGTTGTTTCCATGGTGAGAAAAGGGCGGATTCTAGAGATGTTCTTTAGGTGTAGGCGGCAAGAGCGGGCAAGAGATTGTATATGGGAGGTGAAGGAGAGATTGGTATCAAACATAACACCAGACAGCGAGCCTGCTGCCGGGGTGTTATTATGGTGCCGCCCACTGAGAGGGAAATGTCAGATTTAGGGAGGTTAGTAGACGGCGGGAGCAGAAGAAGTTCAGTTTTGGAGAGGTTGAGTTTCAGAAAGTGATGATAATGGCTGTAAAGTGCTGTGGAATTAATGGCGCTAAGTGAGTAAAATAATTATACTCCGACAGAAGGTAACAAAACTAAAACGTCCCGTTAAGCATATTCAAAACGGCAAAAATTAGAAATCAATCTGAAAGTCTGAATAAGTAACAGAGTAGTAAAACAGGGACCTATTCATTTTTAGTAAAGCAATCCTGTATAATACAATGGCCATGAGCTGTAGGTTTTTGAATAAAGAATAATAATAGAGCAGGTAAAAAGCCAGGGGCTAAAGAGTAGCTTGTGGTCATCTCTGCCCGGGCTGATAATTATCCCAGGATTAGAGGCTCCTCCAAGTAACACTGTAAATGGGTAACTTCATTGCCACATTTACGATCCTTCTTTATGTGTCCAGAGATCATTACCTCCTCCTAATGTGCTTTATTATAGTAATATTAAGAGACAGTGGCACTTACTGCTGGATCTGAACAGTCCCCATTAGTGAAACCACAATTCGCTCCAATAGTGGTCACACTTTCCACCCCACCCAATATCCCCCATTACATGTTAAAAGGATTACTCAATGGTTTTCCTTGTAATTCTTTGGTACCTGCAGGTTTCTCAGACTTTGCCGGACTTTTCTTAGATGCTGGAGAGGAGCTGGGCTTCTTTTCATGGTTCCTGTTTGTCTAAATAAATAAATGTAATTAACCACATAATTAATAAAGAATATTTGATTTAGGATTTGTCTAAATTACCAATTTGGAAAATGTAATCGTTCTCAGAATAAACTTATATGCACATTTGTGGAAATAAAAGAGCCACTAGTGATTACAGTATATTATATTGCTGACATGCCACAAGACATATTCGGAAAGGGGGCACCAGCTGGCGCTCATAAACCTGCCGCTAGATACACAGTGGGTATAGGCAGCGCCATCCTTCAGTTTCTCCATGACATCAGGTCTGTCAGGAGTGGAGCAACCACAGGGACCTGTCACACACGAGGTCCCGACTCTCACTAACGTTGGTACATTGTGTACACCGGAGTCTGGAACTGAAGGGGAGCGATAAGTATATATTTGTTTCCTGGTCTAGGGTTGGAAATCATTTTAGGGTCTGAAGCCTGGGGTCATACTCTCGCCCGATCCGCCTGCCCGCTTCCCGATGTTACCGCTATCAGCATCCCCAGGATGCAGACAGCAGTGAATATATTGGTGGAGGAGGGACCACCAGCTGCTTCTTCCACCAATCAGTGTGTGAGACAACAGACACGATGACGTCATTACATTGTGTCTGTTGTGCGGAGATTCAGTGCACCAGAGAACGGAGCAGAGAGCCGGTGAACCGGAGCAAGGCGAGTATGTGTTGTTTTTTCCATATGTGTATGGGATGTTTGCTTGTATATTATAGGAGGCCATGTGGTGCTCATGCTGTATATAGGAGGCTATGCAGGGGCTCATACTGTATATAGGGGACTATGCGGGGGCTCATATTGTATATAGGGGACTATGCAGGGGCTCATACTGTATATAAGGGACTATGCGGGGGCTCATTGTATATAGGGGACTATGCAGGGGCTCATATTGTATATAAGGGACTATGCGGGGGGCTCATTGTATATAGGGGACTATGCAGGGGCTCATTGTATATTGGAGGCTATGCAGGGGCTCATACTGTATATAGGGGACTATGCGGGGGGCTCCTTGTATATAGGAGACTATGCAGGGGCTCATATTGTATATAGGGGATTATGCGGGGGGCTCATATTGTATATAGGGGATTATGCAGGGGATCACACTGTATATAGGGGACTATGCAGGGGCTCATTGTATATAGGGGACTATGCAGGGGCTCATACTGTATATAAGGGACTATGCGGGGGGCTCATTGTATATAGGGGACTATGCAGGGGCTCATATTGTATATAGGGGACTATGCGGGGGCTCATATTGTATATAGGGGACTGTGCGGGGGCTCATATTGTATATAGGGGACTAGGCAGGGGCTCATACTGTATATAGGGGACTATGCAGGGGCTCATACTGTATATAAGGGACTATGCGGGGGGCTCATATTGTATATAGGGGACTATGAAGGGGCTCATTGTATATTGGAGGCTATGCAGGGGCTCATACTGTATATAGGGGACTATGCGGGGGCTCATTGTATATAGGGGACTATGCAGGGGCTCATTGTATATAGGGGACTATGCAGGGTGGGTAAAAATCATGATTTTTTTTAAAAAAATCAAAAAATCGGATTTTTTTGATTTAAATAGGATTTTTTAATCAAGTTGTACACAAGCAAAACTTTGTCTTTTTGCAAATCAAATTATTTTACACAAATAAAAATATTAAAACAGTTGATTATGAAACCTAATAATTTTTATTTGCACTATTAAACAATCGGAATTGAACTACAGAGAGTAAGTACTTTTTAACAATAGCCTATCTCTAACGTTTGAAGTAAGCAAACATCTTCAGTGAATACATCAGTCCTTTAAGCCTACTGTTTATTTAGGACTTTTAACAGGAAAACTAGTTGTCCTGCTTTAGCAGTTGTTCCTAAGCGGTTTCGGACTGTTGTGTGCACAAAACCAAATGAAGAAAACAATCTCTCTACTCCTGCCGATGAAGCCGATGCAGTCAGTAGCTGAGTAGCTACATTTATTATCTTCGCTGGAAGAACAAGTGATTGCGACTTCCACCAGTCCAGTGGTTTTAGTTCATTAACGACGTTATCTGCAAACATGTATTTTTGAAATGGTGCAGATTCACACTTCAATTTCAGCACAGTTGCCACAATGTCATGGTTAGTATTGGCGAGCCACTCCATTGCAGAGTTGATTTCCGCCTCAGATAGTTTTTTCCCTCTGTAGATGGGATGCAAGATATTGGCTAAATAGTGTTCTTCTTTTAATGCTTGGTCCTTGCGGTGGTGTATTGCAACCTTTACATTGTTTGAGAGGTTCAAGCGATCTAGCGAACCTTCTAAATCTTTCCAAACTTCTGTGGCATCAGCTATGGTTGCAGTATCGTTCTGCATTTTATCCAAAGCAATAGATATTGGCTTTAACCTTTCCAAAAGGTCCTCTGCATTTCTCTTCACACCAAGATTTAATACTTTGCTTCGTATATTAGCATCAATTTTATCCCGATGTGTTTCGCAAATGGACACTAATTTTGACCAGTTGTTAATAAACAGTTCCAAGCATTCAGCCAAGGTATTCCATCTAACATCTTGTGGTAGAACCAACTTCAGTCCTCCCATTTCCTTGTAGGTTGCATGTGCAAAATGATTATTGCGGAAATATTTAACAATTTCTACAACATGTTCCTTGACACCCGAAATATGCAGGTCTTTTGCCAAAAGATGCAACAAATGGGCAGAACAACCGTATGTAATGACATTTGTGTCATCCTCATGTGCCAGTTCCGCTCGCATTTTTGCCACATTGCTTGCGTTATGAGTAACTAAGCTCCTTACTTTACATCCAAACTGTTCTTGGCATTGGTGAATTGAGTTCTTAGCAATTTCAAGTAAATATTCAGCAGTATGTGAATTTCCAGATGTGTCGATTGTGTCTGTAAGGTAAGTTTCACCATCTTCTGTTGTGACACAAGTGCAAATTATGGGGTCGTTGTGGATGTTGCTCCAACCATCCAAGCTCATGTTAACAACTTTGTCTTTCAAATATTTTGTACAAGCCGCTCTTTCTTTGTCGTATACAGCCTGAAGATGTTTTCCTGAGATATCAAATCTACTTGGTGGTTTGTAGCCTGGTCTTATTCCTTCGATCATTTGTACAAACAATGGGTATTCAACTAGTCGGAAAGAAGAATTGGTTGCAAATATGAATTTAGCAATTAATTCATCAAAATGTTCTTTCTGGCTCGTCGTAGTCTTTAACCCCTTAATGACCAAGCCATTTTGTAGGTTAAAGACCAGGCCAATTTTTAGAATTCTGACCACTGTCTCTTTATGAGGTTATAACTCTGGAACGCTTCTACGGATCTTGGCGATTCTGAGATTGTTTTCTCGTGACATATTGTACTTCATGATAGTGGTAAAATTTCTTCAATATAACTTGCGTTTTTTTATGAAAAAAATGGAAATATGGCAAAAATTTTGAAAATTTTGCAATTTTCAAACTTTTAATTTTTATGCCATTAAATCAGAGAGATATGTCACAAAAATTAGTTAATAAATAACATTTCCCACATGTCTACTTTACATCAGCACAATTTTGGAACCAAAATTTTTTTTTGTTACGAAGTTATAAGTGTTAAAAGTTGACCAGCAATTTCTCATTTTTCCAACAAAATTTACAAAACCATTTTTTTAGGGACCACCTCACATTTGAAGTGAATTTGAGGGGTCAATATGACAGAAAATACCCAAAAGTGACACCATTCTAAAAACTGCACCCTCAACGTGTTCAAAGCCACATTCAAGAAGTTTATTAACCCTTTAGGTACTTCACAAGAATTGAAGCAATGTGGAATGAAAAAATGAACATTTAACTTTTTTTCCCAAAATTTTTCTTTCGACACAATTTTTTTAAATTTTGTCAAGGGTATCAGGAGAAAATGAACCACAATATTTGTTGTACAATTTCTCCAGAGTACACCGATATACCATGTGTGGGGTAAACCACTATTTGGGCGCATGGCAGAGCTCGAAATGGAAGCAGCGCCATTTGACTTTTTTGGCTGGAATTGAGATTGGACGCCATGTCGCATTTGGAGAGTCCCTGTGTGCCTAAACAGTGGAAACCCCCCACAAGTGACCCCATTTTGGAAACTGGACCCCTCAAGGAACTCATCTAAATGTGTTGTGAGAGCTTTTAACCCCCAAGGGCTTCACAGAAGGTTATAACGTAGAGCCGTAAAATTAAAAAACACGGATTTTGGTAAGAACTTACCTGTAAAATCCTTTTCAGCGAAGGAAGGAAGAGAGACACAGTAATTCATTACTGATGGGTAGGCGGAGCCCCAGATCAGGATGTCACCTCAGATCAAAAGAGTGCTGACTGGCTGGCCCCTCCAGCTCGGGCTCCTCCTACTCAGCTCCAGTCGTACCAAAGCTTTTAGGAAAAGAGCCAAGATCACCAGCGGAGCAACATAACCCCTTCTGAAGGAACTTCAGAGAAAAAACACAAGGATACAGGTTATGCATGCAAAGAAAACCAAAAACCACAGAGTTCCAGGTACTACTCACGGAACCTGACTACTGCGATGAGCTGGCGATGCTGGAACAGAGCCTTAGCGCGCTGACCTCAGCCCAGATAATCGCTATCAGATAAGGGTCGCGCTGCATCTGAAAACATCAACACACTTCTGCCTTGGGAGGGTGCTGTGTCTCTCTTCCTTCCTTCGCTGAAAAGGATTTTACAGGTAAGTTCTTACCAAAATCCGTGTTTCAGCTGCAGATGGAAGGAAGAGAGCCACAGTAATTCATTACTGATGGGACGTCCCAAAGCAGTTAAAAAATAAGGGTGGGAAAAAACCAACAAAAGGCAGAAATCCAACAACCTTAACAACAAAGCGCAACCAGCGCTAAACACAAGTTCATCCAGAACTTTAAACTACAGCTGCCTGCAGGACCCTACGTCCGAGGACTGCATCAGCGGAAGCACTGACGTCCACTTTATAAAACTTTGTAAACGTGTGGACAGAGCGCCAAGTTGCCGCCCGGCAGAGCTGCACTGCCGAGGCACCTTGATGAAAAGCCCACGATGAGGCCACAGCTCACGTGGAATGGGCTCGAATCTTAATCGGGCAAAATTCACCCCGAAGGCGGTAAGCTTCCAAAATAGCTGACCGGATCCAACGAGCTATAGAAACCTTGAAAGCTCGTTGACCACGCCGACGACCTGCTGAAACCACAAACAGGAAGTCCGTCTCACGAAAACCTTGAGTAATAGATAGATAAAACTTCAAGGCCCGCACTAAATCCAATGTGTGTAAATCTCGCTCTTTCGCATTCTTCGGATCCGGACAGAGTGAAGGCAACACAATATCCTGGTTAACATGAAATTGTGACACCACTTTAGGCAAAAAATCACCCCGAGTGCGAAGCACTACACGATCCGGAAAAAACTCCAGAAAAGGAGGCGAACAAGAAAGAGCTGCCAACTCAGAAACTCTCCTCAAGGAAGTGACTGCAACAAGGAAAGCCACCTTCCAAGAAAGTAAAGAAAGGCTAGCAGAAACCATAGGCTCAAAAGGTTTATGCTGAAGAGCCTTCAAAACAAGGTTGAGCCGCCAAGGAGACACGGACGCCTTCCGCGGCGGAAACTTACGAGATATACCTCGGAAAAAGGAGAGCACGTCTCTATTTGAAGCAATGGTTCTCCGGAACAATAAGGACAGAGCAGAAATCTGACCTTTCAGGGTGCTGACTGCCAAACCCTTGTCTAGCCCATGCTGCAGAAAAGCCAACAGGTTGGGAATGGAAAATTTTCTCGGGTTCCGAGAGGACCCCAAAACACCACGAAAAGAAGGTTTCCCAAATTTTGTGGTAAATCCTAGTAGTAGCCGGACTTCTTGCAGCACGAAGGGTAGCAATGACCTCGGCTGAGAAACCTCTACGGGTCAAGATTTCGGTCTCAAGAGCCACGCCGTCAAACGCAGGGACATCAAGTCCGGATGACAAACGGGCCCCTGAGTCAACAAGTCCGGTTGAAGAGGGAGTGGAAAAGGAGGTGCCGCCAACAGCGACATTATTGTCGAGAACCACACCCTTCTTGGCCAGTCTGGAGCTATCAAAATAGCTGGAATTCTCTCTAGTCTGATCCGACGCAGTACTAGAGGAAGTAAGGATATCGGCGGAAATACATAGATCAGCTCGAACTGATCCCACTGAGCCACTAGAGCATCCACCGCCACAGCCTTCGGGTCCTTGTACCTGGACATGAACGTCGGTAACTTGGCATTGGACCTGGATGCCATCAAATCCACTTGGGGGGTTCCCCAGCGAGAGCACAGTAGTGCAAAAACTTCCGGGTGGAGGCTCCATTCCCTGGGATCCATCCTTCTGCGACTGAGAAAGTCCGCTGTAATATTCTGAACCCCTGGAATGTGAATCGCCAAAATGGCTGGCACACTGGCCTCTGCCCAAATCAGAATTCGGGACACCTCTACCATGAGTCTGGAACTCCTTGTCCCACCTTGGTGATTGATATACGCGACAGCCGTCGCATTGTCTGTCTGCACTCGGACTGGCAGACCGCTCAAAGGGACCGTCCAATGTTGGAAGCAAAGGAAAATCGCCCTCAATTCCAGGATGTTGATCGGAAGAAAAGACTCTTCCGATGACCATACCCCCTGAATCCAGAGATTGTTCCAAACACCCCCCCAGCCCGTCAGGCTGGCATCGGTGGTTATGACTGACCACTTCGGAGGGAGGAAAGACTTCCCCAGGGAGAATGCCCCTGTACGTAACCACCATTCTAGAGAATCCCGCACCGCGCGAGAAATGGTGACGCTGCAATCCAGCGAACCTTGCGATTGATCCCAACGACTCAGAATGAGCCTATGGAGAGCTCTGGAATGAAATTGGACAAACGGAAAAAACCTCATGGACGCCACCGTCAGACCCAGAAGGCGCATACCTTCCGAAGGGACACTGCTGTCGCAGACTTCATAGTCTGTACATGCTGGAGCAGACATGCCTGTTTGTCTGGAGGTAGGGACAACACCGCCCGTACCATGTCGAAATGCATCCTCAAAAATAGGATTGCCTGCGACGATTCCAGAGACGACTTCTCCTTTGAAGCCACAACCGAAAAGGCCGTCCAAATAGGGACGAATCGTAAGTCCCCGTCTTTGAAGGATTGCCATGAGATTTTGGCATCAGAATCGTTGTAAAAATTCTGGGCGTTAAAGCCAAGCCGAATGGTCGAGCCACAACCTGGGTGAGGTCTTCCGATGGGAACATGCCAAAAGCGTCGCGAATGTCGATTGATCGTTCTGCGACAGGGCTGCCATAACTGAGCGAAGCGACTTCATGCTCGGCTCTGACGGAATGTCAGAAGTCAGTCCGCCTTAGCGAATTTTTTTTTTTTTTTTTTTGCCAGCTTCTGCCTTAACAGAAGTTCTGTTTCGAGGGTATGCGGAATTTCTGAGAATTCCCCCTTTTTTTTTTTTTTTTTTAAAAAGAGAGACGACACAAACCCCCAGAGGGTTGGTCAGATCATCCCTTGAACCGAAAAGGACTGCCGATAACTATCGGCACTAGTCCTGCCAGACGCAGAAGTCACAGCTCTGCGCTGCGGTAAAGCTGCTTCTTTTGCCTTTGCCTTGGCATCAGCTCCGTGAGGTCAGTCAAATAGCTGACCACTTTCTAAGCTAAAGATAGCAAACCCTGTTGGAAAACTGCGTTCCATCCAAGTCACAGTGCTCTTCTGACTGTAACTGCCGAGGATTGCGCCCTGGATAGCAGTGACGCATTATCCTTCAACTAGAAAAGCCCATCTACCTTGATAGAGGGAAACTTGCCACGCCGTCCTTAGACGGTCCAACCGGCTCAGGGGAACTTAACAAGTACACCTAGATCCTTAATACCGAATCTATGATCCACGGCTACACAGATGGAAATTGTTGCCATCTCCGTTCTTCTGTCCAGCGTGTCCTGCAGACTCGTCTTCCCTTTTACCAGGAAGATTTGCTAAGCTGGAATGAAGGAACATTCACTTCAGGAGAAGGGGTCCAATTAACAAATAACTCCGTAGAAAAACGGATACAGTTTGTAAGGTCATCGCGACCCATGCGACCCTTGCAACATCCGGGCCGACTTACCAGGACGACTAGTTACCTCCTCTGGTAACTGTAACGTCCACATGGCTTCCACAGAAATTTTAGTACGGCCCCTGAGAGAGAGGCAGGGTGTCCCTGCCGATCCTCCTTAACCGAATCGGACTTCTTCGCTAAGCGAGAAGGAAAACACCGATTTGTGTCGCTCCCTTGAGAGGATCTAGTTGACACTCCATAACCTAAAAGGTCATCAATAGAAACCAGTGAAGGCCTTCATTTTGACACCATTGGAACCTCTGACCGTGTATGAGTCGAGGTCTGCGTGTCAGATACGCGAGGCTGATCCGTAACGGATCTGGGAGAGGGTCTCTGACATACCCTTGCATAGTATATGGCAGGATAAACCTGTCAGTAACCAGAGCAGTACTTAAATAAAAAACAAACGCTGAAGGGTTAAAGCTCTAAAGAAAGAGCTACCCCAGCTGTCTCCCATTAAGAGTTAACCTCCTAAGAAGGGGTTAAAGTAGCTGACTCCCCACAACCTTGATAATGAAAAAGGGTGTGCGAATCTCAGGCGCCTCTTATAAGGTCGCAGCTGCAGGACAGCCATGCCACACTAAACAGAAAACGTTCCACAAGATCGCTAAAAAATTGCGCTGTTTTTTATAACGCAATGACCGCCAAAGTTGTCAAGGAGATCGCTAATCGCCTATGCGATTGCCCAGATTGGCAGCCACCAGCGACACTAAAAATGACACACAAACGATCGCAATATTATGCGACGCCATCAGGATCGTCAGCGGAAACGTATAGTGGCAGCATTAATGTCGCAGACTCCCCACAGCCTCTTTATTAATATTAAAAGAGTGTGCGAGCCCCTTATGCGAGAACAGCCGCAGGACAGCGCAATCTGTCACTCAGAAGTGCCCCAGACGGCGCCCGCGCTGTGGAGGTGAAGGGGTTAAGCTTCTGCCCGGCGGGCTAGAAGCGACTCACCAAGCTGGTCACGTATTCTTGCCGGGAGGGGAGGAGAACGATCCGGGGAGCTTTCAACCTACAGCGCTTTATCAGCAATGGCCGCCACGCTGTGGAGGTGAAGGGGTTAAGCTTCTGCCCGGCGGGTTCGCTTGTCAGCAATGGCCGCTGCACTCTGCCTCCGTGTGCTCCATGTAGAGGAGCCGGAAATGGAGGCTGCAGTAAAGCGCGCGCTCAGAAGCGGCGCGAAATTCAAAAAATAAAAAGAGCGCGTACTCCCCTCCTTTCCCTCGTCCTGCAGGCATCCTCCTGCGGACATAGAAAAACTAGTCATCGGCATATATATGTACAGCGGCTGCCGCAGCAGTCGCTAAGACACTCACACACATTTTACCAAAATGTGGAGTACTCACCAGCCGAAACGCCACAGGGACCCCCAGGGGTTTCTGGCGCTATGCCCATGTTTCCCCCAGGGCGGGAAGCGCAGTGACCCCAGTGTGTGGTTTGCGCCCCCGCCAGGGAAACTCTCCTCATCCCCCAGGGCCGGCAAGATTCTGCAGGGACCATTATGTAGTTACAGATCCGCCAAGGGAGAGACTGGTGAAATACACTGATAAACATGTAATAGCGCTGTCACCGCAGCGCTGAAGCATACTGATATACATGTAATAGCGCTGTCACCGCAGCGCTGAAGCATACTGATATACATGTAATAGCGCTGCCATCAGACGCTAAAGCACTCACACATTAATAATAAAATTTTGTGTGGAGTACTCACCAGTCAAAGCGCCACAGGGACCCTCAGGGGTTTCTGGCGCTGTGCCCATGCTTCCCCCCAGGGCGAGGGACGCAGTGACCGCACGTGTGGTTTGCGTCCCCGCCAGGGAAGCTCTCCTCATCCCCCAGGGCCGGCAAGGATTCTGCAGGGACTTTGAGTAAATACAGATCCGCCAAGGGAGAGGTTGGGGTACAGCAGCGCTGGTACCCCTGAGACCTCTAGACCAACTAGTGATCCAAGTCTCCTGTCCGAATATAAAATAATAAAATCTTCTGAGGAGCTGCATTAGCAGCGACCATCCTCTGGACCTCAAATCTTAGACTGGAGCTGAGTAGGAGGAGCCCGAGCTGGAGGGCCAGCCAGTCAGCACTCTTTTGATCTGAGGTGACATCCTGATCTGGGGCTCCGCCTACCCATCAGTAATGAATTACTGTGGCTCTCTTCCTTCCATCTGCAGCTGAAATCATATTTTTTCCACAAAAATGATCTTTTCATCCCAATTATTATTTTCCAAAGGAAAAAAGGACCCCAAAAGTTATTGGGCAATTAGTCCTGAGTACGCTGATACCCCATATGTGGGGGGTAAACCACTATTTGGGCGCATGGCAGAGCTCGGAAGGGAAGCAGCGCCATTTGACTTTTTTGGCTGGAATTGAGATTGGACGCCATGTCGCATTTGGAGAGTCCCTGTGTGCCTAAACAGTGGAAACCCCCCACAAGTGACCCCATTTTGGAAACTAGACCCCCCAAGGAACTTATCTAAATGTGTTGTGAGAGCTTTTAACCCCCAAGCGCTTCACAGAAGGTTATAACGTAGAGCCGTAAATTAAAAAATCATATTTTTTCCACAAAAATGATCTTTTCATCCCAATTTTTATTTTCCAAAGGATAAAAGGACCCCAAAATGTATTGTGCAATTAGTCCTGAGTACGCTGATACCCATAGGTGGGGGTAAACCACTATTTGGGCGCATGGCAGAGCTCGGAAGGGAAGCAGCGCCATTTGACTTTTTTGGCTGGAATTGAGATTGGATGCCATGTCGTATTTGGAGAGTCCCTGTGTCCCTAAACAGTGGAAACCCCCCACAAGTGACCCCATTTTGGAAACTAGACCCCCAAGGAACTTATCTAGATGTGTGGTGAGAGCTTTGAACCCCCAAGGGCTTCACAGAAGGTTATAACGTAGAGCAGTAAAATTAAAAAATCATATCTTTTCCACAAAAATGATCTTTCCACCCCAATTGTTATTTTCCAAAGGGTAACAGGACCCCAAAAGTTATTGTGCAATTTGTCCTGAGTACGCTGATACCCATATGTGGGGGGAAACCACTATTTTGACGCATGGCAGAGCTCGAAAGGAAGTAGCGCCTTTTTCAAATGCAGACTTTGATGGAATGGTCTGTGGGTGTCATGTCACGTTTGGATAGCCCCTGATGTGCCTAAACAGTAGAAACCCCCCACAAGTGACTCCATTTTGGAAACTAGACCCCCCAAGGAACTTTTCTAGATGTGTGGTGAGCACTTTGAACCCCCAAGTGCTTCACAGAAGTTTATAACATAGAGCCGTGAAAATAAAAAAATCATATTTTTTTCCACAAAAATAATTTTTGCCCCAAATTTTTATTTTTATAATGGTAACAGGAGAAATAGGACCCCAAAAGCTATTGTGCAATTTGTCCTGAGTACGCTGATATCCCATATGTGGGGGGGAACCACTATTTTGACGCATGGCAGAGATCGGAAGGGAAGGAGCACCGTTTTTAAATGCAGACTTTGATGGAATGGTCTGCGGGTGTCATGTCGCGCTTGGAGAGCCCCTGATGTGCCTAAACAGTAGAAACCCCCCACAAATGACCCCATTTTGCAAACTAGACCCCCAAGGAACTTATCTAGATGTGTGGTCAGCACTTTGAACCCCAAGGGCTTCACAGAAGTTTATAACGTAGAGCCGTGAAAATAAAAAAAATCATATTTTTTTTCCACAAAAATGACCTTTTTGCCCCCAAATTTTTATTTTTATAAGGGTAACAGGAGAAATAGGACCCCAAAAGCTATTGTGCATTTTGTCCTGAGTACGCTGATACCCCATATGCGGGGGGAACCACTGTGATCGCCTTACTGCGATCTTTGGGAGGCACAATGAACAAATCTACCAAAGGTGAAGAATTGGTTTTCTTTTTTACGCCGTTCCTCGTGCGATATTAGTGATTAGGCGACTTTATTCCTCGGATCGGTGCGATTACAGCGATACCAGATTTACACCCTTTTTTCATGTTTAGCTTCTGTCACACTCTAAAACACGGATTTTGGTAAAGACTTACCTGTAAAATCCTTTTCAGCGAAGGAAGGAAGAGAGACACAGTATTCATTACTGATGGGTAGGCGGAGCCCCAGATCAGGATGTTACCTCAGATCAAAAGAGTGATGACTGGCTGGCCCCTCCAGCTCGGGCTCCTCCTACTCAGCTCCAGTCGTACCAAAGCTTTTAGGAAAAGAGCCAAGATCACCAGCGGAGCAACATAACCCCTTCTGAAGGAACTTCAGAGAAAAAACACAAGGATACAGGTTATGCATGCAAAGAAAGCCAAAAACCACAGAGTTCCAGGTACTACTCACGGAACCTGACTACTGCGATGAGCTGGCGATGCTGGAACAGAGCCTTAGCGCGCTGACCTCAGCCCAGATAATCGCTATCAGATAAGGGTCGCGCTGCATCTGAAAACATCAACACACTTCTGCCGTGGGAGGGTGCTGTGTCTCTCTTCCTTCCTTCGCTGAAAAGGATTTTACAGGTAAGTCTTTACCAAAATCCGTGTTTCAGCTGCAGATGAAGGAAGAGAGCCACAGTATTCATTACTGATGGGACGTCCCAAAGCAGTTCAAAAATAAGGGTGGGAAAAAACCAACAAAAGGCAGAAACCCAACAACCTTAACAACAAAGCGCAACCAGCGCTAAACACAAGTTCATCCAGAACTTTAAACTACAGCTGCCTGCAGGACCCTACGTCCGAGGGCTGCATCAGCGGAAGCACTGACGTCCACTTTATAAAACCTTGTAAACGTGTGGACAGAGCGCCAAGTCGCCGCTCGGCAAAGCTGCACTGCCGAAGCACCTTGATGAAAAGCCCACGATGAAGCCACAGCTCTCGTGGAATGGGCTCGAATCTTAATCGGGCAAGATTCACCCCGAAGACGGTAAGCTTCCAAAATAGCTGACCGGATCCAACGAGCTATAGAACCCTTGGAAGCTCGTTGACCACGCCGACGACCTGCCGGAACCACAAACAGGGAGTCCGTCTTACGAAAACCTTGAGTAATAGATAGATAAAACTTCAAGGCCCGCACTAAATCCAATGTGTGTAAATCTCGCTCTTTCGTATTCTTCGGATCCGGACAGAGTGAAGGCAACACAATATCCTGGTTAACATGAAATTGTGACACCACTTTAGGCAAAAAATCACCCCGAGTGCGAAGCACTACACGATCCGGAAAAAACTCCAGAAAAGGAGGCGAACAAGAAAGAGCTGCCAATTCAGAAACTCTCCTCAAGGAAGTGACTGCAACAAGGAAAGCCACCTTCCAAGAAAGTAAAGAAAGGCTAGCAGAAACCATAGGTTCAAAAGGTTTATGCTGAAGAGCCTCCAAAACAAGGTTGAGCCGCCAAGGAGACACGGGTGCCTTCCGCGGCGGAAACTTACGAGAGATACCTCGGAAAAAGGAGAGCACGTCTCTATTCGAAGCAATGGTTCTCCGGAACAATAAGGACAGAGCAGAAATCTGACCTTTCAGAGTGCTAACTGCCAAACCCTTGTCTAGCCCATGCTGCAGAAAAGCCAACAGGTTGGGAATGGAAAATTTTCTCGGGTTCCGAGAAGACCCCAAACACCACGAAAAGAAGGTTTCCCAAATTTTGTGGTAAATCCTAGAAGTAGCCGGACATCTTGCAGCACGAAGGGTAGCAATGACCTCGGCTGAAAAACCTCTACGGGTCAAGATTTCGGTCTCAAGAGCCACGCCGTCAAACGCAGGGACATCAAGTCCGGATGACAAACGGGCCCCTGAGTCAACAAGTCCGGTTGAAGAGGGAGTGGAAACGGAGGTGCCGCCAACAGCGACATTATTGTCGAGAACCACACCCTTCTTGGCCAGTCTGGAGCTATCAGAATAGCTGGAATTCTCTCTAGTCTGATCCGACGCAGTACTAGAGGAAGTAAGGATATCGGCGGGAATACATAGATCAGCTCGAACTGATCCCACTGAGCCACTAGAGCATCCACCGCCACCGCCTTCGGGTCCTTGTACCTGGACATGAATGTCGGTAACTTGGCATTGGACCTGGATGCCATCAAATCCACTTGGGGGGTTCCCCAGCGAGAGCACAGTAGTGCAAAGACTTCCGGGTGGAGGCTCCATTCCCCGGGATCCATCCTTCTGCGACTGAGAAAGTCCGCTGTAATATTCTGAACCCCTGGAATGTGAATCGCCGAAATGGCTGGTACATTGGCCTCTGCCCAAATCAGAATTCGGGACACCTCTACCATGAGTCTGGAACTCCTTGTCCCACCTTGGTGATTGATATACGCGACAGCCGTCGCATTGTCTGTCTGCACACGGACTGGCAGACCGCTCAAAGGGACCGTCCAATGTTGGAGGCAAAGGAAAATCGCCCTCAATTCCAGGATGTTGATCGGAAGCACAGACTCTTCCGGTGACCATACCCCCTGAATCCGAGATTGTTCCAAACACCCCCCCAGCCCGTCAGGCTGGCATCGGTGGTTATGACTGACCACTTCAGAGGGAGGAAAGACTTCCCCAGGGAGAATGCCCCTGGACGTAACCACCATTCTAGAGAATCCCGCACCGCGCGAGAAATGGTGACACTGCAATCCAGCGATTGCGACTGATTCCATCGACTCAAGATGAACCTTTGAAGAGTCCTGGAGTGGAACTGGGCAAAAGGAATTGCCTCCATGGACGCCACCATCAGTCCCAGAAGACGCATACACTTCCGTAGGGACATTGCCGTTGAGGATGTCATAATCTGTACATGTCGAAGAAGACATGACTGTTTGTCTGGTGGTAGGGAAACTACCGACCGAAACGTGTCGAGATGCATTCCCAAAAAGAGAATTGTCCTCGATGGTTCCAGGGACGACTTCTCCCAATTGACCAGCCAACCGAAGTCTTTCAGAAACTGAAGAGACAAATCCCGAGCCGTCAACGCCTCCTCCTCCGAGGAAGCCACGATCAAAAGATCGTCCAGATAAGGGAGAATCGTAATCCCCTGTCTTCGAAGGAGTGCCATGAGGGGCGCCAGAATTTTTGTAAAGACCCTTGGCGCTGAGGCTAAGCCGAACGGCAGAGCCACAAACTGGTAATGATTCTGACCTATGGCAAATCGAAGAAAGCGCTGATGAGCCTTTCCGATGGGAATATGCAAATAGGCGTCGCGAATGTCGATTGACACCAGAAAATCGTTCTGTGACAGAGCTGCCACAACGGAACGAAGCGACTCCATGCGAAATTTCCGGGCATGGACATGCCGGTTTAATCGCTTGAGATCCAGAATCGGGCGAAATTTGTTCTCCTTTTTGGGAACTATAAAAAGGTTGGAATAAAAACCTTTCCCTCGGTCCTCTGACGGAACCGGTATCACTACACCCTTTTGTAGTAGCGATTCGACCTCTCGCTGTAGAGCGACAACAAGCTCGGGTTCCGACGGAACGCGAGATTGACAAAAAACATTTGGGGGTTGAGAAGCAAACTCTATGAAATAGCCTGCCGACACTATCCGCGTTACCCAGGAATCTGGAACGCGAGCCATCCAAGTCTCCTTGAAAAGAAGCAGGCGACCCCCCACTCGAGAATCCTCGAGTGGACCCCTGGCGTCAATCCGACTTTGCGGGTTTCTTGTCAAGTTCCCGCTTGTTCTGGCGGAAACTCTGCTTCCAGGGAGTACGAGTTTTCTGAGAGGATTTCTTTCCTGAGAAAGAAGGACGACCCGATCCCCACGAGGAGTGACTAGATCGTCCTCGGCCCCGAAAGGACCGCCGACCACTATAAACACCAGGCTTACTGGACACCGAGGCCATGGCCCTTCGCTGTGGTAATGCTGATTCCTTCGCCTTAGCCTTGGAAATCAGCTCTGTGAGGTCGGATCCAAAAAGATGGCCACCCTTGTAAGGTAAGGCCAACAACCCTTGTTTGGAAACTGCGTCCCCGGCCCACTGTCTGAGCCATAAAGCTCTTCTGACTGTGACCGCTGAAGCTTGCGCTTTGGCCAGCAAGATGCCGTATCCAGACCGGCATCAAAGATATAACAGGCTGCCGTTTCTAACCATTCACAAGTTTCCCGTATCTCAGATAACGGAGATTCATTTTGCAACTCCGTCTTCAGACGTGCCAACCAGCTTAGAGAAGCTCTAGCAGCACACATGGATCCTAGCACTGCTCGAAATCCATGACCCGCAGCCTCATAGCTTGCTTTTGCCGCCAATTCTGCCTTTCTATCCAAAGGCTCCTGTAAGCTCGCTTTTCCCTTAATAGGGAGTAGAGAGGATTTACTAAGCTGAGACAAAGACACATCCACTTCAGGAGCAGAAGTCCAATTAGCCTTTAACTCCGTAGAGCAAGGATAAAGTGTATCAAAGAAATGCGTTCCATGAAAACGCTTATCTGGACATAGACGTTCCTCCTCTATTACACCATTAAGCTCATCCAGAGCTGGCAATGTTGTGCGCGAAGCACGGGACTCCTGGAACATGCGTGCTGATTTACCAGGACGACTAGTTACCACCTCCGGTAACTGTAGTATATCTCTCATGGCTTCAATTAATGCCTCCGTACGCTTCGTGATAGAGGAACGCCCCTGCGGCTCGTCCGCATCTGAATCGGATATTTCTCCATCCGAATTTAAAGGGGAACTCTGCCCAATATCAGATACATCTGACTCGCTCCGTGTAGAGGCCGGTAACGGCCTGCGTCGCTTCCTCTGAGAGGAATTAGCAGACACATATTGACCTAAAAGGTCAGATAAGTTATTAATCGATCGAGCGATATCATCCAATTTTCCACCGCTGTCGACCGCAGCGCTAGACGCTGTGGAGGTCTGCGTATCTGATTGCCGCAATGGCACTGGGACGTGATCCGCGGCATCTGAACTCTGTTCAGACATGTCTCACCTGTATGAGCAGGTCAAAGCGGTAATACCAGCAAAAAACTATGCGGTTTTTTTTTTTTTTTTTTAAACGCTGAAGGGTTAACGCTCCACCAAGCAGAGTTACCCCAGCGGTATTCAGTCAGCAAATTTAGCTGGTAGAAATAACCCTCAAAGGGGTTAATATTGCAAACTCACCAAAATATATATATATTTGTGAGCCCCAGCCAATTTTTATGTCTCTGATGAGACTGCAGCTGCAGGATAGCGATCGCTGCGCTGCGGGGTGAGGAATCCGCACTCACCCAGCTGGCCGTGGTGTCTATATGAGGAGAGGAGCGGTCCGAGGAGCCCAGGAGCCTGAGTAATGGCCGCCACAGTGAGGGGGTCGCAGGAGAAAAGCCAGAGCGCGCGTCTTCCTGCTCAAAAGACCGGGATAGATAGGCACGCCCCTGCTAGCTCAAATAATGAGCGCGAACTCTCCCCGCTCCTGCTCCCTCTCTGTCCTGCAGCTATCTGCCTGCGGACAAAAAATCACCACATCTTCTTGTAACAGCGCTGTCACAGCAGCGCTGAAGCATACTGACATTACATGTAGTAGCGCTGTCACAGCAGCGCTGAAGCATACTGACATTACATGTAGTAGCGCTGTCACAGCAGCGCTGAAGCATACTGACATCACATGTAATAGCGCTGTCACAGCAGCGCTGAAGCATACTGATATTACATGTAGTAGCGCTGTCACAGCAGCGCTGAAGCATACTGACATTACATGTAGTAGCGCTGTCACAGCAGCGCTGAAGCATACTGACATACATGTAGTAACGCTGTCACAGCAGCGCTGAAGCATACTGACATTAGTAATAGCGCTGCTCATTCAGACGCTAAAGCACTCACACATAATTATTATTAAAATTTGTGTGGAGTACTCACCAGCCAAGGCGCCACAGGGACCCTCAGGGGTTTCTGGCGCAGTGCCCATGCTTCCCCCCAGGGCGAAGAACGCAGTGACCGCACGTGTGGTTTGCGTTCCCGCCAGAGAAGCTCTCCTCATCCCCCAGGGCCGGCAAGGATTCTGCAGGGACTTTGAGTAAATACAGATCCGCCAAGGGAGAGGTTGGGGTACAGCAGCGCTGATACCCCTGAGACCTCTAGACCAACTAGTGATCCAAGTCTCCTGTCCGAATATTAAAATAATAAAATCTTCTGAGGAGCTGCATTAGCAGCGACCATCCTCTGGACCTCAAATCTTAGACTGGAGCTGAGTAGGAGGAGCCCGAGCTGGAGGGGCCAGCCAGTCATCACTCTTTTGATCTGAGGTAACATCCTGATCTGGGGCTCCGCCTACCCATCAGTAATGAATACTGTGGCTCTCTTCCTTCATCTGCAGCTGAAAGATGCTTTTTTTTGGAATAATTTTTTGTAAGAATTTTTTGCATCGCCGTATTTTGAGAGCTATAATTTTTCCATATTTCGGCCGACAGAGTTATCTGTGGGCTTATTTTTTGCGGGACGAGCTGACGTATTTATTGGTACCATATTCGGGCACATAACGTTTTTTGATCGCTTCCTATTCCGATTTTTGTGGAAGCAGAATGAACAAAAACTAGCAATTCAGGAATTGTTTTTTTTTTTTTTTTTTTTTCCTCCGTTCCGTGTGTGGTAAAATTGATAAAGCAGTTTTATTCTTCGGGTCACTACGATTACAGCGATACGTCATTTATATATTTTTTTTTTATGTTTTGGCGTTTTTTACACAATAAAGAATTTTATAGAAAAAATAATTATTTTTGCATCAGTTTATTCCGCGAGCTATAACTTTTTTATTTTTTCGCTGATGATGCTGTATAGCGGCTTGTTTTTTGCGGGACAAGATGACGTTTTCAGCGGTACCATGATTATTTATATCTGACTTTTTGATCGCGTGTTATTGCACTTTTTCCAAGGGTATAATGATACCGCTTGGAAAAAGTATAATTTACTACTTTTTTGTGTTTTTTTTTACGGCTTTCACTGAAGGGGTTAACTAGGGTTATGCTTTTATAGATGGGATTTTTACGGACATGGCGATACCTAACATGTGTATTTTTTTTGTTTTTTATTTTTTTTATTACATAAAAATGTGTATTATTTAGGGGATTTTTTTAAAATTATTTTTTAATATTTTTTTTTACAATTTTTTTTTAAAAAATGATTTTTTTTCAACTTGTCCCTTTATGGGACTTTCACTTTTTTTACTTTTGATTGCAGTTACAATGCATTGCAATGCTCTGGCATTGCAATGCATTGCAACTATAGTGGAAGCTGCTGTGACATGATCACAGCAGCTTCCCGTAGCTAAATGACCCGGAGGTTGTCATGACAACCCCCGGGTCATCAAGGCAGAGATCGGGCCCTGCGATTACATCACTGGGACGCTGATCTGAGGCAGAGGGAGCTCCCGACCCTCTGCCTCCCCCCCTGAGCTCTGCGATCGCGCTGGATCGCAGCAGTCAGGGGGTTAACAGCCAGGGGCGGTGGGGGCTCCGCTCCTGGCTGTCAGTGCAGGAAGCCTGGCCACTGCAGCGCCGGCTCCTGCACTGATCGCGCTGGGGAAGCTGAAATTTCAGCTTCTCCTGCGCGATCGCTGCTGTGTTTGGTCAGTCAGATTGACTGACCAATCACAGCGCTGTGAGTGCGGGGACCGACGGCAAAGGTCCCCGCACCGCTTGCCGTGCCTGTCAGCTGTCTGTGACAGCTGTCGGCACTGATCTACCACTGCGTGTTTACACGCAGTGGTAGATCAAAGGCATGACGTGCAGAGTCCGTCCTGGTGCCGGAACTGGCACCTTGCCATGACGGACTCTGCACGTCAGTGGACATTAAGGGGTTAAGAGGAATTTTTCTACACTTTGCACGCAAAGTTTTTTGTTGGGCTGCTTTGTTGAAGTTGTACCCAGATATTGATTGTCACGTGCAGCACAAGCCATATTTGACCCTGAAAGCACAGTAATTAAAAATATAATTCGACTGCGTATTTGAAGAAATATAACGAAAATATTTTGAAACAAACTTTTTGAACAATGTAATGGTCCTCGTCCTTTAAGGGCTGTCTCAAAAGTTATGCTACTCAAGTTTCCGGTGAAGTTGCTGTAATACTAATAATATCAGAGCAACTGAAAAAAATTATGTCACAAAAGTTTTAAAAATGTTTTTTTAAAAAAATTGTCAATTTGGCAGACTTCAAAGTGAATTGTAGCCTACAATAAAAAAAAAAAATAGGCGTATACACACTCTTATTTTTACTTAACGTTAATCTTCTGTGAAATATTGCCTTAACATAAATTTAAATTCTATACTCCAGAACTAGTGCTAGAAATTTTTCTTTTCATAGACTTTAACCATCCCAGTAAAACGTCTGTTAAAATAGGTTGTAATTGCCAGACTTACCTCTAGTGCTAGGGTCCTGGTGCATAAGAAGCTGTGGGGGTTCATTGACATTAGTTGTATCACTATCAACATCTTCATTTCCCTTCTGGTTGCAGTTTTCATAATGTGATTTCAAACGGCAAACAAGTCCTTGGATATCCTTTTGACAGTATTTGCACTTTGCTCTCCCACCTTTCTTTCCAAGCTCTGCTGGCATCTCAACAAAATGAACCCAAATAGGGTCTCTCTTACGACCTGCCATGGCTCACGCAGATCACTTCTGAAGTTTGATTGTTACTACAGCCAAGTACTGCTGACTGACTATCCAACAAGTTTGGGCATGTCAACTGAATGGAAAAAGAAACTGAAACCAAGCTACAGAAAGTGAAACCAAGCTAGAAGTGTGGAGTTAATTGAACAATGATTGAAAGTTTTAGATTTTAATCGTGATTTATATTAAAAAAATCTTTTGATTTAAATCAGTGATTTAAATCATGATTAAAATCACGATTTAAATCGATCTGATTTAAATAGAAAAAAATCATTTGATTTAAATCATGATTTAAATCGTTGATTTAAATCGGCGTGATTTAAATCAATCCACCCTGGGACTATGCGGGGGCTCACACTGTATATAGGGGACTATGCAGGGGCTCATACTATATATAGGGGACTATGCAGGGGCTCATACTGTATATAATAGGCTACGCTGGGGGTTCATACTGTATATAGAGGCTATGCAGGAGCTCAGTGTATACAGGGGGCCATGTGGGGCCACTAACCACTAACAACCTGTAGATATGGGGTTAATCTACAGGTTAATAGCGTTCTGAAAAGTGCGGCCACTGTGTTGATAGCCCCGCTGCTGAGAAAATGAACTTAATTCCTTCCAGCAGCCTTGGACTTTCAGTCACTGACCGTAGATAGTGAGCAGCAGCTGTCACCGCCCTCCGGCAGTGACTGACAGCCATCTCCGCAGTACAAAGTGAGCAGCGGCTGTAAGCACGACCCAATACTATGTACCAAGCGGTGACTGAAGCCGCACCTTTATGAATGAAAGCCAAGGATGCAAGATCACCAGTCACAGAAGAAGAAGTAATCAGGCTCCTTGCATCTTCTCGCCCTACCACTTGCATCAGTGACCCCATTCCGTCACATCTCCTCCAGCCCCTTTCCTCTGCTGTCACCTCTCACCTAACAAAAATATTCAACCTCTCTCTCTCTCTTCCGGTATCTTTCCCTCCTCATTTAAACATGCCATCATACATCCATTACTTAAAAAAATCATCCCTCGACCAAAACTGTGCCGCTAACTATAGACCTGTCTCTAATCTTCCCTTCATCTCTAAACTCCTGGAACGCCTGGTCCACACCCGCCTTATTCGCTATCTTTCAGATAACGCTCTTCTCAACCCTCTTCAATCTGGTTTCCGCTCTTTACACTCTACTGAAACTGCCCTCACTAAAGTCTCTAATGATCTTCTAACAGCTAAATCTAATGGTCACTACTCCATGCTAATTCTCTTGGATCTCTCCGCAGCATTCGACACTGTGGACCATCAGCTCCTCCTCACTATGCTCCGCTCCATCGGCCTCAAGGACACCGTTCTCTCCTGGTTCTCCTCCTATCTCTCTGACCGTTCCTTCACTGTATCTTTTGCTGGTTCCTCCTCCTCTCATCTTCCCCTTACTGTTGGGGTTCCTCAAGGATCAGTCCTAGGCCCCCCTCCTCTTCTCTTTGTATACTGCCCCTATTGGACAAACAATCAGTAGATTTGGTTTCCAGTACCATCTCTATGCTAATGACACCCAATTATACACTTCTTCACCCGTTATCACGCCTGCCTTTTTAGAAAACACCAGTGATTGTCTTACCGCTGTCTCTAACATCATGTCCTCCCTCTATCTGAAACTGAACCTGTCAAAAACGGAACTCCTCGTGTTTCCTCCCTCTACTAACCTACCCTTGCCTGACATTGCCATCTCCGTGTGTGGTTCCACCATTACTCCCCAGCAACATGCCCGCTGTCTTGGGGTCATACTTGATTCCAAGCTTTCATTCACCCCCCATATCCGATCACTGGCTCGCTCTTGTTATCTCCACCTCAAAAACATCTCTAGAATTCGACCTTTTCTTACTTTCGACTCTGCAAAAACTCTTAGTGTTTCTCTTATTCATTCTCGTCTGGACTATTGTAACTCTCTACTAATCGGTCTCCCTCTTACCAAACTCTCCCCTCTCCAATCTGTCTTGATTGCTGCAGCCAGGATCATATTCCTCACCAATTGTTATACCGATGCCTCTACCTTGTGCCAGTCATTACACTGGTTACCCATTCACTACAGAATCCAGTACAAACTTATTACCCTCACTCACAAAGCTCTCCATGGCTCCGCACCACCCTACATCTCCTCCCTCGTCTCAGTCTACCATCCTACCAGTGCCCTCCGTTCTGCTAATGACCTGAGGTTAGCATCCTCAATAATCAGAACCTCCCACTCCCGTCTCCAAGACTTTTCACGTGCTGCGCCAATTGTTTGGAATGCACTACCCAGGTTAATACGATTAATCCCCAATCCCCACAGTTTTAAGCGTGCCCTAAAAACGCATTTTTTCAGATTGGCATACCGCCTCAACGCATTAACCTAACTATCCCTGTTGGCCCATTCAAAAAAAAAAAATTTCTACCATAATCAGGTACCTCTTATTATGTTCTCACCCGCTTTATGCATTTAATAGCCCTCTGTGTCTGTACTGTAACATACATTGGCTGTTAACTGGTTCATGCAGAATTACATGAACACCCGATTCTTACACTATGGCTGGTCCGAACAATGAAAGCAATTGTTACCATCCACCTTTTGTGTCTCCCCTTTTTCCTCAGATTGTAAGCTTGCGAGCAGGGCCCTCATTCCTCTTGGTATCTACTTTGATCTGTGTTTATTGTTATGCTGTAATGTCTATTGTCTGTACAAGTCCCCTCTATAATGTAAAGTGCTGCGGAATATGTTGGCGCTATAGAAATAAAATTATTATTATTATTTCTATCTGGCAGCTGGGCTTTCAGTCCGGTGGCGATACAGCTTTAGAATGCTATTAGGTTAATAGCTTTTTTCTACAGAACAGGTTTCCTTTAACGCTATAGTAATTCCTGTACTTCTCAATGGCAGGGATGATACAACATGCAGGGCTATCATTGGCAACAAAATAAGGAAAACCTCAAAGGTTCCCAACAGACCACCTTATGTCTGTATTTCATCAGAAAACATGTGATGAAGGAACAGCCACCATCTTGTATATGGGACATAATGCTCGCTTCATGTCTGAGATTGGCCTGTACCAGCCTCCATTTTGTCTGAATTCACAGGGCCACAGGCAGCTGGCTGCACCTGGCCCCCATGGCCTGTGGGCATATTCAATAAAACAGGGTTTAGTGTCCACTGTGAATAACCAGGTCCTTTTAGAGTGCTAAATGGATCAGGCCAAAAACAGGACTTCAAAGCTTTAGTCTAGAGCCACACCAGCATGGGGTCTGGGGATGCCTGGGGGCTTCAATTAGATTATACCTGTCAGCTAGACACTGAAAACACCTCCATTGTCTCTCCCAGCCACTATGACTCCGCTCTAGGATTATGAATTATGAGCACGCCTTTCGAGGTACAGTCTCATAAAAATATCTGCATGATCCTGCGGACCTCGGGCATCTGACAGTGCGACTCCCGAGTCGGTGATGGCTCGGGGACCTGAGATATAGAGATTGGGTCACCGTGGAGGACCAAAAGGGCCAGGTTTGATCTCCAAGCGACAGGCAAAACGAACTGCATCCACTGGTACCTCTTGTGTCCTGATCCGATCGTCCTGGAGAAAGTTAACCCCTTTCTTAGATATTGGGAATAAATTCTGCAGGGAGCTAAGGGTGGAGATTATTAGCCCACCCTCTGGCACCGAGGGGAGGGACCTAGCAGGTATAAGAACTGTGAGCGGATGGCAGACCATAGCCATTCACACAAAAGAACAGCGATGAAGATCTAAGAAGAAACAAGGGACAGATCTGCCAAGGGAGCAGCGGCACACGTTTTGGGAACTGTCCAGCAACTAAGATTCTTACCTGTGGATCGCAGCGCTCCTGGCATCCACAGGCAACCTACAGCCTGGTAACACTGACCTTTAGCTAATACCTCTAAGCCTTGTACATTATTGTTGTATTTTACTCTGACTGCAAATCCACTGTAATTCCGTTGTATAGCTTACTGTATATTTCTGTAATTATCTAGTGCGCCCTTAAGGCAATTAAACCATAAAATTTTGGGCTGATGCTTTTACTCTGATCACGAATCTTAGAATACCCAGTGGGTAACAGGACATCCTCCCCGGCGGCTATTTGCTCTAGGTGCAGTTCCCTTACTGACCGGAGAGACAAAGGGGGCGCCGGAGAGCTGTGCCTGTGTAGTTACGTCACATTGGTGACGTGGGAGGAACAGGGGTTTCCTCCACAGTGCGGCCGCTGTGTTGATAGCCCCGCTACTGAGAAAATTAACTTTATTCCTTCCAGCAGCCTTTGACTTTCAGTCACTGATTGTAGATAGTGAGCATCAGCTGTCAACGCCCTCCGGCAGTGACTGACAGCCATCTCCGCAGTACACAGTGAGCAGCGGCTGTAAGCACGACCCGATACTTTGTACCAAGCGGTGACTGAAGCCGCACCGCTATGAATGAAAGCCAAGGATGCAAGATCATTTCTATCTGGCAGCTGGGCTTTCAGTCCGGTGGCGATACGGATTTAGAATGCTATTAGGTTAATAGCTTTTTTCTACAGAACAGGTTTCCTTTAACGCTATAGTAACACTTGTACTTCTCAATGACAGGGATGACACAACATGCAGGGCTATTCTTGCCAACAAAATAAGGAAAACCTCAAAGGTTCCCAACGGACCCCATTATGTCTGTATTTCATCAGCTAACAGTCTACTGTGTATGTGGGCCTCCGGACTCTTCCTAGAGAGAGGATTTTGGGGAAAGGAGGCTACAGCCTGCTGAATTTCAACAGCAGATCCTATTGTTCTCTGTGAGGTAAGACCTTTCCAACGAAATCTGTTAGTGACTATTGTAGAGCGGGGGGGGGGAATCAGAGATGGCAGAATGACTGTTAGGCCGACAGCTATCTAATGTGTATGGAGGCCTTTCGAAAATGGACTGGAAAAATCCAACATGATCTATTATCCTCAATAGGCTATAAGCGAGATACCTTATCCGTGGGTACGTCATCTATCATTGCCAGGGTTTTAGCAAACTCTTCATCTTCGTGGAGCTGTCTTTCCAGCTATGACGTTAAAAAAAAAAAAAAGAGAAAGTTTTATCCTATTAATTAGAAGACATTTTTATCTTTGCAGAAACCCGGGCCACAATGTAGTTGCATTTTGAATAAACTTTATTCTAGTTCAGAACTAGAAGAGATTACAGAATAAAAGATACGTGATCTATCTGGATGGGCTCCTCTAGACAGGCCGATAATCATACAATGAGCATTCCTAGGAACACTCGGATAAACTGGCAATCACCATCAACGAGCAAAACACTAGTTTTTCAGATGAAATAATTTTTAAATTTCAAAAAGTCCTCATTCTCGACAACACATCGTCCTCTGAAAGCAAGACAAGTGCTGGCGAAAACAATGATACTGTACAAGCACAGAACGATCTATCAACGAACGGTCAACTCATTCATAGAAATAAACATTGTCCATGCGAAGATCAATCTATCAGGAAGCACACAGGAGAGCAGGAAGGGCCTGCAGCATTGGGGAGAAGCAAGGTGCTGCCGGGAAACATAGTGTTAGCAAATAAATATAGGCCAACCCATTAAGATCTGTGAAGCTGGATGCATAAAAAGGCAGAAGGAGATGAAAAAAAAAAACCCACAAAAGGTACAAGAAAGAAACTTTATGTTGGGCTTGTACTGTATATTAACAATTGTCACGCAGATAATTTGTGAAAAATATTGCCTTTTGTGGGAATAACCCTTTAGGTAGATACGTCCTCACTAAGTTTGAGAAATGATTCATTGGCTAAAGCAATGGTTGTTCCACATCAGCTGAGTAATTTACTGTTCTAATCATATTGACGATTTAGAAGCGCTAACAAATCTATATAGTGATGCCACAATCATGACCCATCGAACAGCTACGCTGCCAAATAAAGAACGTCTTAGCTCCGGGCCATCTGCCATCAACATGGAGATCTCAAAGTCCCTGCAAGATGTAAACGTGTTAGTCTTGGCTGAGATTTATCACATCTTTAATCACCAGGAAATGACACGGGTCTGTGAAGAGAACTAACCTACTTATTCCAAAAGAGATTAGGATGTAGTTTGCAGAGGGTACAATAAAGCCAGAACAGAGATATGAGAGTCTGTCCAATTTAGATGAGCAAGAGTATGTGGACAGCCTCTGGACAGGGTTATTTTATCAGCCACAATTGTCCAGAAGATGGCTCAACCCAAGTATTTGTTCTATTCTTCACTTGTCATACATCGTACCTTTAATATTTATCAATGCCGACCAGGGCAATGACCCATAAATATTACCCAGCAGAACAGTAACAAGCGCAGTGATGGTACTAAAATGACAAATAGTGGCATGTTTTCTGGACATGCTTAAAAATATTGGGACCCTACTCAGAGAGAAAACTTGAAGCCCTTGACCACAATGTCAACTATGGGCACCCAATTACTCTCATTCAGTGACCCTTATTAAATAAAAACAACAGTTACTCACCTACCACACCGGCACCGTTCCAGTGATGTCGGCCCTGGGTCTGCTGGGGTTCGCGTGGCATTCCTTTACCACATTAAACCTGCAGTCAATCACTTTCCTCGAACGAATGATGGACAAGCGGAAGAAGTGAGAGCGCAGCAGTCCAATAGCAGCCGTAAATAGTTATGCCACGTGAGCCAGGCAGTCAGTGCCCCAAGAAACCCGGTAAACCCAGCGCCGACAGTGCTGAAACAGCGCCAGTGCAGGAATAGAGTAACTGTTTTTATTTTATCTTTAAAAATGGTTATCCAGGTAGTGGAAACCCCTTTAGAATTTTAGAAATTCCCAAAACACCCTATATGAGGGAATGCCATACAAAATGCTCCATAAAAAATGTAAATGCTATTATTGCCAAATGTTCCAACTCACATCTTCATCCTCAGCAAGTTGCAGCTGTCTAGCGATAGCTTCATCATCCAGCATGGAGTCATCTGTGCTTCTACGAGGCTATCAAAAGAAAAACCATACGGTAAAATGTTGAAAACCAGACAATATCAGCCCAAGCCCAGCACACTAGACACACGCTACTTGTAGGACTATATCTCGCTTATAGGACCGACTTACTTCTCCTTTCTTGGTTTCCACAAGTTTTTTGTTAGATCGTTTGATGCTCCCTGTCCCAAAAAAATCTTCCATTGACGTACAGACCCGTTTCTCTGGCGTTTTAACCTTGGCGGGTGCACGGATTTTATTGGCAACGACAGGACTCTTTGATGGGGGAGAAACAACAGTAGTTCCATTTTCTCTGGGTTTCTGGGGCTTTTTCAAAATAGCAAAGTCTTCTTCATCTGAAAGGAGAATAAAGAAAGATGATACTACTTGGCATCCTGGCCCATAAAGACGAATATGGGTTACGATAGCAGCGTACTAATAAGTGGAGAGAATGTAGGGTGCTGTATTTACAGGGATAAAGGTTGTTAGGGCGGGAGATATCGGGAACCCTAGAGCCTCATAGTCTTTACAAGGATTAATAAGGCAAACATCTAGATGCTTCATCTAAATATGAAGGAATGGGATCCTGGACACCCAACAACCCTGATCTATGGAAATGGGTGAGAACGCTCCTTTTCCACACATTTATTACGATGTTTTGACATACAATAGATGTGGTCAAACACTGTCAATGCCACCATGTTAATTTCATTTAAAGGGAATCTGCCAGAAGGATCAACCCTCCTAAGCCGTCTCCATGGGCATGCAGGCCATAGGAGGTTGGATAAAATTATATGCTGATATTTGCGTTCTGATATCTTATTCCTGAGAAATCCACACTTTTCTTAATAGGTAAATGAGCTAAGATCTATGGGCCAGACATATATCTCCTCCCCACTGAGAATCTGTCTGAAGAGATGTTAAATAAAAGGGGACATTACCAGTGTGAGACATGTAGATCAGGAGAGCAGGCGGTCAGTCATTACATGTCTCACACTAGTAATGCCCCCATTCTTTTAACATAAGCTCTTCAGACAGATTCTTGGGGAGATCTATGTTCAGCCCATAGATCTTAACAGCTCATTTACATATTGAGAAAAATGTGGATTACTCTGGAATAAAACACTGGATCACAGAGGTATCACTTTAGTCATCTTTCTATGACCTACATACCCATATAGACAGACGGCTTAGGAGGGTTGATCCTACTGACAGATTGCCTTTAAAAACACAACATTGGTACGTTATTAGTATGATATCTTGTGAACGAGGTCGGACTACTGTCAGGCCATGAATTTATCTGATTTACACATTACGAGTGTACATTTTAACCGATCGACAAATCATGAGTATAGGGTGTTCATTAGATAGCCCATAAAGGGAGGGGAAACCATTATGTGAGCGGGATACATATATTGCTTTATTTCATGTGTGGACGCCCTTTTCTTGGTGTAACAGATGCACCTACGTACACTCATGGTTATTTGTTCACCTGATTTTAGAACTTATAGCGTATTTTGATGTTATATGCGTTTTTTAGTAAAAGTTTTATGATACTTCTCACAACTGGCTCGTTATTATGGTTAAAAAAAATTGTGAAAATACTTGTCATTTCTCCTTGCATTTATTCTCCTGTTATCCCTGTTTCCCAGTTTGTTAGTGCTCACTGGCAAAGGGATCGGCAATTCTGCAGTCTAGCAGCGGTGGCCAAACATGTGCAGTGCTTACAAACCCTTTTCTATTGAGCTTGTAAATACTGTACTAAGACAGGCCGGGATATCTTGAGCACTCTGTTATTTCAGATCCTGGCCATGTTCAGCCTTACTGCGCTGAACTTGGATAACAACATGCCCAATCTTTTGTGATCATGGGAGAAAAATCTCTGCAAAAAAGCGTCTGTCTCACCAGTGAGCCAAAGCAAGAGTGTGAAGGGGCTCGGAAGGAAAATCGGTCAAATGAGAGCTCGGCCAACAGATGTCTCAGATGTCTAGCCCACTTTGGTCTTCATTAGAGTCCTGGTAAGCATGGTGTACAACAAATACAATAAAGCTCTCAGCTGGTGCTGCAGTCTATGGAGACTCATATTAGAACCTGCTACAGAAAGAGAACAAAGGTCTGAAGTAGCTGAGAAACCATAAAAGAGCACAAGGCGTAAACAGCCCAACATCTCATTCCTTGGGGTTGACCTCTTTTCCAAGCAATAAATATTAATTTTCTAACCAGAGGGATAAACAGGATTTTCTTGAAAAACAGGAGAATAATGATAATGCATGAAGTAATATTGTGTAGAACATTTACTCCATCAATCTGGAGGGTAATATCAGCCATGATATCTTAATTAATGATGCGTCACTGGCAGATACATGTAATGCAGTCCTCGGGCGGTCCACCCTGTCTGCTATATTAGATCAAAGTGCTGGCAGACAGAGAGAACAGAGATCAGCAGCCATAACAGATCAATGTTTTAATACAGGAACTGCTAAATGATGGAAAAAACACAGCCAAAGGATGTACCTTACTCAGAGGATTCAGATCAATAGATCATGGGTAGCAAATATAACAGGATAAACACAAAGATAAAAAGAAGCTATTATATGGTTTGTAAAAAATGACTATTCATAGAAAAAATAGTCAGCAAGTCTAAATTTTGTGTTTTTAGGTGTAAAATTGATTTCCCAAAATATACTTATATGTCTAAACTAGCATACTCTCATCAATGGAAAAGTGTATGTGACCAACAGCAGAGATTGGAGAAGACTCAGATCACAGCCGTATCAGTACTTAATGCAGAAAGGGCAAACGGAAAAAGGCTCTATAAAAGAAAAAAAGTTTTCTGTCTTTTCATTTATTATCATCATCATCATCATCATCATCATCATCATCATCATCATCATCATCATCATCATCATCTAATTTCATATGATTAAACTATAACATTTGAAACCTGGAGCAGAAACCCAACCTCTACACTTGTTTAAGCAGGTGCCTAAAACAGATCAGATATACAAATTGCCTCTTAAAGGGAATCTGTCACCCCATCTTTGTCCTATGAGATAAGCCCCTGATGGTGGTGGCCTTATCTACAGCATTCTGTAATGCTGTAGATAAGCCCCCGATGTTACCTGAAAGTGAAGAAAAGTCTAAGTTACTTACCGTTAACGGTATTTTTCGAAGTCCATGACAGCACTACAGAGAGAGGGGATCCGCCCCTTAGGAACAGGAAACCTACAGATATAAAAGGGCGGCACCTCTCCCACACATCAGTTGGATTACAGAGCATAAGAGGACATCAAGGTTAAATGGTATACAGCAAAAAAATTTTATGCATCACACAGTAACATTAATCAATTGCTTATTACATGTAGACTATACAAGAGGAAGAAGTGCACATAGAACCTGGGTGGGAATGTAAGGGTGCTGTCATGGACTTCGAAAAATACCGTTAACGGTAAGTAACTTAGACTTTATTCGAACGTCCATGACAGCACTACAGAGAGAATTACAGAGAGTAATAACTACTTAGGGAGGGACTACTGCCTGCAGCACCCTTAGTCCGAAAGAAAGGTCTGAGGAAGCACCCAAATCTAATCTATAATGAGTGTAAAACGTGTGTGGAGAAGACCACGTAGCTGCCTTACATATCTGGTCAATCGAGACTTCTGCCCTTTCTGCCCATGAAGTCGCCACAGCTCGAGTGGAATGCGCCCTTAGCCTCTCAGGTGGCTGCTTGCCCCTCGAGGTGTATGCCAGAGAAATTGCTTCCCTAATCCATCTGGCCAATGAGCTCTTTGTTAATCTACGGCCTTTGTTAATTCCTTGAAAAGAGACAAACAATGCATTGTCCCTTTCCCAGGGATCAGTGACTGCCAAATATTGCCGCAGACATCTTCTAACATCTAAAGTATGAAGTTTCATCTCTTTTTGATTAGATGGATTAGGGATGAACGAAGGGAGAATAATTTCCTGTGTTCTGTGGAAAGCGGAAGACACCTTAGGTAGGTATGCCGGATCCGGTCTAAGTATTATCCTGTCATTCAGGACCTGAGTGTAAGGAGATAGTCTAGATAGTGCCTGGATGTCACTTACCCTCCTAGCCGAGGTTAATGCTACCAGGAAAGCGGTCTTAAGGGAAAGAATTTTTATTGATGCTGCTGATATAGGTTCAAAAGGGGGCTCTGTTAAAGCAGTGAGAACAAGATTTAAGTCCCATGGCATGATTCTCACCTTCACTATGGGTCTCGACCTACCCGCAGCTTTAATGAATCTACTGACCCAGTAATTATTTGCGATGTTGCAACTAAAGAGTGCCCCCAAAGCTGAAACTTGCACCTTAAGGGTGCTTGTGGAGAGACCTAAGTCCAGACCCTTTTGTAGGAATTCTAGAATCTGGGTTATCAGTGTTGTGTCCCCTGCTACAACCGCCGAGCTCTGAAGAAATTTCTTCCAAATCCTAGCGTAGATCCTAGTTGTAACCTCTTTTCTGCTTTTAAGGAGAGTATTAATTACATTAGCAGAAAACCCCTTATCTGTCAGCAGCGACCGTTCAAAATCCACGCCGTCAGGTGGCGGCCCGCTACTCGAGGATGGTAGACTGGACCTTGGGAGAGCAGATCGGGAATGTCCGGCAGGACCCACGGGTCGGCTATCGACATGTTTCTGAGACATGAAAACCATGCCCTCCTGGGCCAAAAAGGAGCGATTAATATTATCCTTGCCCTGTCCTTCCTGACCTTCCTCAATACTAGGGGGAGTAAGGACAGGGGAGGGAAGCGTAGGCTAGATTGAAATCCCACTGTAATAGAAGAGCGTCCACTGCCAGAGGGCGTTCTTTGGGATTCAGAGAGCAGAACTGTCTCACTTTCCTGTTGCTTTTGGTAGCAAAGAGATCTACTTCCGGTAGACCCCATTTCCGCACAATTAGGTCGAAGATGGAAGTCTTTAATGACCACTCTCCTTGGCTCAGGAGATTGCGGCTTAAGAAGTCCGCCTTGGTATTTTCTTCTCTCCCTTATATGTAGAGCCGTTAGAGAAAGAAAGTGTCGTTCTGCTATCTGAAGTAGGCGCCTTGCCACTTCCATGAGAGGACCGGAACGAGTACCACCCTGGTGGTTGATGTATGCGACTGTGACCCGATTGTCGGAGAGCACTCGAACGTGGTGACCCTGTAGATAGACAAGGAGTTTTTTAATCGCTAGCTCTACCGCTGCTAATTCCTTCATATTAGAAGACATTTGAATTTGATCCTGCTCCCATGAGCCCTGAACCATAACGTCCCCATATGAGCCCCCCACCCAGAGGGGCTAGCATCTGTTGTGACTATTCGGGATATGTCATATTCCCAGGAAACCCCCTTAGACAGGTTTGTCTCATTCTTCCACCAATCCAGGGATCTTATAGCAGCCTGGGACAAGGATAGCTGGCCTTCCAGGTAACCACCTAGCAAATTTTGATACAGCAAGACCTCAGCTTGCAGTGCCCTTGTGTGAAATTGGGCCCACCGAACCGCGGGAATGCAGGACGAGAGGGAGCCCAAAAGAGACATGGCCTTCCTAAGCGACATGGAGGGGTTACTGGAAGCGTTTAGGACCTGGTACCGTAAGCGAATTAACTTGTCTGACGGTAAACTACAGTTCTGATTTTGTGAATCCAGAATTAGCCCTAGAAATTGCTGAACCCTCATCGGATTCAAACGAGACTTTTTGGTATTTATTAGCCATCCCAGCTGCTCTAAGGTAGAAATCGCTCTTTTCAGTTGCTCTAGGCAATGCTCTGCCGTCTTTCCTATGATAAGAAAGTCGTCAAGGTAGGGGACTATGAGCATATTTGATTCACGTAAGTGGGCCATGACCTCCGACATAACCTTAGTGAATACTCGTGGGGCAACAGCCAAGCCAAAGGGAAGGGCGCTAAATTGAAAATGTCGCAGTGATTCCCCCATCTGGATTGCTACTCTGAGGAAACGCTGATGCTCCATATGGATCGGTATGTGGTAATAAGCGTCTTTCAGATCTAACACCACCATAAAGCAATTTTCAAACAGAAGCTTTATTGCTGAGCTGACCGTTTCCATTTTAAATGGGTGAATAATCAGGAATTTATTGAGGGCTTTCAAATTAATAATTGTTCTAAAAGACCCATCCAGTTTATGGATCAAAAACAGAGGGGAGTAAAACCCCTTACCCCGCTCTGCTTCTGGCACCTCCACTAAGACATTCTTAGCGCAAAGCTCCTGAACCTCCAACTCTAGAGCGGCCTGCTCCGATGGCGATGACCTGAGTGGGGTAATTTTAAAGTTATCCCAAGGTACCGAGGAGAATTCTAACCGCAGCCCTGTAGCTATGATGTTAAGGATCCAGCTACTGTTTGAGATTTCCGACCAGGCCGGGTAGAAGGCCTTCAATCTGCCTCCTACCGGCATTGCTAGTCATTGCGAGGGTTTTTTTGTTTCCCTAGGTGGACCTCTAAACATAAACCCTGTACCTCTTCGCCTCTTTTCATCCCATTTGGCTCGTTCCCTGGACGACCTTCGGTAGCTGAACCTCCTTCTGCTGAAAGGTCTTTTATAGGAAGGGGTTGATAGACTGGGAAACTTTTTCTTGTCGTCCCCTGCCTTTTCTAAAAGTTCGTCCAGGACCGGGCCAAAAAGATATTCGCCGTCACACGGAATGGAGCAGAGGCGAGATCTGGCTTGAATATCGCCCGGCCAACATTTCAGCCATAATGCCCTTCGTGCTGCATTAGACAGCCCTGCCGCTCTGGCAGCCATTCTTACTGAGTCCGCTGAGGAATCAGCTAGGAAAGCCGCCGCATTCTGAATTATTGGCAAGGTCTTCCGAATTGTCCCCCTGGAGGTTCCATCTGTTAACTGGGAAGCTAACTGGTCTAGCCAGACCATCAATGACCTGGCTGCGCAAGTGGCTGCAACTGCCGGCCTCAGGGCACCTGCCGACATCTCCCATGTGCCTTTCAAGAAGGAGTCTGCCTTCCTGTCTAGTGGATCTTTCAAAGACCCCATATCATCAAATGGGATGGAGGATTTTTTAGAAGCCTTCGCCACTGCTGCATCCAGCTTCGGGGCCTTATCTCATTTACCCGTCAAGGGATCTTCAAAGGGATATCTCCGTTTAAACGCTTGGGGTAAGGAGCCTCTTTTTCAGGCTTCTTCCACTCTCTGTCTATAAGGCCTTGGATGCTACTGTTCAGTGGAAAGGATCTCCGTTTTTTTGGATCTAGACCACCAAACATCAGATCCTGTACTGAGGGCTCTGGTTTCGCCTCTTCTACCCCCATGGTGGACCTAACTGATTTGACAAATTTGTCCATCTGGTCCAAGGGAAAACAAAAACGGGTAGCGTCTTCCGTAGAAGACGAGGAGGAAGCCGAAGAGGAAGGCGAGGAGGGTCCTGACACAACTTCACCCCTATCATGGGCGGCAGGTGACTCTGAATCAGATAAAACTGGTACATTTCTACGCCTGGAAAATTCTCCGTGTCTTGAGGACGCTTTCAACTCTGCTCTTATTATCTCCTTCAGGCTTTCGGTGAAATCTGGAGTCTCCTCCGCTATCTAAAAAGGGAAGGGGCATAGGGGGGGTTTACTATGTCATCCCATGCCCCTGCCCTTCCCCTTAAAAATGCCCTACCGTCTGTTGCATGCACGGCTGGCACAACCTCTTAGGGCAAGCGTCAGGCAGAGGGCAAGCGCAAAAGGCACATTCCCTGTGCTTGCTTTTCACCGAACACTTCTTCCCCTAGTAACAGACACAAAATGGGGAAAAAACTGTATTACTGGGTATTCTAAATCTGACGATCTCTTACCCAGATTGTACAGCAGTAGGTACCGGATCACGGGGAGGGGCTTTTTCCCAGCTGCGGAACTTCTGCGGCTGGTGCTCCTGGCCATTGAAGAGGAGCGCTCTGTCTGCTGCTGCTGGCTCTCCTGTTGCACCGAGGGAGCCTCTGCAGTGTCCATCGTAAAAAAAATGGGGCAGAAGCGCTTTACCTCTTTCCTAGGCTCCTTATATCCTCCCCCGGATATCCGGATCAGCAGGTCTGGCCAGGGGTCCACCCCCTCCTACTCCCCGCCCCACGGCCCCCCCCGCACCTCCCCGCCGTCCCCACAGCAGGCGCCGTCCGATGATGCAGTCGCCAAAATTTTCAAAAACGCCGGCCGGCGTCTCACTTCCGGTTCCGGTGGTGGAGACTCCGCCCCCTTTTTTCCCCCGCTCGCACGGACCCCACCATACCGATGGAGATAAGTATAATCCCCCGCTGCATCGCCCCTCCGAGCGGAGATCTCCCCCGACCCCAGCCGCGCTGCTGCAACAGCGGCGCACGACTGAATTTTCAAAAACCCCGCCGCGCCGTCCATAGCCGTGACGCGCGGCGGGAAATTCAAAACCGCCCGCCGCGCCGTCCATACAGCGACGCCGGGGAATCAAAACCCCGCCGCGCTTCCATAACAGTGACGGCGGCGGGAAATTCAAAAACCCCGCGCGCCATTCACAGCGTGACGCGGCGGAAATTCAATAATTTTTTTTTTTTTAAAAATCACGGCTGCACCCTCAAGAGGCCCCCACCATGACAGGACCACAGGAGAGGACAGGGAGAAGGCATCGGGACCAGGGAGAGGGGGGGAATACTTACCTACCGGCGCTGGCTGGGAGACAGAGATCCTCTGGATACTGCTCCACCTGCTCCGCACACTGCCGTGGAATCCTACCCGGACCCACCGTGGCGCTTCCAGGGGCTCTGCACCGGCCGAGGTAGGAGATCCCCCCCCGCTACCTGGGTCGACCGGCCGGCCTGGGTCCTCCTGAAGATCTTCATCTGTAGGAAACCCGTCCTTTAGGAACAGGAAACCAACTGATGTGTGGGAGAGGTGCCGCCCTTTTATATCTGTAGGTTTCCTGTTCCTAAGGGGCGGATCCCCTCTCTCTGTAGTGCTGTCATGGACGTTCGAATAAAACGAGTTCTAAAATACTCACCCATGGGCGTTCCGCCGTCCGGTCCGGAGGGAGTCGCGGTCCGCTTCGGCGCCTTCCATCTTGTAACGAAGCCGGCCTCTTCTTTCCGTCCCGTCGCGGCTCCTGTGCAGGCGCACTGCTCTGCCCTGGTTAGGGCAGAGCAGAGTACTGTAGTGCGCAGGCGCTGGACCTCTCTGACCTTTCCCGGCGCCTGCGCACTGCAGTACTCAGCTCTGCCCTAACCAGGGCAGAGCAGTGCGCCTGCACAGGAGCCGCGACGGGACGGAAAGAAGAGGCCGGCTTCGCTACAAGATGGAAGGCGCCGAAGCGGACCGCGACTCCCTCCGGACCGGACGGCGGAACGCCCCTGGGTGAGTATTTTATAACTCGTTTTTCTTCACTTTCAGGTAACATCGGGGGCTTATCTACAGCATTACAGAATGCTGTAGATAAGCCCCTGATGGTGGTGGCCCTATCTCATAGGGCAAAAATGGGGTGACAGATTCAAGAGGACTTGAACTCTATAGCGCCACCTATTGGAAGTAGCGATCCTACAAGTCACAATTAACCCTTTAAAAACTCTTGTAATGTGACTTAGGATAAAAGCCAAATCATATCTCAATTTGCAGAAACAGTGTTTCGGACTATTGGTCCTCGTCAGTGCAAAGTATGAGATATGATTTGGCTAGCTGAGAGGCTCTGGACTGAGGTCTAAGGGGCAAACAGATCAGAAAAACTCATAAAACCACCAACACTAGTTACATACTTTCTTAATGTAATTCCATCTCCGGGAACCCTTGATGAAACTTAGAGGCGAAACAGGTCAGTTACTTTATAAGTCATCTCTCAAGTATAATAATTAACGGAGAAGGAACATCTGCCTGTTACAGAAGGTTCTGTATATAGCATCTTCTACAAGTTATTTATTTATTTTTTTCTTAGAACATTCCTGAAAAATTAGAAGATTGGAACTGACAAGGTTTGACATCTGGGTTAGTTTTAACAAGGATGTCTTCTACAGCTACTTGGAGAGTAAGAATATTTGGTAAGGAAATGGTCAAACAAGAACATGAAATGATTGCGAATGTGACTACTACTGATGAGCGAATGTGCTCGAATAAGGTCTTAACCGGGTGCTAACAGTGACTTCAGCGTGCTCGAAAATTACATTTGAGTCCCCACGCCTGAATGTCTCCCGGCTATTCGACAGCCACAACACATACAGGGATTGACTGTTAGTTAATCCCGAGCACTCCAAAGTCACACGATTAGCACCTTATCCAAGCACGTTCCCCTCATCACTAGTGACACTGGTTTTATGAGTTTGTCTGATCTTTTTAGGAATTTTTCTTTGTTTAGGTATGGTGTGCTTCAGTTTCAGGGGGGAGAGCTCTGCTTTACGACATATCCTTGCTATATACTTATACAGTGATTAAAAGATGTGAGAGGAAATATGGAGAACAGCAGAAGAGCCAAGCAGTTCTGCAAAAGGACCAGAAGGGAAGGAGAGACAAATAGAATGACAATTTTTAGGGATGGATATGCTATAAGCACAAGTAAAGTGTATGGGCTCCTTGACAATACAATCCTTTGGAATTTTATCTATGTACAGTATCTTAAAATATTTTCTCACAGATATTTGTGAGGGTTTCAATCCTTGCTCAGACCTTTTATGCAGGTAGCAGTCATGTCCTCCAATATACAGTTAGGTCCAGAAATATTTGGACAGTGACAAAGTCATATAATCAATATGGGCTTAAAGTGCTGACTCTCAGCTTCAATTTGAGGGTATACACATCCTAATTGGAGTAAGGGTTTAGGAATTACAGCTCTTTAATATGTAGCCGCCTCTTTTCATGGGACTAAAGGTAAATAGACAATTATCTGAAAAGCTCTTTAAACAGGCTGCATGGGCTTTTCCCTCATTAATTCACCACCAATTAAGCGGGTAAAAGGTCTGGAACTAATTCCAGGTGTGGTATTTGTATTTGGAGGCTGTTGCCATGAAACCACAACATGCGGTCAAAAGGCGTGCTCAACTTAACAGACCATCATTAGGCTTTAAAAAGCTTGGGAACTCAAAAAGACCTGGTTGTCCACAGAAGACCACAGTGGTGGATTTTTGCAGAATTCTTTCCATGGTCAAAAAAAAACCTCTTCACAACTTCCACCAAGTGAAGAACACTCTACAGAAGAAGTAGGTTTTTCAATATCCAAGTCTACCATAAAGAGAAGACTTCAGGAGGGCAAATACATAACGTTTACCACAAGGTACAAACCGTTAATCGGCATTACAAATACAAAGGCCAGATTAGACATGGCCAAAAAACATCTTAAGAACAAGCCCAGTTCAGGAAAAGCATTCCTTGGACAGACGACACAAAGATCAACCTGTAGCAGAATGATGGGAAGAAGAAAGTATGGAGAAAGCTGGGAACGGCTCATGGTCCAAAGAACACCACCTCCTCTGTAAAACATGGTGGAGGCAATGTGATGGCATGGGCCAGCATGGCTTTCAATGGCACTAGGTCCCTAGTGTTTATTGATGATGTGACTGAAGACAGAAGTAGCAGGATGAATTCTGAAGTGTACAGGGTGAAACTTTCTGCTCAGATTCAACCAAATACAGCAAGATTGGTTAGAGGACACTTCACAGTACAGGTGGACAATGACCCAAAACATACTGTGAAAGCAGCCCAGGAGTATAAGGCAAAGAAGTGGAGTATTCAATGGCCGAGTCAGTCACCAGATCTCAGCCCCATCGAGCATTTCACATGCTAAAGACAAGACCAACAAACAAGCAACAACTGAAGTCAGATGCAGTAAAGGCCTAGCAAATCATCACAGAGGGGGAAACCCAGCGCTTGGTGACGTCAGTGGCTTCCAGACTTCAGACCGTCATTGCCTTGCCTGCAAAGAATTCTCTACAAAGTATTAAAAATGGACATTTTATTTATGGTAAAGTTAATTTGTCCAATTACTTTTGAGCTCCTGATTGAAGAGGCCTTGTAGAAAAATGGCTGCAAAGTTTCACATGATATTTTTGTTCAACCCAGAAACATTCGGTCACTGTTCAAATATTTCTGGATCAAATCCGATTCAGCATACCACCAACTCTGAAGCTCCAGCATTTAAACTCTTATTACAGAACAAGCTAAGTGGATGAGATTTTACCAAATATGATGGTGTGACCTGCAGATTTGACACTCCGTATCAGAAAAATTTAAATGTAACCCCCCAAAAACCCGCTTCCATAATGGCTCCATATAGACTTTATTCAAGTTGCTATGAGATCTGCATATTCAGAACCAAAATGGATGCTTAAATGGAATCTGTCAGATTCATGCTTACCAAACCACGGTCAGTATGAATCAGATCCTGGCTGCAGATTGATGTAAGGTAGGTTTTACACTGAAACACTACTGAAAACATAAGTACTGATTAACAAAGTTATTTTTCTGTTTTGCTGCCCAATTCTGTAACATAGTGCACAAATTTTGCAACTTTATGAAACATTGCACATGATGAAGCAAGGCGAAACGTGCATCAGGATGTTACGCCACCACACAGTCTGTATGGATAGCCTATAATTATGTTGCATTTTTGTTTGTTTTGCCATCATTACTCTATCTTCAGTGTTAAGTTACTTGTGTATACCATTAAGGCAAGAACAGGTGAGGAACAATCCGAGAAAAGGCATAATAGGAACACGTCACCACTTCTGCATTTTTGACCCACTCCTGGTTTTGGCTTACAAATACTGATGTGAAATACTGACCAAATACGAATAGTGTGACTATAGCCTTACATAGAGGGGGAATCAATACTTACAGTATAGGGCATGAAGCCGGTTATTTATATTTGTAAGCTATATCCCACTATTTTTCATAGTATTCTACCGTACTACTTAGGTATGCACATAATATATCAACTGGTGGTCAATAGTAGTTTGCAATGTAATGAAATCTTATGTACTTGTACTATTTATCCTATGATGGTTTAGTTTGTACAATTTTCCCAATTTTATTTCATGCTTTAAATATTTTTCATGAATTAAAAGAAAATTAATTTGTATATTCTTTTGTGTTCAAAAAGTTTTTTGGTTTACTCTAAAATTCCAAAGTCGGACACAACAGCCATTGGCGCTCTCTCCTACAGGTGCTTGGTTATTTACAGATCGTCTATAAGCGAAAAGCGAGGCAAAAATATCTGGAAACCCTAAACTCTACTCACATTGGCAAAAGAAAAAAAATCCCAAAGCATGTGCACACGTACAAAACAGACTTCAAAAAGGTGCAAATGGAAAGATGAATTTGGTGCGAACAACAAAAAAAAAGCAAAAAAACACTAAAAACTCAACAAAGAAAAGGTGCTAATGCAAAAATGAACAAGGCCCATAGTTTAAAGCAAGGATGCACAACTCTGGTCCTCAAGGGCCACCAAGAGTGGATGTTTTGAGGATTTCTTTTACATTGCACAAGGAGCTAGAATCAACTGTGCAGGTCGCCTGTATAATACTAAAGAAGGCCTGACAACATGCACTGTAGTGGTGAGTGAACGTGCTCAGATAAGGCGTTATCTGAGCATGCTCGAGTGCTATCCCGAGTGTCTTTGGCATGCTCGAATAATATGTTCTCAAGTCCCTGCAGCTGCATGTCTCATGGCTGCATGTCCAGTACGGCCCCCAGACGTCTGCTACCTGTACGGGTCTGGTGGGTTCACACGCCTCTTCTGATGACCTGTCAATCAACTAGAGTGGAGCGAGGAGCAGCTGGATGGTTGGGGGGAGAATGAGTCACGGGAAGTGGCCATGCCTCAGGGACACATTTAAGGTATGGGGACCTACTTTTAAAACAATATATTTCAGTGTTGCAGGGGCCCAGAAAAAAAAAAAAGAGTCGCCTTCACAGACTGCTGCCTTAGTGCTGCTGAAGGTGGCTCTTTTACTTAAAAACGCCCGGGGGGGGTTTAAAGTTCCCTTTAAAGCAGAACTGTTCAGGATACATGAGCATCAATAAGCCTGGCCATACTCAATACCCGGACACTCCTGTTGGATCTGTGGACAATCTAATACACACGTGTAGGGAACATCATCTGTAATAAAACCTTTGTAACATCTTACTATGTACAAGTAAAGCACATTCTAAAGACGTATGAAAAACATTCACAAGAACATTAATCACATGGGTATATTGCATTAAATCTGGATATTGATGTAAAAATAGAAACAATTATTTACAATTAGATTTTACTACCCTAGGACTGACTTGACCGTACCGAGCACAGGAAAAATTGCCATAACACCGTAGGTCCTAATAACATCAGATAATTGCTTCTCACATTTTGCCTATGTAAATGCATTACTGTATTATGAAGGGGTTTAGTTTTTTCCTTTTGAATAAACTGTAGAAACATTACAGTAAGTAAACGCATAAAAGCCTGAAGCTCACAAAAGAGAATAATAAGAAATCCGCACAAGCCACACAGGTCACCTCCCCAATCCCTCACTTTCGTCATTGTGAAACCACTGATTTTTCAGTGGAAAGCAAATGGTGGATGAATGGAATACACGTGTAGCCATATACTGTGAGCGTGTGTACACTCAGGTCTACGGGAAGTAAATGGGGCGCACAGACAGGAGTGGTTCTGGTGACACAACCTTTAAAGGGGTTTTTCCCTATTATTTGACCCCCCCCCACATTTCTTATGTCTTGACTCTACATAATAATCATATCTGTATGACATTTGTCATTAGAGCGCCCCTATGAGGGTAATGTAATTCTTTGCTGACGTGCAGGCGCTGCTTCCTGTCCGTTATGTCTGATCCGCCCCCCATATGGGCACAGGATTCGGACAGAATGAGAAGACCACGTCACTCTGCTATTTCTGGTGCCTCCCATCTTTTGGAATTTTTTTTTGTTTTTCTTAGCACAGAATTAACAATGGTGCATGAGAATTGCTCACTGGATTCATAAGAATATAGGTTAAAAGGTAACCTGTCCGGCCCCCCATGCCCTCCAACCCAGCAGCATCCAGCTATGTGCGATTCCTCCCTCCCTAACCAGCCTTGTATAATGTAATATAGTATATAGGCAATATAAAAAAAACTGATATATACGTTTATTTTTTTTAATTTCCCAAAAATATAATCAGTACAAAAGCCTTTAGATAAACAAAAGCATTTTGCGAAAAACAAACACCATCAAGCTACAGTGATTTGAAGAGCCAGACCCTTCGCCCGTGGTTGGGTAAAATAACCTTGAGCGAATAAATCAACAAAATAGATCCATCCCTCCTCCGCCAGACAACCTTGACCAATGCCCAAACTCCTGTTACCTAATAACTATCAAGATTAACTCTGTGAACCCCACGCTGAGAACACTGACTCGCCCTGTAGCTGAACACGACGTAGCGCGGTGAGGGCGGCTGTGCAGGTAGCACACGATTAATACTGCTACAGAGTGACCTTGGCCTTCAGATTAAAGAGGCATGCCACGCTACCGAGCATGGTGTGATGCAGACGTCACTCAAGGTCCGGAAAAGTTGTACTTTTATAGGTTTCATCGGATTTTAACCCCTTCCCATCACAAGCAGTTTTTGTAACTTCATTTTTTTTTTTTTATTCTGCTTCTTCCACGAGCCATACATTTTTATTTGGTCATTGACAGCTATATTGGGGGAGGGGGCTTGGCGAAGTTTCGTTTTTAAAGGACACAATTTGCTTTACTATATAGTTTACTGGAGAAAAAAAATTCTCAAGTGCTATGAAATTTAAAAAAAAAAAAAAAACAATTTCGCTATTTTTTTTTTTTTTTTTTTTTTAGGAATTATGGGTTGGATAAACTAGCAACATGAATCTCCAGGTGATTACAATTAGAAAGATACTACATTTGCAATTTTTTTTCAATTTAAAAGGTTAAAAAATAAAATAATGATTTGTGTTGCCATAACCTGATTTTATAATGGGTTAAATATGACCATTTGATTGACATTTATTTTTTGTGCACGTTTACCTTGTAGGTCAATTCATTTTATACTTTGACAGATCAAACTTTTAGAGATGCCAAATATTTGTTTTTATTTTTAGATATTGAAAAGGGAGCTTTTATGCTTTTTTAATGTTTTAAAACTTTATTATTTACTACTTTATTTTTTAGCCCTTTCAGGAGACTTGAACCTGCATTGGCCTATATACTAAGATGGCAGCCATAGGAGCCTTCAGCCACCCATCGGCACCCCACGACTTGTGCTGCTGCAGGAGAAGGAAGCTGGTCCAATTGTGCCTCGGCAATGGAGTCATTTTAATGCCTTTGTCAGTGATAGTCAGCGCCATTTAAATGATTAAAAAATAGCAGCAAACGACGCACGATCAGGTCGGCACTCTAACAGGCAAATGGCAGTTGTGTAACACAGCCGGCACCCGGACAAAATTTAAACGGGTTGTTCGAGATTAGAAGAAAACATTTCATCAGAAATGGGAACACTTTCATCCATTAGTTGTGTTTGGTAGTGCAGTCCAACAAAATTCACTCAAATGCTGACATTTCTGAGGGGAAAAAAATAAAAATGTGTTTTTCGTTTTGTACAAGTGTGTGCACGGGACTTATCCGCTGCAGAAGTTCCATCGCAAAAGATATAGAGTCAGTGATTGGAGGCAACGAGCTCTAAGCCGTCCTGCCGGAAGAGGAGGCGCGGAGGCTGTCTGGTAAACTAGACAGCATTAACCCCTTAGTGACAGAGCCAATTTGCAGCTTAATGACCGGGCCAATTTTTACAATTCTGACCACTGTCACTTTATGAGGTTATAACTCTGGAACGCTTTAACGAATCGCGCTGATTCTGAGATTGTTTTTTCGTGACATACTGTACTTCACGTTAGCGGTAAAAAATTTTTTTATATGACTTGCGTTTACTTATGAAAAAACGGAAATTTGTGTTTGTTTCTCTCTCTCCCCTTGTGCCCCATGGTCCTGTTTGTTTTTTTGAATAAAAAATGTTTTGCGCAATACTTTTGATTTCATTGTTTTTGCTGTACATGATGTGGTTTATAAAGATAATCGATTTGATATAATTGCCCTTATAACAGGATATATGCAGTACTAGTATGTATATCCCTCTATAGATGATGGCATAGTTTGCTGCGATCTTTACTGGGAGTAATGCGCCTGCGCCGCATTCTGGCCCTCTCCAGGGTTTCCCTGGTGACGGCTTCGATGGGCGGTGACGCGGATGCGTCACCAGACCTGCGCGGGCACTGTGTGTGATGCCTCTTCCGGTTCTATGAAGCGGCTGCGCACTCTAGTCTGTAGAGGGTGAATTTGCACGTTCTGTGATCAGGTCAGCTTTACGTCATTTCCTGTATGACGCAGTTGGTGTCCTACTTTGTTTGACAGCGCTGTAAGGATTGGTAAATATGAGACGAGTATATGATATACTAACTCCCATAGGTGATTTCTTTTACCTTGGCGCCGTTTTCTTGTCTCTCTCTTGATTGGATCTCCCGGATGGATGCAAATGAAGGAGGAATTTGACTAATCCACATCTCTATGGCAACATGAGGAAGCTATTTACCGATTTCATGTAATATCATATGGATCAATTTGTATAATAGATTTTGATATGTATACATGTGTTTATTGTTAATTAATGCAGTATCTATGGAGGTCTGATCTCTGTTTTGCACGGTCTTTTGTATATGTATATTTAAGTGGGCGTATGTGTTTATTATGATTGGTGCTGGCTTACAGCCCTATGCTATTTAAGTCCGCCCTTTTGTATGTATTGTATATATTTGACAAAGACCTGCTGTGGTCGAAACGTCGTTTTATGGCTGAATAAAAGACCTTTTTCTACACTATACACCTGGATGGAGCGCTGTTCTATTTTATATTTTTGCTATATAGTGTTTCCAAGTGGGTTCCTTGGACTGGATATGTGCGCCCCTAGTCTGTAAGTGCTGTCAACTTGCTTTTCTTTTTTCTTGAAGCATTAACCCCTTAGTGACAGAGCCATTTTGCAGCTTAATGACCGAGCCAATTTTTACAATTCTGACCACTATCACTTTATGAGGTTATAACTCTGGAACGCTTTAACGAATCCAGCTGATTCTGAGAATGTTTTTTCGTGACATATTGTACTTCACGTTAGCGGTAAAAAATTTTTTTATATGACTTGCGTTTACTTATGAAAAAAAGGAAATATGGCGAAAATTTTGAAAATTTAGCTATTTTCAAACTTTAAATTTTTATGCCCTTAAATCAGAGAGATATGTCACACAAATTGCTTAATAAATAACATTTCCCACATGTCTACTTTACATCAGCTCAATTTTGGGAACAAAAATTTTTTTTGTTACGAAGTTATAATGGTTAAAAGTTGACCAGCGATTTCTCATTTTTACAACACCATTTTTTTTTTTTTTTTTTTAGGGACCACATCACATTTGAAGTCACTTTGAGGGGTCTATATGATAGAAAATACCCAAAAGTGACACCATTCTAAACACTGCACCCCTCAAGGTGCTCAAAACCACATTCAAGAAGTTTATTAACCCTTTACGTGCTTCACAGGAACTGAAGCAATGTGGAAGGAAAAAATTAACATTTAACTTTTTTTGCAAAAACTTTACTTCAGAACCAATTTATTTTATTTTCACAAGTGTTAAAAAAAAATAAACCACAAAATTTGTTGTGTAATTTCTCCTGAATACACCGGTACCCCATATGTGGGGGTAAACCACTTTTTGGGTGCACGGCAGAGGTCGCAAGGGAAGGAGCGCGGTTTGACTTTTTCAACGCAGAATTGGCTGGACGCCATGTCGCGTTTGGAGAGCCCCTGATGTGCCTAAACAGTGGAAACCCCCAACAAGTGACCCCATTTTGGAAACTAGACCCCTTAAGGAACTTATATAGATGTGTGGTGAGCACTTTGAACCTCCAAGTGCTTCACAGAAGTTTATAACGTAGAGCCATGAAAATAAAAAAATCATTTTTTTTCCTCAAAAATGATTTTTTAGCCCGTTATTTTTTATTTTCCCAAGGGTAACAGGAGAAATTGGACCAAAGTTGTTGTGCAAATTTTTCCTGAGTACGCTGATACCCCATATGTGGGGTGGAACCACTGTTTGGGCGCATGAGAGAGCTTGGAAGGGAAGGAGCGCCATTTTGTAATGCAGACTTTGATGGAATGTTCTGCGGGCGTCATGTTGTGTTTGCAGAGCCCTTGATGTGCCTAAACAGTAGAAACCCCCTGCAAGTGACACCATTTTGTAAACTTGACCCCCCAAGGAGCTTATCTAGATGTGTGGTGAGCACTTTGAACCCCCAAGTGCTTCACAGAAATTTATAAACGCAGAGCCGTGAAAATAAAAAAAATCATTTTTTTCCTCAAAAATGATTTTTAGCCCGCTATTTTTTTTTTATTTTTCCAAGGGTAACAGGAGAAATTGGACCCCAAAAGTTGTTGTGCAATTTTTCCTGAGTACGCTGATACCCCATATGTTAGGGTAAACCACTGTTTGGGCGCACAGCATGGCTCGGAAGGGAGGGAGCGCCATTTGACTATTTGAACTCCACGTTGTTTGGAGACCCCCTGATGCGCCTAAATAGTGGAAACCCCTCAATTCTAGCTCCAACCCTAACCCCAACACACCCCTAACCCTAATCCCAACCCTAATTGTATCCCTAACCCTCATTGTAACTCTAACCCTAACGGAAAAATGAAAATAAATACAATTTCTATATTTTATTATATGTCCCTAACTAAGGGAGTGATAAAGGGGGGGGTTTATGTACTGCTTTTTTTATTTTCATATATCGGTCATATATCGGCCCCCAGGCTCGCCCACCCGGTTCCTTGACCACTTCTCAGCCAGGCTGCCGCACTTCATGTCCTCAGAACTACCAACCCTTATCCTTGGAGACTTCAACATCCCCATTAACAGCCCTACTTCCACATCTGCATCTCAGCTTCTATCACTAACCACTTCTCTAGGCCTCTCACAGCTTTCAACCTCTGAGACACACAAGGATGGTAACACCCTTGACCTGGTCTTTGTCCACCTCTGTTCAATCTCCCATCTAAATAACTCACCGCTTCCACTCTCTGACCACAACATTCTCTCCTTCATCCTCACAAATCCTCGACCACCCCAGCGCACTCTTACCTACCACACATTTAGAAATCTACAAGCCATTAACCCTCAGACACTTTCAGACTCCCTACACTCAGCGCTGTCCCCAATATCCTCTTTTTCTTGTCCTAATCTGGCTGTTCAGCACTACAATGACACTCTTAGAAGCACCCTTGACCAAGTAGCACCGCTCACCCTCAGAACCTCCAAACACACAGTAAAACAGCCCTGGCTCACATTGCAAACTCGACTTCTTCAGCGATGCTCTAGGAGTGCTGAACGCCTCTGGAGAAAAACCCGCACACCAGAAGACTTCATCCACTTTAAATTCATGTTAAGAACTTATAATGCTGCCCTTCACCTCTCCAAACAGACCTACTTCACCACCCTGATCTCCTCACTAGCCAACAACCCCAAGAAACTTTTTGACACTTTTCACTCCCTCCTCAGGCCAAAAGCACAAACCCCTATCACAGACATTTGTGCTGACGACCTGGCCTCCCACTTTATAGAAAAAATAGATACTATCCGTCAGGAAATCTGCTCTCAACCACCAAGTGCTGTGACTCCCATCCCACACTGCATTTCCCCTGGCTCACTTTCCACATTTGATCCCATCACAGAAGAAGTCTCCAGACTCCTCTCTTCCTCTCGTCCGACTACATGCACTACAGACCCCATTCCCTCACATCTCCTCCAGTCTCTCTCTCCAGTTGTCACAACTCACCTAACTACAATCTTTAATCTCTCACTCTCCTCTGGCATTTTCCCATCTTCCTTCAAACACTCCATCATTACTCCACTACTAAAGAAACCCACTCTCGACCCTTCCTGCACAAACAACTACAGACCGGTCTCCAATCTCCCCTTCATCTCTAAACTTTTGGAGCGCCTAGTCTACTCCCGCCTCACCCGTTACCTCTCCACTTACTCCCTTCTAGGCCCTTCACAGTCTGGCTTCCACCCCCTACATTCGACTGAAACTGCACTCATCAAAGTGACCAATGACCTTCTGACAGCAAAACGTAACGGCAACTACTCTCTGCTCATTCTTCTCGACCTTTCTGCAGCTTTCGACACAGTTGACCACTGTCTCCTACTGTCTAGGCTCCAGTCACTAGGTATTAAGGACACTGTTCTCTCCTGGTTCTCCTCCTATCTTTCTGACCGCTCCTTCAGTGTTTCGTTCTCTGGCTCCACGTCATCTCCTCTTCCTCTCACTGTCGGTGTACCCCAGGGCTCAGTCCTTGGCCCCCTTCTCTTCTCTCTCTACACGGCCCCAATTGGACAGACCATCAGCAGATTTGGCTTTCAGTACCATCTTTATGCTGATGACACACAACTATACATGTCATCCCCCGACCTTACCCCCGCTGTTCTACAGAACGCCACAGACTGTCTGTCCGCAGTCTCCAACATCATGTCCGCTCTCTATCTGAGACTTAACCTCTCCAAAACTGAACTCCTTCTGCTCCCGCCGTCTACTAACCTCCCTAAATCTGACATTTCCCTCTCCGTGGGTGGCATAATAATAATACCCCGGCAGCAGGCTCGCTGTCTGGGTGTTATGTTTGACACCAATCTCTCCTTCACCTCCCATATACAATCTCTTGCCCGCTCTTGCCGCCTACACCTAAAGAACATCTCTAGAATCAGTCCTTTTCTCAACATGGAAACAACAAAAACCCTCACTGTAGCATTGATCCACTCCCGCCTGGACTACTGCAACGCTCTATTACTTGGCCTCCCCATTACTCGACTATCCCCAGGGTCATCCATCTGGCTAATTGGTACTCGGATGCGTCTTCGCCAGTCCTTACACTGGTTGCCCATTCATTATAGGATCCAATTCAAAGTACTTGTTCTCACCCACAAAGCTCTCCACAGTGCAGCACCCCCCTACATCTCCTCCCTCATTTCTATCTATCGGCCTAACCGACTGCTGCGCTCTGCAAACGACTTTCGACTAACCTCTGCACTAATCCGTACCTCCCACTCCCGACTCCAAGACTTCTCCCGTGCTGCGCCAATCCTCTGGAATGCTCTACCCCAAGAAACACGGATTTTGGTAAGAACTTACCGGTAAAATCCTTTTCAGCGAAGGAAGGGAGGGAGACACAGGAATTCATTACTGATGGGTAGGCGGAGCCCCAGATCAGGATGTTACCTCAGATCAAAAGAGTGATGACTGGCTGGCCCCTCCAGCTCGGGCTCCTCCTACTCAGCTCCAGTCGTACCAAAGCTTTTAGGAAAAAGAGCCAAGATCACCAGCGGAGCAACATAACCCCTTCTGAAGGAACTTCAGAGAAAAAACACAAGGATACAGGTTATGCACGCAAAGAAAGCCAAAAACCACAGAGTTCCAGGTACTACTCACGGAACCTGACTACTGCGATGAGCTGGCGATGCTGGAACAGAGCCTTAGCGCGCTGACCTCAGCCCAGATAATCGCTATCAGATAAGGGTCGCGCTGCATCTGAAAACATCAACACACTTCTGCCTTGGGAGGGTGCTGTGTCTCCCTCCCTTCCTTCGCTGAAAAGGATTTTACCGGTAAGTTCTTACCAAAATCCGTGTTTCAGCTGCAGAATGGAAGGGAGGGAGACACAGGAATTCATTACTGATGGGACGTCCCAAAGCAGTTCAAAAATAAGGGTGGGAAAAACCAACAAGAGGCAGAAACCCAACAACCTTAACAACAAAGCGCAACCAGCGCTAAACACAAGTTCATCCAGAACTTTAAACTACAGCTGCCTGCAGGACCCTACGTCCGAGGGCTGCATCAGCGGAAGCACTGACGTCCACTTTATAAAACTTTGTAAACGTGTGGACAGAGCGCCAAGTTGCCGCTCGGCAGAGCTGCACTGCCGAGGCACCTTGATGAAAAGCCCACGATGAGGCCACAGCTCTCGTAGAATGGGCTCGAATCTTAATCGGGCAAGATTCACCCCGAAGACGGTAAGCTTCCAAAATAGCTGACCGGATCCAACGAGCTATAGAATCCTTGGAAGCTCGTTGACCACGCCGACGACCTGCTGGAACCACAAACAGGGAGTCCGTCTTACGAAAACCTTGAGTAATAGATAGATAAAACTTCAAGGCCCGCACTAAATCCAATGTGTGTAAAGCTCGCTCTTTCACATTCTTCGGATCCGGGCAGAATGAAGGCAACACAATATCCTGGTTGACATGAAATTGTGACACCACTTTAGGCAAAAAATCACCCCGAGTGCGAAGCACTACACGATCCGGAAAAAACTCCAGAAAAGGAGGCGAACAAGAAAGAGCTGCCAACTCAGAAACTCTCCTCAAGGAAGTGACTGCAACAAGGAAAGCCACCTTCCAAGAAAGTAAAGAAAGGCTAGCAGAAACCATAGGCTCAAAAGGTTTATGCTGAAGAGCCTCCAAAACAAGGTTGAGCCGCCAAGGAGACACGGGTGCCTTCCGCGGCGGAAACTTACGAGATATACCTCGGAAAAAGGAAAGCACGTCTCTATTTGAAGCAATGGTTCTCCGAAACAATAAGGACAGAGCAGAAATCTGACCTTTCAGAGTGCTTACTGCCAAACCCTTGTCTAGCCCATGCTGTAGAAAAGCCAACAGGTTGGGAATGGAAAATTTTCTCGGGTTCCGAGAGGACCCCAAACACCACGAAAAGAAGGTTTCCCAAATCTTGTGGTAAATCCTAGTAGTAGCCGGACATCTTGCAGCACGAAGGGTAGCAATGACCTCGGCTGAGAAACCTCTACGGGTCAAGATTTCGGTCTCAAGAGCCACGCCGTCAAACGCAGGGACATCAAGTCCGGATGACAAACGGGCCCCTGAGTCAACAAGTCCGGTTGAAGAGGGAGTGGAAAAGGAGGTGCCGCCAACAGCGACATTATTGTCGAGAACCACACCCTTCTTGGCCAGTCTGGAGCTATCAAAATAGCTGGAATTCTCTCTAGTCTGATCCGACGCAGTACTAGAGGAAGTAAGGATATCGGCGGGAATACATAGATCAGCTCGAACTGATCCCACTGAGCCACTAGAGCATCCACCGCCACCGCCTTCGGATCCTTGTACCTGGACATGAATGTCGGTAACTTGGCATTGAACCTGGATGCCATCAAATCCACTTGGGGGGTTCCCCAGCGAGAGCACAGTAGTGCAAACACATCCGGATGGAGGCTCCATTCCCCGGAATCCATCCTTCTGCGACTGAGAAAGTCCGCTGTAACATTCCGAACCCCTGGAATGTGAATCGCCGAAATGGCTGGTACATTGGCCTCTGCCCAAATCAGAATTCGGGACACCTCTACCATGAGTCTGGAACTCCTTGTCCCACCTTGGTGATTGATATACGCGACAGCCGTCGCATTGTCTGTCTGCACACGGACTGGCAGACCGCTCAAAGGGACCGTCCAATGTTGGAGGCAAAGGAAAATCGCCCTCAATTCCAGGATGTTGATCGGAAGCACAGACTCTTCCGATGACCATACCCCCTGAATCCAGAGATTGTTCCAAACACCCCCCCAGCCCGTCAGGCTGGCATCGGTGGTTATGACTGACCACTTCAGAGGGAGGAAAGACTTCCCCAGGGAGAATGCCCCTGGACGTAACCACCATTCTAGAGAATCCCGCACCGCGCGAGAAATGGTGACACTGCAATCCAGCGATTGCGACTGATTCCATCGACTCAAGATGAACCTTTGAAGAGTCCTGGAGTGGAACTGGGCAAAAGGAATTGCCTCCATGGACGCCACCATCAGTCCTAGAAGACGCATACACTTCCGTAGAGACATTGCCGTTGAGGATCTCATAATCTGCACATGTCGAAGAAGACATGACTGTTTGTCTGGTGGTAGGGAAACTACCGACCGAAACGTGTCGAGATGCATTCCCAAAAAGAGGATTGTCCTCGATGGTTCCAGGGACGACTTCTCCCAATTGACCAGCCAACCGAAGTCCTTCAGAAACTGAAGAGACAAATCCCGAGCCGTCAACGCCTCCTCCTCCGAGGAAGCCATGATCAAAAGATCGTCCAGATAAGGGAGAATCGTAATCCCCTGTTTTCGAAGGATTGCCATGAGAGGCGCCAGAATTTTTGTAAAGACCCTTGGCGCTGAGGCTAAGCCGAACGGCAGAGCCACGAACTGGTAATGATTCTGACCTATGGCAAATCGAAGAAAGCGCTGATGAGCCTTTCCGATGGGAATATGCAAATAGGCGTCGCGAATGTCGATTGACACCAGAAAATCGTTCTGTGACAGAGCTGCCACAACGGAACGAAGCGACTCCATGCGAAATTTCCGGGCATGGACATGCCGGTTTAATCGCTTGAGATCCAGAATCGGGCGAAATTTGTTCTCCTTTTTGGGAACTATAAAAAGGTTGGAATAAAAACCTTTCCCTCGGTCCTCTGACGGAACCGGTATCACTACACCCTTTTGTAGTAGCGATTCGACCTCTCGCTGTAGAGCGACAACAAGCTCGGGTTCCGACGGAACGCGAGATTGACAAAAAACATTTGGGGGTTGAGAAGCAAACTCTATGAAATAGCCTGCCGACACTATCCGCGTTACCCAGGAATCTGGAACGCGAGCCATCCAAGTCTCCTTGAAAAGAAGCAGGCGACCCCCCACTCGAGAATCCTCGAGTGGACCCCTGGCGTCAATCCGACTTTGCGGGTTTCTTGTCAAGTTCCCGCTTGTTCTGGCGGAAACTCTGCTTCCAGGGAGTACGAGTTTTCTGAGAGGATTTCTTTCCTGAGAAAGAAGGACGACCCGATCCCCACGAGGAGTGACTAGATCGTCCTCGGCCCCGAAAGGACCGCCGACCACTATAAACACCAGGCTTACTGGACACCGAGGCCATGGCCCTTCGCTGTGGTAATGCTGATTCCTTCGCCTTAGCCTTGGAAATCAGCTCTGTGAGGTCGGATCCAAAAAGATGGCCACCCTTGTAAGGTAAGGCCAACAACCCTTGTTTGGAAACTGCGTCCCCGGCCCACTGTCTGAGCCATAAAGCTCTTCTGACTGTGACCGCTGAAGCTTGCGCTTTGGCCAGCAGAGATGCCGTATCCAGACCGGCATCAAAGATATAACAGGCTGCCGTTTCTAACCATTCACAAGTTTCCCGTATCTCAGATAACGGAGATTCATTTTGCAACTCCGTCTTCAGACGTGCCAACCAGCTTAGAGAAGCTCTAGCAGCACACATGGATCCTAGCACTGCTCGAAATCCATGACCCGCAGCCTCATAGCTTGCTTTTGCCGCCAATTCTGCCTTTCTATCCAAAGGCTCCTGTAAGCTCGCTTTTCCCTTAATAGGGAGTAGAGAGGATTTACTAAGCTGAGACAAAGACACATCCACTTCAGGAGCAGAAGTCCAATTAGCCTTTAACTCCGTAGAGCAAGGATAAAGTGTATCAAAGAAATGCGTTCCATGAAAACGCTTATCTGGACATAGACGTTCCTCCTCTATTACACCATTAAGCTCATCCAGAGCTGGCAATGTTGTGCGCGAAGCACGGGACTCCTGGAACATGCGTGCTGATTTACCAGGACGACTAGTTACCTCCTCCGGTAACTGTAGTATATCTCTCATGGCTTCAATTAATGCCTCCGTACGCTTCGTCATAGAGGAACGCCCCTGCGGCTCGTCCGCATCTGAATCGGATATTTCTCCATCCGAATTTAAAGGGGAACTCTGCCCAATATCAGATACATCTGACTCGCTCCGTGTAGAGGCCGGTAACGGCCTGCGTCGCTTCCTCTGAGAGGAATTAGCAGACACATATTGACCTAAAAGGTCAGACAAGTTATTAATCGATCGAGCGATATCATCCAATTTTCCACCGCTGTCGATCGCAGCGCTAGACGCTGTGGAGGTCTGCGTATCTGATTGCCGCAATGGCACTGGGACGTGATCCGCGGCATCTGAACTCTGTTCAGACATGTCTCACCTGTATGAGCAGGTCAAAGCGGTAATACCAGCAAAAAACTATGCGGTTTTTTTTTTTTTTTCAAACGCTGAAGGGTTAACGCTCCACCAAGCAGGGTTACCCCAGCGGTATTCAGTCAGCAAATTTAGCTGGTAGAAATAACCCTCAGAGGGGTTAATATTGCAAACTCACCAAAATATATATATATATTTGTGAGCCCCAGCCAATTTTTATGTCTCTGATGAGACTGCAGCTGCAGTATAGCGATCGCTGCGCTGCGGGGTGAGGAATCCGCACTCACCCAGCTGGCCGTGGTGTCTTATGAGGAGAGGAGCGGTCCGAGGAGCCCAGGAGCCTGAGTAATGGCCTGCCACAGTGAGGGGGTCGCAGGAGAAACGCCAGAGCGCGCGTCTTCCTGCTCAAAAGACCGGGATAGATAGGCCACGCCCCCCGCCAGCTCAAATAATGAGCGCGAACTCTCCCCGCTCCTGCTCCCTCTCTGTCCTGCAGCTATCTGCCTGCGGACAAAAAATCACCACATCTCCTTGTAACAGCGCTGTCACAGCAGCGCTGAAGCATACTGACATTACATGTAGTAGCGCTGTCACAGCAGCGCTGAAGCATACTGACATTACATGTAGTAGCGCTGTCACAGCAGCGCTGAAGCATACTGACATACATGTAGTAGCGCTGTCACAGCAGCGCTGAAGCATACTGACATTACATGTAGTAGCGCTGTCACAGCAGCGCTGAAGCATACTGACATTACATGTAGTAGCGCTGTCACAGCAGCGCTGAAGCATACTGACATTAGTAATAGCGCTGCTCATTCAGACGCTAAAGCACTCACACATAATTATTATTAAAATTTGTGTGGAGTACTCACCAGCCAAGGCGCCACAGGGACCCTCAGGGGTTTCTGGCGCAGTGCCCATGCTTCCCCCAGGGCGAAGAACGCAGTGACCGCACGTGTGGTTTGCGTTCCCGCCAGAGAAGCTCTCCTCATCCCCAGGGCCGGCAAGGATTCTGCAGGGACTTTGAGTAAATACAGATCCGCCAAGGGAGAGGTTGGGGTACAGCAGCGCTGATACCCCTGAGACCTCTAGACCAACTAGTGATCCAAGTCTCCTGTCCGAATATTAAAATAATAAAATCTTCTGAGGAGCTGCATTAGCAGCGACCATCCTCTGGACCTCAAATCTTAGACTGGAGCTGAGTAGGAGGAGCCCGAGCTGGAGGGGCCAGCCAGTCATCACTCTTTTGATCTGAGGTAACATCCTGATCTGGGGCTCCGCCTACCCATCAGTAATGAATTCCTGTGTCTCCCTCCCTTCCATTCTGCAGCTGAAATTAGGACTATCCACAATTTGCATGGTTTCAGGCGCTCCCTCAAAACACATTTGTTCAGAGCGGCCTATCACATTCACTAATCAAAGTCATTCTATGTTTAAGTGTGTATGTGTAGCCCATTCACTATCTCCATCCATCCCTCACTCCCTCAAGATGGCTGGACCATCATTGTAAATGCACTATTGTATATACACATCTGTACTTTGTATCTCCCCCACCTCATTGTAGATTGTAAGCTCTCACGAGCAGGGGCGGCTTATTTTGCTTTAATTATTATATTGCTAACGTTGTTACTTATGACTTGTGTTTTGAAACTGTTAAACTGTAAAGCGCTGCGGAATATGTTGGCGCTATATAAAGATTATTTTTATTATTATTTATTTTGATCACTATGATAGTTTATCACAGTGATCAAAATGTACTTTTAGAGAATAAATGAATCTGCCGGAAGGCAGATTCGGCGGGCGCACTGCGCATGCGCCCGCCATTTTCTTTTACAGGGAGAAGACGCCGGGACCTGCCGGAGGATAGGGGGACACCTGGAGGTACCGGGGGAGGGGGGGGGATCGGGGGACCCTATTTCTCTCCCCTCTGATGTGCGATCACATCAGAGGGGAGAGAAATTACATGCAGGATGGCAGCTTTTTATTTCTTTCGCGATCGCCGTTATATGGTTAATAACGGCGATCGCAAAAGTGGGGGGACTGCGGGGGACCCTAATTATGTTCTCTGGGGTCTTGGCTACCCCCGGCAGCCGACACCCCGGAGAAAATCGCCCAACCCCCCACGGCACATCGCGGCGGGCGCACTGCGCATGCGCCCGCCATTTTCTCAGCATTGTAGCATGGTGGCGGCATCGGGGGACTCAGGAGGGCCCTAGGACCACCAGGGGCCACAAAGGGGTATCGGGGACCCTATTTCTTTCTCCTCTGATGTTTGATCACATCAGAGGAGAGAGAAATTAAATGGCACATCAGATTTTTTTTTGGTTCCGATCGCCGTTATAGGGTTAATAACGGCGATCGCAAAACCAGGGTAGGTAAAAACCGACCCGAATCATGTTCTCTGGAGTCTCGGCTACCCCCGGCAGCCGAGACCCCGGAGAAAATCCGACTGTGAGGGACGCTATACACTTTTTCCACAGCGCCGTTAATTAAGTACCCTTAATGACCGCTGTTAAAAGGCGGTCGTTAAGGGGTTAAAAGAGCATTTACCCCTAGGGTATGTGCACATGGTCAGTAAATGCTGCGGGATGGACGCTGTGTACTTGCGCAGCTTCCAACCCGCAGCATCAAGATGTTACAGCAGTGTTTCCCAAACTCCAGTCCTCGCGGACCTCACGGGTCATGCTTTCAGGATTGCCTTTGTATTGCGCAGATGGTGGAAGTATCATCAAGGCATCAGGAATTCTCTCACCTGTGCAACACTATGGAAATCCTGAAAACATGACCCATGGGGGCCGTGAGGACTGAAGTTCGGGAAACACTGTGTTACAGCATAGTGGATGGGATTTCAAGAAATGTCCACTATGCACGCACAGACATCCGCAGTTCACCAGCGGATACGGACATGGGGCGCGTCTCTCCAGTCCGCAGCATGTCTATTTATCTTGCGGAGACGGGAGCCTCTGCTAGATAAATTTCACCCGTACAATGTAATGGACCCGGTGAATCCGCACTGTTCAGTGAGCACACGCGGATTCTCCTATATTCAATAGCCGGCAGGGCTTTGGAAGGAGCGGATATGTGCTGCGCCCAAAGCGCTGCTGAATCCTGAACATCTGCACATACCCTTAAGGTTCCTTTTAATGAGTTTTCGTGGGCCAGAACACTACATAACATGAACACCATAATGGACATTACAAAGAGAAAAACAGACGACAACAATAAAATAGTGTCAATACATTTAAGCATCTCTCCCCAAGTAATGAACAAATAAGTCTTCAGTAATAGCAGTCTGGGTAAATATACATATACCATCAGCAACAATGGAAAGATGGAGATGGGAACCTGCCGTACCCAGCAAAAACAATGGCAGCAAACAGACCTTAAAAAGTACACAAGTGTTAGTAGCCATTTGCAATGCAAACCATCACTTTAAGTCTATTGATGTTTTTGCTGCCAGTTTAGGAATAGTAAAATGGTGATTACAAGGACAGAATATTACCCAAGAAGGCAGTCAGATGAGATTGTGACTGGAGAAACGCCAATCACACAATTCACTAGCTGTTTAAAGAAGCCTCTTCATATAATGGCAGTTGTACTATAATCGCTGTGTTATATATAACACTAATTGTGGAAAACTTCACACTAGACCTCAGGCAGCTTGGATTGTGGCTTCTCCACTCTTTCTCCAGACTCTGGGACCATGATTATCAAGGTCTAGTGTGAAGTTTCCACAATCAGTGATGGTTTGTGGAGCCATGTCATCTGCTAGTGTAGGTCCACTGTGTTTTATCAAGACCAAAGTCAGCGCACCCGTCTACCAGGAAATTTTAGAGCACTTCATGCTTCCCTCTGCCGACAAGCTTTTTGGAGATGGAAATTTCATTCTCCAGCAGGACTTGGCACCTGTCCACACTGCCAAAAGTACCAATACCTGGTGTAAAAACAACAGTATCACTGTGCTTGATTGGCCAGCAAACTTGCCTGACCTTAACCCCATAGAGAATCTATGGGGTATTGTCAAGAGGAAGATGAGAGACACCAGACCCAACAATGCAGACGAGCTGAAGGCTGCTATCAAAGCAACCTGGGCTTCCATAACATCTCAGCAGTGCCGCAGGCTGATCGCCTCCATGCCACGCCACAGTGATTGATGCAAAAGGAGCCTCGACCAAGTATTGAGTGCATTTACTGGACATACATTTCAGTAGGCCAACATTTTGGATTTTAAAATCATTTTTCAAGCTGGTGTCATAAAGTATTCTAATTTACTGAGATAATGACTTTTGGGTTTTCATTGGCTGTAAGCCATAATCATCAACATTAACAGAAATAAACACTTAAAATAGATCACTCTGTTTGTAATGACTATATAGTTGTGCTCAAAAGTTTACATACACCGGCAGAATTTTTGCTTTCTTGGCCTTTTTTTCAGAGAATATGAATGATAACACCAAAACAATTTCTACACTCATGGTTAGTGGTTGGGTGAAGCTATTTACTATCAAACTACTGTGTTTTCTCTTTGTAAATCATAATGACAACCCAAAACATCCAAATGACCCTGATCAAAAGTTCACATACTCTAGTGATTTTGGCCTGATGACAAGCACAGAAGTTGACACAAATGGGCTTGAATGGCTACTAAAGGTAACATCCTCACCTGTGACAACCGTCAGGAAAATTGTTCTGCATGCAAAGAAAAACCCACAAATAACATCAGCTGAAATACTGGACTCTCTGAAAACTAGCGGTGTCGCTGTTTCAAGATGCACAATAAGGAAGCACTTGAAGAAAAATGGGTTGTATGGTCGAGTCACCAGAAGAAAGCTATTACTGTGCAAATGCCACAAAGTATCTCACCTACAATACGCAAAACAGCACAGAGACAAGCCTCAAAACTTCTGGAACAAGGTAATTTGGAGTGATGAGACCAAAATTTAACTTTTTGGTCACAACCATAAACGTTACATTTGGAGAGAGGTCAACAAGGCCTATGATGAAAGGAACACCATTCCTACTGTAAAGCACGGAGGAGGATCGCTGATGTTTTGGGGATATGTGAGCTACAAAGGCACAGGAAACTTGGTCAAAGTTGAAAGAAAGATGAATGCAGCACGTTATCAGCAAATACTGGAGGCAAATTTGCAATCATCAGCCCGGAAACTGCACATGGGATGTACCAACATGACAACGATCCAAATCACAAGGCCAAGTCAACCTGTCATTGGCTACAGCAGAAGAAAGTGAAGGTTCTTCTGGAGTGGCCATCTCAGTCTCCTGACCTCAATATCATTGAGTCACTCTGGGGAGATCTAAAGCGCACAGTTCAAGCTAGACAGCCCAGGAATTTACAGGAACTGGAGGCTTTTTGCCAAGAAGAGTGGGCAGCTTTACCATCTGAGAAAATAGAGAACCTCATCCACAACTACCACAAAAGACTTCAAGCTGTCATTATGTTAGAGGGGGCAATACACGCTATTAAGAAATGTGGTAGGTGAACTTTTGATCAGGGTCATTTAGCTTTCTTCTGACGACTCGACCATGCAGCCTATTTTTTTTCAAGTGCCTCCTTATTGTCCATCTTGAGACAGCCACACCTCTAGTATTCAGAGAGTCCAGTATTTCAGCTGATGTTATTTGTGGGTTTTTCTTTGCATCCTGAACAATTTTCCTGGCATTTGTCACAGGTGAGGATGTTACCTTTAGTAGCCATTCAAACCCATTTGTGTCAACTTCTGTGCGTTATCAGGCCAAAATCACCAGGGTATGTATACTTTTGATCAGGGTCATTTATATGTATTGGGTTGTCATTAGGATTTAAAAAGAGAAAACACAGTAGTTTGACAGTAAATGGCTTCACTCAACCACTAACCATGAGTGGAGAAAACGTTTTGGTGTTATCATTCATATTCTCTGAAAAAAGGCCAAGAAAGCAAAAATTCTACCGGGGTATGTAAACTTTTGAGCACAACTGTAATGGCCTGTTGTGTGACATTTTCTGTTCATGGTTTGGTATGTGTGTGTGGAAAAGTGACATAGATAGATATCTATGTATGTACACAGAATACAGCAACATGCAGAGTTATGCCTTACCCCCCATGGAGCACAGACGTGCGCCAGACACACATTAGGTCCAACCCTGGCATTTTTTCAGTTCCGTTTACCCAGCAACACCAGTCGAAAAAATTTACACATATAAAACACAACCCTACGTCATCAAGTTCTTCAAAATAAAAAAGTTTAAAAAAAAATAAAAAAATAAAAAAAAGGTGTTCCAGTTTTAGCAGTGCAGAGATTTGCTATGTTACCAGCTACGCACCCATGAGACCATGATGTGACCAAGGAAAAAGGTAAGATTTTTATTTATTCAGACTTCTCTAAACGAATAAAGCAATGAAGGCAACATCAAATGAAAGGAAGAAAAGATGTTGAATATGTGAGTTTTTAATAAAGAGAACATACTGTAAATTGTAACATTAGCCACTGGTGTCAGGGCCCATCCCATAGTCCTTGTGTGGACTATAAGCCACACTGACACATTACCACTCCGTTACCTCTGGACCCCAATCAGGCAAGGAAAAAGAAAAAAAAAAAAAAAAGTCAAAAAGGCAGGCGACTTCCAGGTGGGATTTTTGCCACTTCTATTGCAAATGACAAATTATCAACATCAACTATAACACTTTAACGACTGGCGGCATTCCATTTTTTGCATCTTTTTTTTTTACTCCTTCCAAGAGCCATAACTTTTCTATTTTTCCATCTGCATAGATGTTAAAGAGCCATTTTGTCTTTGTTTTTTTATGTCAGACATTTTAGTTTTGATTCACACCATTTATTTTACCAAAATAATGTAATAAAAAACAAGAGAAAAGGTTTCCAAGTGGGGTGAAATAAAAGGCACTTTCACCTTTGCTTTTTTGTTTTATTCTTAGAATGTTCACAAGGGGGAAAAACGTCCTGGAAATAAATCATGCTGACCTGGATAATCTTAAGTCATACTAAAACTTCAAAGGTGTCGTCCATTACTAGTACAACCTCTGTTTGATCAAAACGTTTGGCCCCACATAAAATAATAAAGCTTATACTCCCCTCCCGTGCCGGCGTCATTCCAGTGGTGTCGGCACTCGCTCTCCCGGTGCTCCTGTGCGGTTGTTGTGACACGTGAGCCCAGCACCAAATCAGTGCTGGCGTCACTGTCCCCGCCTTCAGTCAAATCGAACATAAAGAGGAAATCCGGGCTGCAGCTGATCCCTGACTTCCTCTTCAAGCTCAATTCGACAGAAGGTGGAGACAGCGACGCCAGCACTGATTGGGCGCCAGTGTCACAACTGCGCGGGAGCACCAGGAGAGCGAGTGCCGACACCACTGGAACGGTGCCAGCACGGGAGGGGAGTATCACCTTTATTATTTTATTGGGGGCCAAGCATGGGGTATAAAAAGAAGTAGCCCAAGTGGTGGACAACTTCTTTATTAAGGTTCAAAAAATGTTTTAACTACCATAATATTAAAGTTTTCCTTATTTTTACTTTTTTCCATCAATGGATCTGTATGTGGGTTTGCTTTTGGTGCACAGAGGTTTTTACCTATGCCACTTTGTGTTGATCACTTTTTATTGCATAAGGGAGATTTAAAATTTTAGATTTTATATTTTAAAACCTTTTTCCCCCCTGCTTCATTTTTTTTAGTCACCATACAGAACTTTAACCTGTGATTATTGAATTGTTTGTACTATACACTGCAATAATACAGTCACCCAGACACAGGCTTCATAGGAGGACCAAGATGACAGTGACGGGGACCTTCAGTAGGCCTCTGGCTGCCATGTTAACCCAACAGAGCCTCCCTTATTGTAAGACATCGCCATTGCCTGTGATTTGGCCCATTGGTGCAGATTGTAATGCGCCAGGGAAGCTCTGCCATTGAGAAACCACAACATCCAGACATGAGCTGCAACAACAGTATGTGCTGGAGATCACGCTTTACCATCTGCTCCAGCTACCGAGACTGGGGTAATGGCGAATAAACCACTAAACAATACAGCGAGTCCATTACAGGAGGGATCATTGATGTCATCTCCCTCGGGTCAGTCTCTAAAAGACAAATATGTGCCAGTGTAAATAGTAACCAAGGCCGCGGCGGAACTGAAGGTTGTGTCAATTACATGTGTGATTAGCAAACAGGGTGAAAACTAACCTGCGCTGCAAGAGTAGTAAAGAATAAAAAAAAAGACAAGCCTACGATGGGTCTTATAGGAATCTAGTCTACTCTTATTATTGGAAATAAAACTTAAAGGGGTTGTCTAACACTAAACGCTATGATCAGCAGAGGTCAGACATCAGTCCCGCCATGGTGGAGGCGCCAGACACCTACCGATCTCATATTGATGACCTATCACATGAATAGGTCAAGAGTATTTTAGTTATGAACAACCCCTTTAATGGGGATGTGTCAGAGTCATTTAAAGAGCCCGACGATAACAGTTGATTGACGTGGGTTTATAACCAGATCATTATTCATGGCAGCAGCCCCAATATTACATGTAATAGTATCACTGGGGTGGCCCTGTCTTTTTCGTTGCAACACTCCCCTGTAATACAAGGGGGTATTTGAGCAGGGGGACCGCCAACTCTGAATTATTTTGTTATATCATGGCAGAATGGTCTTCATACAATTAAAGAGATTATCAGAAGGACTGTCATCAATATCAAAGTGGTGGAAAACTCCTTTAACAAAAGCAGCTGTACTTACCTATTTCATTCCACAACATTCCCGCTGTGTGCATCATGTCCTCTTGATGGTCTTTGGTTTACTTTGGCTGCAGAAATAATAACCCATATCCTGAGTGTAACGAGGTCGGGGGTTGGGGAGGGCGCCGACTGGCCGCCGGATGCGGCGGTTTGACGTGTTACCACAGTGGCTGCATTTTCCGCCCCACACAGAGTGGGAGTTGGTCATGCTCTGTGAAGACTATCAAGCTGACAGCCGGCTGACTCAGACGCGAGTACAGTTGAAGCTCTGAACGCCCACACTTCTGGGTAAGGGCAACGTCAACAGTGCGACCAGGTCATCTGATCACGCTGCTGACGTCCCTCTCCATCCATAGTAGCAGAGGCGTGGTGAACGGCGGTCTGGTAAGCACTCCCCTGGAGCTAAAGAAACCGAAGATTTATTGTAATTGAGGGAAAGGGGACTAAGAAATTTAAGGACACATGAGGAACAAGAACCAAGACAGACACAGTATATGGAATGAGGGTACGGGGACTGATGCGGCCACACTATAAGGAGTGGGGTGTGGACTGGTGCGGACACATGAGAAGGGGGGGTTCAGAAGACAGTATAAGGGGCAAGTGGGTGATTTGTGCGGAAACAGTAAGGAGTGTGAGCAATTGTTGCAGACACATTGAGGAGAGGTGGGTGGGATTATTGCGGACACAGTATAAGGAGCAGGGGGGATTGGTGAGGACACACTGAGGAATTGGGGGATTAGTGCAGACACAGTATAAGGAGCGGGTGAGGACAGCATTGGAACAGACATTATGAGGCGGGAGGCAGGGATTGGAGCAAACAGTAAGAGGAGTGTGGGGGGGAGAGTATTGCTGTGGACACAGTATGAGGAGTGGGGGAAGTATTGCTGTGGACACAGTATGAGGCGGGAGGCAGGATTGGAGCGAACAAAGTATAAGGAGTGGGGGGAGTATTGCTGTGTGAGAAGTGGAATTGGAGTGGACACTGTATGAGGGGTAGAAAGCGGTATGGACACAGGATGACAAATGGTGTAGATTGGTGCACAGACAGTACGAGGAGGGGGGTGAAAGGGATGGGTGCAGACATAATATGGTGAGCAAAGACTTGTGAGATAATATGGGGAGTGTGGAATATGTGAGAAAACAGTATGGAGGAGCGGAAGGAATGGGTGTGGAAACAGTATAGGAAGTGGGGATGTATGAAGAGACAGTATGGAGAGTGAAGGGGGAAATGTGTGAAGAGACTATTGAGGACAATAGTGTGAGGGAACAGTGTGTGGGGAGAAAAGTGTGAGGGGGCAAAGAATAGGGACTGGGTAGTGTGGGGAACAGTATAGAGATTGGGGCAGAATGGGGAGCAGTGTGAGGGCACAGCAGGGAGGGGGCAGTATGCAGTATGTTATACTGAGCTGTTTATGGAGTTTTAATAAACCAGCCTGGACATTTTACTGAAATACTTCCTGTGGCTACCTCAAAACACAACAGAGAGTAGAAAACCTACACCATGTATCACATAATCTTATAAGTTATGGATTGTTACATGTGTACAGGATCAGAACCAATAACAGAGCAAGAATACATCACTAGAAACACCATCAGTACAGAAATATATCACCTAGACCACCATTAGTACAGAAATACATCATCAGAACCACCATTAGCACATGAATACATCACTAAGCCTAGTACAGCAATCAACTGTTTAAAAGGAAATACACAAGCCGCCCTTCCAGAATGGATAGCATTTGCTGCCTGGAAGAAAAGGCATTGCTGAGACACAGATATTCGCTACATAAAGGCCAAATGGGTTCATAAATCAACAGTTTTGTGGAAATCCCAAAAAAAGAAATCCTTATCATTTGCCTAAGTGTATGTGCACACGTTTAATTTTTTACAGCAGAAAAATCTGCTGCGAATACTAAACGTCAGGAAAAACGCTGCGAAAAATACGCACTTTTTTCGGCATGTGTTCTTTTCTTGTTAAATAAAATGCTGAAAGAATTGTCATGCTGGAGATGAGAAAAAAAAACACTTTGAAAATTCACATCTGACCAGAAAAGCAGTATTTCAGATATTTCATTCACTTTGTGTGTACTGTAAAATACTGTATTTTTTTCCACAGCAAAAACAGGGAAAAATAATACAAAAATTGTGACATGTGAACAAGCCCCAAGTATACAGTACTGGAATTAAAACGGTTTTCCCATGAATAAGCTTAATTTTAAAGTTGATTTTAATCAATAGATCTTGAAATAATAATAATTTCCACAATTGGATGTGTTTATATAAAATGTTCCTGTGCTGAGATAATCTTATAAATGTGCTCCTGCTGTGTACTGTGTAATGTCTGTGTCTGACCATGCAGGGATATGGTCTAATCATACCACAGCTCCTGGGCAGGGGAGAACGCAAAAAAAGAGTATAAAGACAGGACAGCATGGGATCACAGCTGATTCTTTTTGTAAGGCAAAAACATTTCCCTATTTTTTTAAAAATGTTTTTCCTCAAAGAAACAATTATTTGCAATCCTATGCTGTAATGACTGCATATTTTTTTGCTTTCTCTCCCAGTGCCCAGGAGCTGTGGTATGATCAGACCATGTTCCTGTACGGTCAGACACAGACATTACACAGTACACAGCAGGGGCACATCAGCACAGGAACATTTTATATCAACAAATCCAACTGTGGAAATCATTCCAAGATCTAATGATTAAAACTAACTTTGCGAGAAAACCCCTTAAAATGATTGTTTAAAATAATATAAGTGACAAAACATATCCCTTGCTATCCTTACTGTACGGTCTGAGCAGATGGTACATGAAACAAGGATTCGCTTTGGTGTTCACTGAATTTACCATGTCCACCACGTAAGACAGGACAAGGGAGATACCTAAAGCTTCAGGGCCTGGATACAAATCTGTAACAGAGCATCTATCCTACTATGTGCCATTTATAATATTGGTCTCTTCCTATGCGGCAGATGGGTCTTGGCCCCCCTCAGGCACAGGACGCACGTGCGACTTCTACTTATAGCTATGCCTCTGGCCAAAGCATAATACAATATATGCTTGGCAGCTTCCGAGATTCAAAACAATAACATAGCGGACAGGAATAATACAGTGAATCCACGTTACCTGTATCTGAGACAAAGTCAACGGGGTCAGGTTTTTTAACCTTAAGTGGCTTTAAAATTGGTGGCGATACTTCCCGCGTCTTTTTTGATCTCTTTACTATTGGCGTGTCTTCTTCTGAATCTGAAAAGAAACAAACAGTCTGTATAAGACGACTTTGTAACCCCTGAAAATCGTCGTCTTACACGTCGGGTGTCGTCTTTAGTGAAGCACGCTGCAGGTGTTCGGGACGCCCGGGGTATGGAAAAAAGAGAGCGAGCGGCCTGCGCTGCTTCACTGCAGTCCTCAGGAGTAGAGATGAGCGAACCCGAACAGTAAAGTTCCGTACTGATGGGGTTCGAACACCGGGTGTTTGTCGCACTGCCATGTGAATGACAGTGTGGAAAACAGCTTCTGATCAGCGGTGAAATCATGCCCGCCTGTCAGAGAGGCACGGTTCCCACGCTGTCAGAAGACAGTGGGAGCGCTCAGCTTTGATCGGAGGTATGAAGTTTACCTCCGGTCACTAGTGTCAGCTGATGGGACTACTGCTCCCATCATCTGACACCTACTAACGCTAATTACAGTGAGAGCAGGAGCGGCAAATGGAAGTATTCATCAACCGCTCCTGCTCTGTAAAAAAATAATAAATAATAAAAAAAAGTAGGCGTAGGTTCCCCTGTGTGTTTGATAACAGCCAGGCAAAACTAACAGCTGGAGGCTGCAACCCTCAACTGTCGGCTTCAGCAAGGTTGACTATCAATAATAGAGGGGTCCCCACGATGTATTTTTTAAATTATTTAAACAAATAATTTAAAAAAACGGCGTGGGCTCCACCCATTATTGATAACCAGCCTTGCTAAAGTAGACAGCTGGTATTCTCAGGCTGGTAAGGGGCCATGGATATTGCCCCCCCCCAGCCTAAAAATAGCAGTCCGCAGCTGCCCAGAAAAGGCACATCTGTTAGATGCGCCAATTCTGGCACTCTGCCCAGCTCCTTCCCACTTGCACTGTAGCAGTGCAATCGTTATAATAGCGTCAACCAATTCTTGGGATGAAAAATAATAGTAAAAAATTAAATGGCCCAAACTATAAAAAAAAAAAAAAAAAAAAAAAAAACTATGCACTCATCATGTAGGACTTGCTGTTGTCTGTCGCTGTTCTTTGGCTTCATAGTTTATTAGGAAAGATTCAATAAAGCGTCATGTCCATCATTGGCTACCACATTGATACCTTTCCTGGTGTCGCCACCAAAGCAAGCATGCGGTGATTGGAGAGTGTGCCCTTACGATGTCTCACCAACGAGCCAGAACACTGACATGAAAGCAAACATGTGCCAGGGGATCTGTAGAGCACCAGCGAGAGAGTGATAATGAAGACTCATTTATGCAAACAAAACAAATGAGATACCTGAATCATAGATTATCCTCTTCTTCTTGTTACTCTCCTGCTTTTTCTTCTTCAGCTGATCATCGCTGCTGGAACTCTTCAAAAGGAAAAAAATATTTATGTGAAAAGAACGGAAATTACAACAAATAGGCACACCACCCTGCACTATCAGTGCAAGAGAACAGGAGAAGTCCCAAAGCGAATGTTGTCCCTATCTTCAAAAAGGGGAAGAAGGTGGACCCAAGGAACTTTAGGCCTGTGAGCTTAACTTCTATACCAAGAAAGATCTTTGAACAACTTATTAAACAGCTTGTATGTAAGTACTTGGATAAAAATGCAGTAATTAACCAGAGCCAGCATGTGTTTGTAACTAATAAGTCATGATAGACTAATCTAATTTCCATCTATGACAGAATCACTGACTAGGTGGATCAGGGAAATGTGGTAGAAATAGTATATCTTGACTTTCTGCAAAACATTTGACAAAGTATCTCATACTATCCTTATTGAAAAAATGACTAAGTATGGAATGGACAAGGCAACTGTTAGGTGGATTCATAACTGGCTTAGTGATCAGACCCAAAGAGTGGTTGTAAATGGCTGCACATCCAGTTGGAAGAATGTCTCAAGTGGGGTACCACAGGGCTCTGTCATGGGCCCTGTGTTGCTCAACATCTTTATCAATGATTTAGATGAAGGAATTAAGGGTAAACTGATTAAATTTACCGATAACACAAAGCTAGGAGGGATAGCTACTACTAGATTAGAGAGAGGATTCAAAAAGATCTAAACAAACTGGAACTGTGGGCAGCAACTAACAGAATGGTATTTGACAGGGAGAAGAAAATCCAGGCAAGAAAAATGAATGAAGCATATACAAAATGGGAGGAATATAACTAAGCAACAGCACGTGTGAAACAGACTTGGGTACACTAATAGATCACAGACTGCACGAGTCAACAGTGTGATGCAGCAGCAAAAAAAGGCAAACATAATTCTGAGTTGCATTAACAGAAGCATACAGTCTATATCATGTGAAGCAATTATCCCCCTCTACTCCTCCATGGTCAGACCTAATCTGGAACACTGTGTCCAGTTCTAGGCACTAAACTTAAAAAAAAAAAAGACATGAACAAAGAGCGACCAGAATGGTGACCGATCTGCAAACAATGTCCTATGAGGAATGGTTAGAGGATCTGGGAATGTTTCACTTCCAAAAGAGAAGACTGAGAGGAGACTTAATAGCTGTCTACATTATTCTCATTTGCACAAAGAAAGACTAGAAGCAATGGGATGAAACTGAAAGGGAGAAGATACAGATTAGATATTAGAAAAAACTTTTTGACAGTGAGGGTGATGAATGAGTGGAACAGGCTTCCACGAGAGGTGGTGAGTTCTCCTTCAATGGAAGTCTTCTACCAGAGGCTGGACAGACATCTGTCTGGGATGATTTAGTGAATCCTGCATTGAGCAGGGGGTTGGACCAGATGACCCGGGAGGTCCCTTCCAACCCTAACATTCTATGATTCTATGTTCAACAATGGATTTGCACATATTAATATTTGTTACTTTGGACTAGGCCATAAACTTCCTCCATCCTTCGCTATGCATGTCACACGGACAGGAATCCAGTAGTCCAAATTATAAATTAGTACTAGGAGTGAAATTCTGATATTCCTTTATCTTTTTCCCTTATCTATAGATTTAGCGTGCCAGGTACAAAACTGTAGAAATCAGAAGGAATCTGGAGAAGTCAGACAATAGTCATGACCAGTCAGGGGACCAGAACTCGGACCTACGCTGATCTGCCCTATTAGTGTATATAGAGGATGCTTTCTAGCCCGTTCATTCTTCGAAAACCTGAAACGAAATACACTCATTCAAATAGCCAGATATAATCCATTTTCTCTGCAGAAGTTATTACAGGAAATTAGTCTGGAAATGTCTTTTCTGAAAAAATCAGCTGTGGCTCCAGTCTAACAGGGATCCTCTTGTGCAACAATCCTCTTTAACCCCTTTCCAACATCCGCCATACATATATGATGCATTTCGGATGCACAGAGTGGGCACAGAAGCTGACTGTGTTATACAGCTAGCACCTAGTGCTAAATGCAGCGACCAGAGCTAGCTCCAATCACTGCTATTCAATGTGTTAAATGCCACTGTTGATCACTGGCGCCATGTTGAAAAAGGTAAGGGACTCCGAAAATGGTGACACAAACCAATCAAGTTTTTGCTTTCTTGTTTTTTTTTACAAATTTTTGTAACTATACCGGTTAGAAATTGCCATCACCATACTGACTAGTGATGAACAAGTATACTCGTTGCTCAGAGATTTAGTTTTTGTCGTCTCAGCTGCATGATTTGTGGCTGCTTGACAGCCTGATTACATGTGGGGATTGCCTGTTTGTTAGGGAATCCACACATGTATTTAGGCTGTCTAGCAGCCACAAATCATGCAGCTGAGAGGACGAAAACTAAATCGAGCAACGATGCTACTCGCCCATCACTAATACTGATCTACAGAATCATGTTGCCAGGTCATTCTTACTGCATGCTGAGTGCAGTAAAAATAAAACTCAAAAAAATAAAACACAAATTGTGGTGGTGGTGGTGGGGGTTACCATTTTACCAGACTTTCAATTTTAATATATATATTCATTTATATTTTTTCCCAGGCGAGTTGTAGTTTTGAATGACTCCATATCTATCCTTGTACGGTGACGCCTATTGGGTAATTACAAAAGTCATGACGCTTGGAAATAGGGGAAGAAAAATTGAAAGCCTCTTAAAACAATAGGAGGACAATTCATAATCTTTTAATTAGGAATACTAAACATACTAGACATATTTAACAAATGTGAAATCCGAGCAGGTACGCACCCTCGTTCAATCATGAAATAAAGAATTCATCTTACCTTACTGTCTTTTGACTTCCTATGTGTACTAGCTCCATGAGAACTTTTCACATTCTCTTTTTTGTCTTTCTCATTAGTAGATTTCTTGGCAACTGGGCTGACGCCAAAAAACTTCCGAATATCCTTAAATGCATAAGAAAAATTATTTTTTACAAAATTAATACTTAAACCATCTCAGGATCAGGGCAATGTCTTCTGTTTTTGACCCAGGCACATTTTATGATTTTATCATACACGCGCTTTTAGCGGCTACAAAAAAAAATTCTATCATTTGGATATCCAAATAATTTTTGCCACTTTTGCTTCATTTTTATATAATTTTTTGTTGTTGTTAAAATTGTGGATAAATGAAAAGAAAAATAGGAAATATATATATTTTTCACATTATATACTGTATACTGTTATAACCACGAAGGACTGCTACAAAAAAACATTTTCAATTGTGTTCCTTTTCCATAGACATTATTTTTATATATTGGACCTCATTTTTTTCCATGGGTTGAGGCTATAAAACACAATTCGAACTAGGATGGGTTGTTGTTTTTTTTGTTTATTTTACCTTGCGTTTTAATTTATTTCACACAGTCCCCCTTTTGGAAGTCCTAAAAGACCTTCGAGAGGGCATTTGAGCATACTGATATACTATTTTATAGCGAATTTCCCCTGTAACTGGGGCTGGTATATTAGTCCCAGTTGCAGCAGAAATTTAGCTTCCAGGTTGCATAGCAGAGCTGACTGAGTCACCTAGGACCCAGCTCCTGCTCCCACCCTACAAACACCAATTACATGGTCATTAGGTACAGAGAAGGAAGCGCTGACAAGGCTTCCTAATCACTATACACTGCAATCAGAAAGGCAAATATGATAAATCAGGTATACTTCACTATGAAGAGCCTGGCTGTGTCTGTCAGAAGGCTCCTCACCGTGACAGATGCACAATCTCCTGCAAACAACATAGGGTATGTGCACATGTTAAGTATTTAAGAAATTTCTGCACCCACTTGGCTGGTAAAATACACGTGTTTTTGGTGCAGATTTTTCCCCACTCATTTGTGTGTAGCAAAAACACTGAAAGAATTGGACATGCTGCAGATTTACATCTGCATCAAAATTACGAGTCAAAAATAAGTAACATCTGTATGAGTTCAGGTTTCCCATTCACTCTTGGGGTCATCAGGAAAAACCCTTCAGGATCACCCTCAAACTGACTGTAGACCTAGAATGGCATAGTGTTTTGCACAGTGCAACTAGTCAGTGTCTGCCCCCCACCGCCATTACCCTAACTGGGTAATAAAAAAAATTAATTGTGAATATACTCTTATGTGGCTTCTGCTCCAAAATCCGTATCAAAAACGCAAACGGTTTGATTTTAATGGGAAATACGGGATGTCGATTTTGGACAAGATTTGAATACCACATTTTACTTCTTTGCAGATTTCTCTTGGAAATTGCATCAAATTTGACACTAAAGTTAAAGGATGCAAAGAAATGCATGAAGGACTGTCTAAAGGGAATCTGTCAGAGGGTTTTGTTATGTAATCTGATAGTAGCATGATGTAGGAGCAGAGCAAATGATTTCAGTGATGTGTCACTTACTGGGCTGTGTGTTGATGTTTCAATAAAATCAGTGTTTTATCAGCAGGAGATTATCACTACAAGACTAGGTGTCTCATACCTCATAGTCAACTGCTCTGTTTAACCATACCCCTCCACTGATTGGCAGCTTTTAGTCAATATAAGGTATACACAGAAAACTGCCAATCAGTGGTGTGGGTGGTGTTATACGGAGCTCAGTATTCGGAGAACGGGTAAATCTATGCAGAGAAAACAGGGATTTTATCACAATCCCTGCACAAAGTAAACTAAGAGATACAGCGCTGATATCACAGTCTGTGCCCATTCATCATGCTATTCTCAAACGGGGTAGACAAAACGTGGTGACGCACTCCTATTAAAAACTGCAACAAAAACTGACATGGATTTCTGATACAGATGTTACCTGAAAGAAAGCCAAATCAGATGTTTTCACCTTAAAAAAAAAGAAGAAAAAAAAAAACTCTGCGAGACTGCCTTTAGGACTCCTTAATGGCAAATTTAATCAAGGCTGGGTTCACCCAAGCATATAAAAGAATAGTCCAATTTGCATGGAAAAAAAAAATGGACGAATTTCACCTGTACGGTGGTTTCTATGCTATCCGTATGGAATCCAATGTTTTACATCACCAGTTATTAACATTGACAAGACCAAATACAGTTTTCTACATTAGGATTGCAATGGATCAGTAAAGAATGGATGCTACATGGCTGATCCGTGCGGGATACACCTTTTTTTGGACACCCATAGACTATAATAGAGGAATTCTTATCGAACAATCAACAGATTGCCAAATCACGAGAGTCTGAAAATGCCGACTGGACCATTGACGTGAGCGCAAGTATGAAAAGCTATTTAGCATGTGACCGCATGTCCGCATATCGCATCCATCCAGTCATGTGACTGTTCACTCAAGCTGGAAAAAGAGGGCAATCCTGACAATGTGCATATTGCAGACTGTTGAGATTTGGCAATCTGTAGTAACATCGACTAGAGAAATTCAAGCTCAGCCGGAAAATCCCTTTAAAAACAAATATCCATTACGACCATTTTTACTACTTCCATTCTACGGCTATATTCAAACATCTATTTTTTTTTTTTTTTTTCACCATATTTTTTCTCATTAGCTTTAAAATTGAAAAAGGTAAATGGGCCTGAACCTTTTTTTACCTCATTATATAGGGCTAACTGGTGAAATGTCCCCTTTAATGGCAAGAGCCATACTTGAAGACTACGCATGGAGTTGCCATTTGCAAGTACGGCTCTTGCCATCAAAGGGAACATTTCACCAGTTAGTGTCACGCTGTATAGCAGATATATATATGTGATGTCAGTAATCTATATCAAAAGGGCAACATACTATATAACATGCGCATAGATATATGATAACATAGATTTACCTGACAGAATGTCCAGTGGGTCAAAACGGAATCCGTTATACGCTGTCTCCGGCTAGAGGGTGACCGGGGTCTAAGCTGACCCTAAACTGGGGTCCTAACTAATCCCTCAACCTGGAGGTACTGTTAAAGGTACAGAGGTCCAGGCCACCAGCGTAAACCCTGTCTCCTATCAATCCCTGCCAACTGTATTCTAGTCCTAAGAAGGACCCTGAATACCACCAAAGGGAATGAACAGGTAACGGTTAATGAACAGAAAGACATACAAGAAAGACAAGAAATAAAGTAAATAAAGTCTTACATACAACACTCACACACAGTAGGAACACCTAAGGTCTCAGAGATAAACTATAAGCTGTAAGAGTAAAAACAACTAAGGAGCTCTTAGCTTAAGTATTCCCAGAACCGATCCAGTCTGCTAGACTACATGAATGCTTTCACCGGCCTCTAACACCCAGACTGGCAGGAATATAAAGGAAACTAATTAGAACATAATCAAAAGCAGCCGGGCGAGGCTGCACCTAGCCTTAGCAAAGAGCTAGGTAAAATTAACTCTCTCATTACCAAAAAACAAAGAACCAGCAACTCAGCTGTGAGAAGTCAGAATGTGCAATCGCGACGATCTTTGTGGCGATGCACCCATGACAGTACCCCCCCTTCTACGAGGGGCCTCCGGACCCTCAGGGCCAGGTCTGCCCGGGTGAGTTATGTGAAAGGTCCGAACCAATCGATCTGCGTTAACATCAGACGCAGGGACCCACGTCCCTCCTCAGGACCATACCCCCTCCAATGAACTAAGTACTGAAGGGATCGGCGACTGAGACGTGAGTCAATGATTTTCGACCCATGAATTTCCACGTTATCATTGACCACCACTGAAGGAGGTAGGTGACGGTATGACTGGTGCCACATACTTTTTAAGTAATGACTTGTGAAACACATTATGATTTTTAAACGTAGGAGGGAGGTCCAGACGAAATGCCACAGGATTAATTATGGAACTGATCCTGTACGGCCCGATGAATCTGGGACCCAACCTCCAGGAGGAAACTTTAAGTTTTATATTCCTGGTAGACAACCACACCAGATCGTTCACCTTCAGATCCCGACCAGAAACTCTCCCCCCATCAGCCATCCGTTTGTAACGGTTCTCCGTAACCTTCAGTCTTAACTGATCTGGAACTATCAGTCTCCCTGGAAGTCCCACAGGGGCGTCCCCCTGAGCCCCACAACACTCCCCCTCAAGCTCAGAGCACACAGCCGACACCACAACTCCTCCTGAGGAACAGGAACCGGATCATCCATCCTCCCGGTCCCCGGGAAAGTACGAGATAAGGCATCAGGAAGCAACTTTATTGAGCAGTCATATGCGCGATGAGGAGGTAACTCTTTACACCCCTCCTCTGAGAACATCTCCCCAAAGTCCTCCAGAAAAGGAGGCAAAGTCCTAGGCACAACCGCACCGATGACCGTGCTCATGCAGTTATTCTTGCAAAATTCACCCCACTGGCTTATCTTTCTGGATTGCCAATCAATCACTGGGTTATGTTTAGCCAACCAAGGAAGTCCCAACACAATAGGAGTAGGTAGACCCTCCAACACATAACAAGACAATTGCTCTTTATGTATTGCCCCTACTCGAAGATCTGTTATGAACAGCTTGTACCAAGCTACCTTGACCAAGAGGTCTAGAATCAATAGAGAGTATAGGGACCGGTTTGGCCAATACACTCAGTTGCATACCATGCACCTGGGCAAACCGAGCGTCCACCAGATTAGCCCCGGACCCACTATCAAGAAAAACAGAAATCCTCTCAGTTCTAGTACCAATCACCACCTCCGCAGGCACGAGAAACTGAGAGGGATTTGGGGACGAAATACACACTCCCAGGTTAACTCCTTGGCTCAAAGAGGTCCGGGATGGACACCCCCCAACAAAATGTCCCTCTCTCCCGCAAAAGAAACACCTTCTAGTCTTGCGGCGCACCGCCGATTCCCTCCTACAAAATGATGTCCCTCCCAACTGCATGGGTTCCTCAGAACAGACCAGGGGAACCTCAGTATAAGGGACTTTAGTAGTAGGTGGAGTCATCACGGGGGGCGGAGTTACCTCGCGTCTTCCCCGAAGTCGTCTATCAATGCGAATAGCGAGGGCCACAGCAGCCTCCAGTGATGGAGGAGAATCATACTGAGCCAACACATCTTTTAATTTGTCAGACAACCCTTGACAAAACTGGCTCCTAAGAGCTGGGTCATTCCACTGAGTATCTGTTGCCCATCTACGGAACTCAGAAGAATATTCCTCCGCTGGACGATTTCCTTGCCGTATTTTACGTAACCTTGTTTCAGCAAGGGAGACTCGATCCGGATCATCATATACCAGACCCAGGGCAGTAAAAAAATCGATCCACTGACTGGAGATCTGGGGAGCCTGGAGGAATAGAGAACGCCCAAGATTGAGGGTCCCCTTGTAAGAGCGAGATAACAATTCCCACCCTCTGCTCTTCACTCCCAGATGACCGAGGCCGCAGCCGAAAGTACAATTTACATGCCTCCCGGAAAGTAAAAAATTTGTCCCGCCCACCAGTGAACCTGTCCGGGAGAGCAACCTTAGGTTCAGATCTGGTTTGCTCCGGGGGGGACAAAACCTTGGACTTAATGTCTGCAAATTCCATGGACAACCCCTGCAACTGCCGGGCCAGCTGGGCTACTGGATCCATGACAGCTGGGGAGAATCTTTAGTTAGGCCGGTGAAAATGTCACGCTGTATAGCAGATATATATATGTGATGTCAGTAATCTATATCAAAAGGGCAACATACTATATAACATGCGCATAGATATATGATAACATAGATTTACCTGACAGAATGTCCAGTGGGTCAAAACGGAATCCGTTATACGCTGTCTCCGGCTAGAGGGTGACCGGGGTCTAAGCTGACCCTAAACTGGGGTCCTAACTAATCCCTCAACCTGGAGGTACTGTTAAAGGTACAGAGGTCCAGGCCACCAGCGTAAACCCTGTCTCCTATCAATCCCTGCCAACTGTATTCTAGTCCTAAGAAGGACCCTGAATACCACCAAAGGGAATGAACAGGTAACGGTTAATGAACAGAAAGACATACAAGAAAGACAAGAAATAAAGTAAATAAAGTCTTACATACAACACTCACACACAGTAGGAACACCTAAGGTCTCAGAGAAAAACTATAAGCTGTAAGAGTAAAAACAGCTAAGGAGCTCTTAGCTTAAGTATTCTCAGAACCGATCCAGTCTGCTAGACTACATGAATGCTTTCACCGGCCTCTAACACCCAGACTGGCAGGAATATAAAGGAAACTAATTAGAACATAATCAAAAGCAGCCGGGCGAGGCTGCACCTAGCCTTAGCAAAGAGCTAGGTAAAATTAACTCTCTCATTACCAAAAAACAAAGAACCAGCAACTCAGCTGTGAGAAGTCAGAATGTGCAATCGCGACGATCTTTGTGGCGATGCACCCATGACAGTTAGCCCTATATAATGGCGTTCCTGCTACCCCTTGACATAAGTTCCCATACAGATGAAGACTTTTCTAAGTGAGGATTGGCATTAGTTAGGACCTGGAAAACGAGAAACGCATTAACGTGGCTTCCAGGTACACATAAATTGGCCATTTTATGCGCTAAGCTTTCTCAATTTTTCACATTTCTTTGGCAGTGATGCAATTCATTTTTCATATCTCATGTTTGCAAGCTATAGCGCTCCAGAGTGCAGCCTTTTTTGTTTGAGTGTATATGAGTTGGTGACTCTAGGTTAAGCACCTGTTCACACTTGGTCTGTGTTTGGATGTGACAGTCAGTGTTTTGAAATATGTATTCATACCCCTTGATATGAGCCTGGGAGCAGCGCCAGTTCAGTCACCATTCTGAGTATAGACAGCGGCGCACTGACTGACACTGGCAGCGACCTGACCTCGATACTCAGAGCGGTGACTGAACCCATGCTGGCGCTGCCACCGGGCTCATATCAAGGGGCAGCAGGAACACCATTATATAGGGCTAACTGGTGAAATGTTCCCTTTAAGGCCACGTTCACACGTTCAGTATTTCGCATCAGCATTTGTAAGCCAAAACCAGGAGTGGGTGATAAATACAGAAGTGGTGACATGTTCCTATTATATTTTTCCACTTCTGATTTTGGCTTACAAACACTGATAAAAAAACCTCACCAAATACTGAATGTGTGCACGTGCCCTCATGGCAAGAGTCGCACTTGTAAATGGCAACTCCACGTCCAGTCTTCATTAGGATGTGGCAGCCGCAATGCTTTGCAAAACAGCAGTCAAAGGACCGCAGTTCTCCAGAGTTAGGAGTCTAGCCTATCATACATTACTGGGAAATTCTGTGGATATGGAATAAACATCTAAAGCGAGAGACCCCCTCCATTGGGATGTTTTTTTTTTGGATCAATAGGTCCAACCAGTGATCGCCAGCTCGGTGGTTCTCTCCATCCGTAGGGCTTTCGCAATGACTAGTGCATGCTGTCATCTCCCGCCTCGAATACTGCAACCTCCTGCTCTGTGGCCTCCCTTCTAACACTATTGCACCCCTCCAATCTGACTCCAATAAACTGCTATTCCCCGGCCTCTCCTCTCTGTCAATCCCTGCACTGGCTCCCCATTACCCAGAGTTTCCAGTTCAAAACCCTAACCATGACATACAAAGCCATCCACAACCTGTCTCCTCCATACATCTGTGACCTCGTCTCCCGGTACTTACCTGCACGCAGCCTCCGATCCTCACAAGATCTCCTTCTCTACTCCCCTCTTATCTCCTCTTCCCCAAACGCATACCAGATTTCTCCCGCACATCATCACTTCTCTGGAACTCTCTACCACAACATATCAGACTCTCGCCTACTGAGGAAACCTTCAAAAGGAACATGAAGACCACCTACCTCTTCGACAAGCCTACAACCTGCTGTTACCCTCGTTCCACCCTAACGCTGCACAGCCAGCTCTACCATCACCCATCCCTTGTAGACTGTGATTATTGTATTTGTTCTTTATTATGTATACCTCTGTCCACACGTAAAGCGCCATGGAATAAATGGCGCTATACTAAACAATAAAAATGAGGAATTGGAAGAAGTAACCAGATACAGATGCGCCCTGCACTCCAAAGTCTATTGTACTGACAAAGACTGTTGTGCTTGTCACCGCAGCTGCAGTGCCCTCAGGACGCACCAGCCACGCCAACTCCTTGTGCCCACAGTCCTGAGAATCTGAAGCTTGCGACCCCAATGCAAAACCTCCAACAAGACCCCGAACCATCAGGGATAGTATTGGTTTTTTCGTATAGGACAAAGGGTCCTTTTGGGGCCCCTCTAGGCGCCAAGACCTGCGTGCGACTGCAACCCCTGCACCCACTGTAGTTACTCCCCTTGTAGTGAGCACAACAATCTAATTAGTGGATCAGTGACAATGGCTGTAGACTGGAACACCCCTCGAAGACGCGCTGTATCGTGAATATTGTAGGGAGGTGCCCTCATTATTCCGCCAGTGCCCTAATCCCTGTGCCGCCTAAGAAACGATACTCCCTGCACCTCTCTTTTCCTGGTACCAGCTGTGGCAGTTTTGCAACAGTCCATTAAACAGGTATGACTTCTGTGGTGGGGATGTAATGGCGGCCACCCTGCTGCCCTACATACAGGTAAGCAGACATGCTGGGGTCACCACCAGGTCCTGTCACCAGCAGGCAGCTCTGCAGTATGGTGCAGGCCCCGGGACACAGCAGTGCTGGAGCAATAGTTACCATCATTGGCTGCACCAGACACAACGACCTGATAAAGTTTTGTTGACTAGTTAAAAAAAATAGCTGTTTACATCTGACATCACGTGGTGTCCGCGTCTCAGCCAATGAGCGTGAGTGCAGCGTTCACGCAGTTGACAGCCTGATTTGACCAATGAGCGTCTCCCTGCGAGCACGCAACACGCGTGTGGAACTACAAGGCCCAGTATGCAGCCGCGGAGACAATGACATCACTGGCACCAACGCCATGAGGCCTGGCCACCTGTAACCAGGGTTACGTGTCCCGAGCTCTCCGCTCCGGTGTATGACGTCTGCAGGACACGCCGCTCATCCCCGGGCCCGAGCACACTGCGCAGCCGATAATCCGCCACCTCCATCCGGTGCACCGCAGCCAGGGCGGGCGGCCAGCCTGCACTCACCATGACCGGGAGCTGCGCTCTCCTCTCCCGCCACTGCCGGTCCCCTGCACCCCGCACTTGGCGCCAACTCTCTACGTTCAAGCGCCCGCCGGGACCCTCCCACCATCTCCGCCTCGCGTGTGACTGACATGCGCAGGGAAACGGGGTCACTGACCGCCCCCATCCAACCTGCAGCGGAGTGTACGCAGCTCCCCTGCGCAGGAGGAGTCCCGGCACCGGGTGCAGCTGCTCTGCGGGAGATGCGGACATTGTTACTTTTGTTTTGTGCTTTCTTTACATTTGTAACAAACTAACATTAAAAAGAAATGACACAAACATCCTGATAGCTGCAGCCGATCACCGCACCTAGCTGCAGCGGTCCCAGGCCTGACCTGCCGCCTCAGTCCCTGTCACCTCAGTCCCTCTGAGCCGCTCCATTTCAGTTCTTATGACCAGCGCCTCCTCAGTCCCTGTCACCTCGGTCCCTGTAACCCCCATCACCTCGGTCCCTGTGACCTGCTTCATCTCGGTCCCTGTAACCCCCATCACCTCAGTCCCTGTAACCCCATCACCTCAGTCCCTGTAACCCCCATCACCTCGGTCCCTGTAACCCCCATCACCTCGGTCCCTGTAACCCCCATCACCTCGGTCCTGTGACCTGCTTCATCTCGGTCCCTGTAACTCCATCACCTCGGTCCCTGTAACCCCCATCACCTCAGTCCCTGTAACTCCATCACCTCGGTCCTGTAACCCCATCACCTCGTCCTGTAACCCTCACCTCGGTCCCTGTAACCCCCATCACTCGGTCCCTGTGACCTGCTTCATCTCGGTCCCTGTAACTCCCATCACCTCGGTCCCTGTAACCCCCATCACCTCAGTCCCTGTAACTCCCATCACCTCGGTCCCTGTAACCCCCATCACCTCGGTCCCTGTGACCTGCTTCATCTCGGTCCCTGTAACTCCCATCACCTCGGTCCCTGTAACCCCCATCACCTCAGTCCCTGTAACTCCCATCACCTCGGTCCCTGTAACCCCCCTCACCTCGGTCCCTGTAACCCCCATCACCTCAGTCCCCGTGGCCTGCTTCATCTCGGTCCCTGTAACCCCCATCACCTCAGTCCCTGTAACCCCCATCACCTCGGTCCCTGTAACCCCCATCACCTCAGTCCCTGTAACCCCCATCACCTCGGTCCCTGTAACCCTGTCACCTCAGTCCCTGTAACCCCCATCACCTCAGTCCCCGTGGCCTGCTTCATCTCGGTCCCTGTAACCCCCATCACCTCAGTCCCTGTAAGCCCCATCACCTCGGTCCCTGTAACCCTGTCACCTCAGTCCCTGTGACCCCCATCACCTCGGTCCCTGTAACCCTGTCACCTCAGTCCCTGTAACCCCCATCACCTTGGTCCCTGTGACCTGCTTCATCTCGGTCCCTGTCACCTCAGTCCCGTGGCCTGCTTCATCTCGGTCCCTGTAACCCCCATCACCTCGTCCCTGTAACCCTGTCACCTCAGTCCCTGTGACCTGCTTCCTCTCGGTTCCTGTAACCCCCATCACTTCAATCCCTGTAACCCCCATCACCTCAGTCCCTGTAACCCCGTCACCTCGTTCACTGTGACCCGCGCCACCTCAGTCCCTGTGACCCGCGCCATCTCAGTTCTTATGACCAGCGCCACCTCAGTCCCTGTAACCCTGTCACCTCGGTCCCTGTGACCCGCTCAGTTCTTATGACCAGCGCCTCCTCAGTCCCTGTCACCTCGGTCCCTGTAACACCCATCACATCAGTCCCTGTAACCCCATCACCTCGATCCCTGTGACCTGCTTCATCTCGGTCCCTGTAACCCCCATCACCTCAGTCCCTGTAAGCCCAATCACCTCAGTCCCTGTAACTCTGTCACCTCGGTCCCTGTGACCTGCTTCATCTCGGTCCCTGTAACCCCCATCACCTCAGTCCCTGTAAGCCCCATCACCTCGGTCCCTGTAACCCTGTCACCTCAGTCCCTGTGACCCCCATCACCTCGGTCCCTGTAACCCTGTCACCTCAGTCCCTGTGACCTGCTTCATCTCGGTTCCTGTAACCCCCATTACGTCGGTCCCTGTAACCCCGTCACCTCGGTCCCTGTGACCCGCGCCACCTCAGTCCCTGTGTCCCGTACCATCTCAGTCCCTGTGACCCGCGCCATCTCAGTTCTTATGACCAGTGCCACCTCAGTCCCTGTAACCCTGTCACCTCGGTCCCTGTCACCTCAGTCCCTGTAACCCTGTCACTTCGGTCCCTGTAACCCTGTCACCTCGGTCCCTGTGACCCGCACCACCTCAGTCTCTGTGTCTCACTCCATCTCAGTACCTGTGACGTGCTTCACCTCAGTCCCTGTGACCTGCGCCACCTCAGTCCCTGTGTCCCACTCCACCTCAGTCCCTGTGACCTGCGCCACCTCATTCCTTGTGACCTGCGCCACCTCAGTCCCTGTCACCTCGGTCCCTGTAACCCCCATCACCTCGGTCCCTGTAACCCCGTCACCTCGGTCCCTGTGTCCCGTACCACCTCAGTCCCTGTGAGCCGCGCCATCTCAGTTCTTATGACCAGCGCCACCTCGGTCCCTGTAACCCTGTCACCTCGGTCCCTGTGACCCGCACCACCTCAGTCCCTGTGTCCCACTCCATCTCAGTCCCTGTGACGTGCGCCACCTCTGTCCCTTTGTCTCACTCCACCTCAGTCCCTGTGACCTGCGCCACCTCAGTCCTTGTGACCTGCGCCACCTCAGTCCCTGTGACCCACTCCACCTAAGTCCCTGTGACCCACACCAACTCAGTCCCTGTGACTCCGCCACCTCCGTCCCTGTGACCCGCTCCATCATAGTCCCTGTGACTCCGCCACCTCGGTCCCTGTGTCTCGCTCCACCTCAGTCCCTGTGTTTCTCTCCACCTCAGTCCCTGTGACCCACTCCATCTCGGTCACTTTGACCCGCTCCATCATAGTCCCTGTGACCGGCGCCACCTCAGTCCGTGATGCCCGTCTCCTCGGTCCATGTGATCCACTCCACCTCAGTCCCTGTGACCCCCTCCATCTTAGTCCCTGTGACCGGCGCCGACTCGGTCCCTGTGACCCCCGTCACCTCGGTCCATGTGACCCACTCCACCTCAGTCCCTGTGACCTGAACTAACTCAGTCCCTGTGACCGGTACCACCTTGGTCCCTGTCGTACCACCTCAGTGCCTGTGAGGAACCGCCATATATGATGGCCTATCGCTATGGAGGAGCAATCTTCTAGTTATCACCTTCCCGCCACAGACAATTTTCTCTTTTTTTATGTCACTTCTTCCCTTTTTTCAAGAGCCATAACTTTTTTTTAAATTTTCAGCTTGTTTTTCTGCTGGACGAGTTGTCGTTTTGATAGCCACCATTCGTTTTACAAATTAAGGGCTTGATTGATGTAGGCATGTACGCCAGAATCCTAGTTTAAGGCTTCTTTTACACTTGCTGTGTTTTTTGCAGGCTGTATTGCCGTAATTTTCATGGTCTTCCGCAAAAACGGGCCGCAAAAATCTTCTCGGATCACCATTTTTCTGGTTTGGAATAGGTTTTGAAAAGTCGAAAAAAAAAAAAAAGGAAATTGTAAAAAAAATTGAAAACAAAAATACAGCGTCCCGCAAATACGGTCTTCACGGTGTACCGCAAAATCAACACACTGGGCAAGCTTCCATTGTTTTTGCGGCCCCATTGATTTCAATGGGGGCCGTGTCCATAAAGCGTGAAAAATATCGAGCTTGATATTTTTTCACGGCTGTAAATAAAGCCCTCACGGCGCTCCGACAAATTTTTACCGCCCGTTTTTGCGGCCCCATAGAGATCTATTGGGGCCGCAAAAACACGGCAAGTGTAAAAGTGACACTTTAAAGGGACCCGGTGACCAGGTTTGGCCGATATGAGATAAGACCACCACTTTCTGGCCGGATATGCAGCGTTCTATAGTGCTTTTTATCTTCCCCCGACCTGCAAGACCAGAAAAAGCTTTTATTATACTCGCCTGCGGGCCGGTCCTGTGTGATGGGTGTCGCTGGTCATGGTCCAGCGTCTCCCTTCTACTGATGGGTCGTTCATGAACGAACCAAGACAAAGTCGGCTCCCTGCTGTGAGCGATGGGAGCCGGCTCCCCAGTACGAGTCACTAAATTCTCTGAATGGCTCTCGCTGAGCGTAAAATTACGGTGTTTGACGGACTTGACACGCCCACCCAAACCAAACTCTGACCACTCATCAATTTAATTGGCTAACCGTGAGTATGGAGTGTTTTGCCATGAGTGCGAGGTTTCGCACACATTAATGTCATTTTAAATATTTGTTCACCAATTGTGAACACATATTTAATAGGGATCCAAAAGAGTCGGCTCTTTCTAGTGAGCAGAGTCAGATCACCAAAAAGAGATGGACTACACCATCACTACTCCCTTCATCTTGCTGCAACAGATTTCAATGAATCCTGGACAAGTATTGCCACAAATGTCTGATAAATGTGAGTCCGTATATTCACCGAACCAAACTAGATGGCATCTGAGGGGTTAATGTGAGATGTAGCAGTAACTCAGGTGTACATTACAACCTGCTGCAACCCTGATCATGTAAGTTCTAATGCAGAAAGTTGCATCCCATCAGGATGTATGTGAGTTTTCATTAAAGGGAATCTGGTACCAGGTCTTTGCTACCCTATTTGAGAGCAGCATAATTTAGGGGCAAATACCCTTATTCCAGCGATGTCACTTGCTGGGCTGCTAGTTTTGATAACCTGTTGTTAATACAGTGATTTTATCACTAGAGGACTAGTAAACCTGCTGTCAGGTAGTCCTCCATATTCATGAGCTCTCTGTAACTGTTGCAAGTTTACCGTGACAGAAAGGGACCAGAAGACGGCAGCGTCTGATTTTACACACTCTTGCACTGAACAGAAGCACTTCTTCATATTAAACAGTACAGGTTTCTTTTAGGAGTGCAGAGGTTAACTGTTTAGCTTGGAGTCTCTAGATTCTCTGCTTGGATGATCTCGGCTGTTCAGTATTGACCACTCCCCCCTCCTATATTCGCCTCTGGCAACCTGGATTGCCAGTGTTAGTCTTGTACTGCCTGGTGAAGAGCGGAGGAGTCGGTTGTTGGTAGAGGTGTTTGGAGTGTTTATCTTTGCCTGTTGCTAGGTGTTTTAGCTGTGTGCAATCCCTTTTCCTCTCCTATTTAGTTTCCCTACCTTTTGTACCTGGTGCTCCTCTTTGCTGTCTGTGAGTGCATATTTGTATGATTGGTATATTCATTTACCTCTGTGCGTCTTCCCTTGTTAGCCTGGTTGGTGTATATACATACACTATTCCCCCCATTTCCCTGGGTGGGGAAGGGTACAGATATAGGGCTAAATTCAGGAGTTCAGCAAGGTACATGGCCCCAGCATCTCCACCATCAGAAGTAAACTTGGGAGCAGGGATAGCTAGGGCGCCCCCAGCGTTAAGGACAGGGAAGGGGCCCCTGGCTCTGAGTAATCTGACAACAGAAACATGACAATAATGCCACCCCCACAACTGATTGGCAGCTTTCTGCCTATGCACAGTGTACACAGAAAGCTGCCAATCAGTGGTGGGGATGGGTTATATGTAGCTCAGCAATCAGAGAACTGCTAGATCTGCAACAGATAAAAAAGTTTTTAATCAAAACTGCAGCACGCAGCCCAGTAATGACACATCGCTGGAATCAAGGTCTCTGTCTCTATGTCAGCGGATTTTAAAAGTACGGTATGTTTTTCTCTGAAATGCCATAGTGTTTCATGGTCAAATATACCAGGCTGGAGTCAGACACGGTGCCCGTGGATCGGGCAGAATGTATCAGCTGTCAGGTTCCCTTTAAACTTGAACAACTTAATTCTCCAAAAAAAAGTAGCTGGAATACCCCTTTAAGCATTGACTTAGCTGAAATGGATCCTAATAAGGCTTATAAAACACATACAAATATTACAACGAAAAGGAAACCACTTCCGTGCGCTGACATGCTTCACAAACATCACAAGCACATCTGGCAAAATCACCACATCCTCTGAACATCACTTTCAGGCCTCATACTCACTGGCGCCGAAAACGGATGAAAATCAGACGATAAAAAATCGGATGCAAATCTGACCAATGTTAGTCAATGGGTGAGTTCTCATTAGCAATTTTTTTCTCATCAGATATTGGTGTGAGAAAAAAATCGCAGCTTGCTGCGATTTGATGCGATTTTGGGATGAAAATCGCCAATGCAAGTCAATGGGTGCGATTAAAAAACGAACAGCACTCGCACCATGCACGTGCTGTCCGATTTATATGCACCAGTCTCCTTTGAAAAGCGGTAATTCATCCCCGGCTACTGTAAAATCACACTGACAGCTCACAAAACAGTAGATACATACACATAGAATACATATATATATTATATATATATATATATATACATGTCATTGTAACACATACATATATATATATTTATAGTTCTTACACTTCTACATACTGTAATAGCCGCTAATTCAATTGCCGGCTTTTGTGAAATCACAGAAGCCGACATGAAATGATACATTGTTTCCACACAGTTAACCATGTCATTTCCTGTATTTTGATATATGGTTTGAACTTACAATTACATGAGTGTATTTGTACAAAATTTCAGACATGTAGGGGTTAATTAAAGGTGTAAATTCGTTGAAAAAAATGCGTGGGCTCCCGCTGTATTTTCTCCACCAGACAGACAAAGCAAGCGAGTGGGGGCAGATAATAATAGCCTAGGGAGGGTACATTTTTTTTGTGCCCCCCCTGGCTACTAACATCTGCCCCCAGACACCCCAGAAAGGGCAAATCTATAATTAGATTCGCCCTTTCTGGCACTTTGCCCGTCTATTCCCATTGCCCTGTAGCGGTGGCGAATGGGTTAATAAGGCGTTAATGTCACCTTAGTATTGAAAGGTGACCTTAAGGCAGGTTAATAATTGAGAGCTGTCAATTAGACAACTATCAATTATTAATCCTATTGAAGTAAATAAAAAAACACAAACACACTTTAAGAATAAATAATTTTAATGAAATCAAAACACATATTTTTGACCATCTTTTATTTCACTCTTAATCCGTTCGAAGCCCTTGTTCTTCTAAAATAAATATAAAATAATAAAACAACATTATTCTTACCTATCTGGCGATCTGTCACGTCCCACGATGTAATCCTTCACAAAGGGTTAACTAGCAATCAGCTAATCAGCGCAAGTAATCCTGCGTGCTCATCTGATAGCTCCTGAATGAATGAGCTTATCTCCTGCCGACAGGAGAGGATGTGATTCATGAATGAAGCTTAATTGATTGTATCCACTTTCACCTTAGGTCAGGTCACTGAAGTGAAAGTGGCAATAAATCAATTATGCTCCATTCATGAATCTATTCCTCTCCTTTCACTGGGAGAGGGTTACAACTTGGAGACAGCATTAGCTCTCTGCAAGCTGTAACCTGTTAACCCTTTCTGATGGATTACACCGTGGGACCTGACTGTACATCGGATTGGTAAGAATAATTTTGCTTTTTTATTTTATTTTTATTACAGGAAATGGTTTTAGCAGGAAAATAAAATATGGTCAAAAACTGTGTGATTATTTCATTAAACTTATTTTTTATTAAACTGTGTGTGTTTGATTTTTGTATCATACAATAGGATTAATAATTGATAGTTGTCTAATTGACAGCTATCAATTATTAACCTGCCTTAAGGTCACCTTTCAATACTAAGGTGACATTAACGCCTTATTAACCCATTCGCCACCGCTACAGGGCAATGGGAATAGACGGGCAAAGTGCCAGAAAGGGCAAATCTAATTATAGATTTACCCTTTCTGGGGTGTTTGGGGGCAGATGTTAGTAGCCAGGGGGGGGCACAAAAAAAATGTACCCTCCCTAGGCTATTATTATCTGCCCCCACTCGCTTGCTTTGTCTGTCTGGTGGAGAAAATACAGCGGGAGCCCACGCATTTTTTTTCAACGAATTTACACCTTTGATTAACCCTACATGTCTGAAATTTTGCACAAATACACTCATGTAATTGTAAGTTCAAACCATATATCAAAATACAGGAAATGACATGGTTAACTGTGTGGAAACAATGTATCATTTCATGTCGGCTTCTGTGATTTCACAAAAGCCGGCAATTGAATTAGCGGCTATTACAGTATGTAGAAGTCTAGGAACTATAAATATATGTATATATATATGTCACAATTACATATATATATATATGTATTCTATGTGTGTATATGTATTCTTTCTATTCTTTATTAAAGCTGTCAGTGTGATTTTACAGTAATGCCAGGGATGAATTAGCGGCTATTATACTATGTAGAAGTGTATGACCTATATATATATATATATATATATTAGATGTATATATATATATTATATATATAATTATTTGCTTTTTGTGAAAAATTTTTTTTACAATGTGATTTTTACATGACTTTTTACATAGAGATAACTGCTCTATGTAAAACTTCATGTTAAAATCGCATTGCATACAGATGGAAAACTGACAGAAAACGCATGGTGCGATTTAAAATCGCATCAAAATCGCATGCCTTTTTACAACAAATGTACCGTTTTTTTCCTGCAGAAAACGGACCGATTTTTTTCCAGCCAGTGAGTGTGAGGCCTCACTCACAATATGAGGTCAATCGTCATCTTTATAGTCAATGAAACTTCATGGTAGTCAGCAGTGACAACGAAAGTTGTGTAATAGAAACCGTCTCAATTCTCTGCTAGTCACAGTGCACAAAAGACAGAAAAAAAACTCTGTAAAACTCGTGTTACAGAAGGCAAACTGACAAAATAATGCCAGTCTTTGGTCATTCATCATGTGCAGTAATTTTTAGATTTATTTTAAATCAATCTTCTTTGTTGTCTTCTGGCATTCATTACTATTTTATTTTGCGCCAAATTGTTCAAAATAGCGCACCTTTCACGAAGCTCACAGTCTTTATTTCTGTTTTTAATGTTTTTTAGATTTTTTTTTTTTAATCTCATGTTTTGTAAAATGACACAATATTTGGTGTACATAAAATCACTCCAGGGAGGGACTAGAGTAATCTTGCAACAAATTAAGCTAAAATATCTCTACATCCTAAACTCTAACCATAGTGGAAAATAATAAAAAAAAAATGCATATAAAATCCACTTTAAACAGGCGCAACTTTTAAAAAAAGAATAAGGCTCAAATTAAAAATAGGCAAAAAATTAGATAAAAATCAGGTGTCAATGCAATAATGAATTGGCCCCATAATATTCACACATTATTCACAGGTTCTTCCTCTCAGACGCATACAATAGCACAAAAATTCACCCACTCAGCTGCTATCCTGGTCATAGCCATTCTGGTCATTCCTGAATGTGTATTAAATTGTGTCCAGATACCCAGTGTGAGACTGGGGTGCCAATAGCCCAACCAGTAGCATTGATTTTGGGGGTCCACATTTTATCTACATGCAAATATTCCATTACTATCATACATGTCTTTGTACTGCTCATACAGTACAGTATAGGATAGTAGGGAGACCACTCATGCACAGAAGTTTACTGGGGGATTCACCTGTTCTGCTGTGACAAGTCCGAGCCTGGTAATATCTAAGATATAAATGATTTTACAAAAGTAGATTTGGCCTTTGGTTTGTTGACAGCCTGTTCAGTAACTTTTAATGACTCCATGATGGTTCACTTAGTGCACAAATAAAAAATTCATAGAGCATACTAAAAATATAACACTGCCAGACAGGTCACTTAATGGGAACCTGCCAAGGGGATTCACCACTGTAAAGTATTAGGAGTTGCTTTATCAGATTCCTAATAATGTTAATAATTACACTTTTATAACTAAGGGTTGTTGCAGTAACTGAATGCCATCACTCATCACTACATTTCACTGGTTTCGTACCCACATACAATCAAATATTTTTTTATTACCGTATTTTTCGGACTATAAGATGCACCGGACCATAAGACGCACCCCAACTTTAAAGGAGGAAAATAGGATAAAAAAATTATTATTATTTATTATTATTATTATACATTTATATAGCGCCATTTATTCCATGGCGCTTTACATATGAAAAGGGAAAAATATAGACAGGTACAATAAACATGTGCTAGACAAGGGACACACAAGTACAGAAGGAGAGAGGACCCTGCCCGCGAGGGCTCACAGTCTACAGGGATGGGTGAGAATACACTAGGAAAGGGTAGAGCTGGTCGTGCGATGGTTCAGTACACTGAGGATCATTGCAGGTTGTAAGCTTGTCGGAACAGGTGGGTCTTCAGGTTTTTCTTGAAGGTCTCCGTTGTTGGTGAAAGTCTGATGTTTTGCGGCAGGGAGTTCCAGAGTATGGGGGAAGCCCGGGAGAAGTCTTGTATGCGGTTGTGGGAAGAAGAGATGAGGGGGAGTCGAGAAGGAGATCTTGAGAGGATCGAAGGTTGCGTGTAGGTAGGTAGCGGGAGACCATGTCACAGATGTATGGAGGAGAAAGGTTGTGGATGGCTTTGTATTTCATGGTTAAGGTTTAGAACTGGAGCCTCTGGGCAATAGGAAGCCAGTGAAGGGCCTGGCATAGTGGGGAGGCTGGGGAATAGCGGGGAGACAGGTGGATTAGTCGTGCAGCAGAGTGTAGGATGGACTGGAGTGGTGCCAGAGTGCTAGAGGGGAGGCCAGACAGTAGGAGGTTGCAGTAGTCGAGGCGGGAGATGATAACGGCGTGCACTAGTGTTTTTGTGGTTTCATGGTTGAGGAATGAGCGGATCCGGAAAATATTTTTGAGTTTGAGGCGGCAGGAGGTGGCGAGGGCTTGGATATGCGGTTTGAAAGAGAGGGCAGAGTCGAAAAAATTTGTTTTAATGTGAAAATGGGGTCCATCTTGTAGTCCAAATTTAGCTTACAGGTGTGTGGGGGCAGCAGTGGAGTGGGGTCACAGGAGGCAGGGTCGCCGCTGCAGGAAGCCAGCGGCGGAGGCAGGAGTGGGTTGATTCTTCGGGCCTTGGGCTGGGAGTAGTTGGTGTCACGGCAGTGCAAGGCAGGAGCCATTGATCTTGGCTTTATGAAAATCTTGTTGGTGCGAGGCAGGAGCGGGGTCCTCGCTGCATACATTGATCTCCCGGAGGTGGGCTTCAGGAAATGGTGCAGAGGACAGCGCATGCACAAATTGAGATCTCGGCTTGTCATTGAGTAGAGATCTCAATCTGTGCATGCGCCGGCACACATCTTTCTGAAACCCACTGCCAGGAGATCAATGGCTCCTTCCTTGCACCGCCGTCATTTTTCAGAAGCTCACCGCCGGGAGATCAATGGCTCCTGCCTTGCACCGCCGGGACACCCCCTCCTGTTATGTATCGGTAGCTGAGGAGTGCAGGTAAAAAAGTCAATACACCAGAGCAGTTGGAATCTATGAGATTGCAGTACCCTGACTAACCACCACAACTAGAGGCAGCCGTGGAGCGTTCCTACGTTGGTCCTAGACGCCCCGTCACAGCCTGAGAAACTAACTACACCTAAAGATAGAAATAGGAAAGCTATCTGCCCGGAGCAGAACCCCAAAGATAATAGAAAGCCCCCAAACATGTAATGGCGGTTAGACAAGAAGAAATACTGACACAGAAAGAAAATAGTATGAGCAAACGCTGGGGCCCAAACTAACTAAATAGAAAAGGATAGGAAGGGTACTTACTGCAATCCCAGAAAACCCTGAAAAGCACCAACTCTACTAATTTCAAAATCACCTGAGATCACACGACCTCTACCACCTAAATTAGTTCTCTGGTGTAACAAAATCAAAACAGCAGCCACTGAAAAAACTGGAAAAAGCAAAAGTACAAACATCAGTGGCTGAACTAAACTGAGAGGGCAAAAGCCCCCGAAGGGGACCCAGAAGGCCCCCAAAGAAGTGCAGGACAAAATGCAAAAGTATAGTACAAAAACACAAAGAAGAAAATGTCTTATCTGTTAGCAGGAGATGCAGACACGACACAGCAGGCTACAAGGGAAACAGGAATGAAGGATTCAGACCAGAACAATTGATCACCGGCAACCCTGATGGGAAGGTGACTCCCTTATATAAGACCAGTCAGTAACACCTGATTCCCAGTCCTCACAATCTTCACTGAACAGACCAGTACCGCTTGTAACCACCAGAGGGAGTCTCTGCTCAGAACTCATCTCAAACCCATTCACAACAGTACCCCCCCTTGAGGAGGGGTCACCGAACCCTCATTTGAGCAACCAGGTCGGTCAGGATGAGTTCTATGATACGCACGGATGAGTCTCCTAGCATGGATGTCCGAAGCAAACACCCAAGAATTGTCTTCCTGACCATAACCTCTCCACTTAACCAAATACTGGAGTTTCCGTCTAGAAAAACGAGAATCTAATATTTTCTCAACCACATACTCCAGATTGCCCTCAACCAAAACAGGGTCAGGAGGCACAGCAGCAGGAACCACTGGCTCAACAAACCTCTTCAACAAGGACTTGTGGAACACGTTATGGATCTTAAATGTCCCTGGAAGAAGCAAACGAAAAGAAACAGGATTAAGAATCTCAATGATCTTATAAGGTCCAATGAACCTAGGCTTAAATTTAGGAGATGCTACTCTCATAGGAATATTCTTTGAGGACAACCAGACCAAGTCCCCCACTTTAAACCGAGGACCATCAGTCCTATGCCGGTTAGCAAACCGCTGGGCCTTCTCCTGAGAGAGGGACAACCTCTCCACTACCTGGTCCCAAATCTGTTGCATACGCTCCACAACAGAGTCAACACCTGGACAGACAGAAGCCTCCGTCTGTCCCGAAGAAAATCGAGGGTGAAACCCAGAATTACAGAAAAACGGAGACATCAAAGTGGCAGAGCTAGCCCTATTATTAAGAGCAAACTCAGCCAAAGGTAAAAAAGAGACCCAGTCATCCTGATCAGCAGACACAAAGCATCTAAGATAAGTCTCCAATGTCTGGTTTGTTCTCTCAGTTTGACCATTGGTCTGAGGATGAAATGCCGAGGAGAAAGACAATTGAACACCCAGTTTAGAACAAAAAGTCCTCCAAAATCTGGAAACAAACTGGACTCCTCTGTCAGACACAATGTTCTCAGGAATGCCGTGTAAACGAACCACGTGCTGAAGGAACAACGGCACAATTCAGAGGAGGAAGGCAACTTAGGTAATGGCACAAGATGTATCATTTTGGAAAACCTATCACAAATTACCCAGATGGTGGTCATTCTCTGAGAAACAGGAAGGTTGGAAATGAAATCCATAGAGATATGGGTCCATGGTCTCTTGGGCACAGGCAATGGCATCAACAAACCACTAGAGCGAGAGCAAGGCTTGGAGCGAGAGCAAGTCCCGCAGGACTGCACAAATTCCCTGACATCACGAGACAAGGTAGGCCACCAAAAGGACCGACTAACCAAGTCTCTGGTACCAAAAATTCCGGGATGCCCAGCCAATGCGGAACAATGAATCTCAGACATCACACTCTTTTTCCACTGGTCCGGGACAAACAATTTTCCAACAGGGCAGCACTCGGGCCTATCCTCCTGACACCCCTCCAGAGCAAGTCTCAAATTGGGCGAGATGGCGGAAAGAACTACACCCTCTTTCAAAATAACAGAAGG
>JARQOD010000001.1:75692615-75733468 GCA_033576555.1 Oophaga sylvatica | reverse complement strand
AAATTTATCCTTTAAACAGGAAAATGCTTCCTGAGCTTGCGGGGTCCAGGAGAACCTAGACTGTTTCCGGGTAAGTTGGGTGATAGGTGACACTACCTCAGAAAAATTCTTAATGAAACGTCTATAGAAGTTGGCAAACCCGATGAAACGCTGCACCTCCTTCACATTTCTAGGAATTGGCCAATCCTTGATGGCTTGGGTCTTGCTTCCATCCATACTAATCCCTTGCGTAGATAGTACATACCCCAGAAATTGAATTTCGGTCCTACGGAATTCACATTTTTCAAGTTTGATGTAGAGATGGTTTTGTCTTAGGCGTTCTAAGACCATTCTCACATGTCCATGATGTTCCTCTGTGGAGTTAGAAAAAATTAGAATATCATCCAGATAAATCACCACAAATGTATCTAGGAGATCCCTGAAGATATCATTCACGAAGTGTTGGAAAGTGGCTGGGGCGGTACTCAGACCAAAAGGCATAACTAGATATTCAAAGTGTCCATAGCGTGACCTGAAAGCAGTCTTCCATTCATCCCCAGGTCTAATATGGACCAAGTTATAGGCCCCACGGAGATCCAGTTTAGAGAAAATTTTGGCATGCCGCACTCTCTCCAACAACTCAGGGATTAAAGGCAATGGATAACGGTTTCTAATAGTAACCTTATTGAGTTCCCTATAGTCTATGCAGGGTCTCAGAGATCCATCTTTCTTCTTCACAAAGAAGATGGGTGCACCTGCGGGAGATGAAGAGGGGCGTATGAAGCCCTTGGCTAAATTTTCGTCTATATAATCCTTCAAAGCTTTTAGCTCGAGCCCCGCTAGGGGGTAGATCTTACCAAAAGGTATCTCGGCTCCAGGCAATAATTCAATTGGACAATCATATGGACGGTGAGGAGGAAGCTGATCAGCGTTCTTCTTGTTACATAAATCCACATAGTCCTGGTATACAGCTGGTAGTTCAGGGACTGACATGGTTCCTTTAGGAACAGAGCAAGCTGAAACTCCTTGACTCATCTGTTTTCTCCGGAAAGTGTAATTCCTTGGTCTCCCAGTTAATCGTAGGATTCTGCGCCTGCAGCCATGGTAGCCCTAGAATAATGGGAAAGTGGGGAGAAGAGATAAGAAAAAAAGACATTTTCTCCTGATGATCTTTACCCATAAGGACCCTCAAAGGCTCTGTTTCTTGATCCACTGGTCCAGAAGTCAGTAGAGAGCCATCCACAGTCTCCATCTGTACTGGAGTAGCCTTCTTCACTGAACGTATCCCCTGTTTCAGAGCAAAGGAGATATCCATAAAATTTCCACTTGCTCCTGAGTCGATCATAGCAGAGCTAGACACCCAGACTGAGTCAACCCAGAGTTTGATGGAAAGGAAGCAATGAGAACTGTTTCTTTTACAACTCAGCTGGGACACCGCTGAGGAAACTTGAAAAATTGCAGCGTTTATACCGTCATCGTCCCCAGAACTAACAGAGTTTAAGTCCGAGAAATCAAGATCTCTTGCAGCAGATCTCTCTGGAGCCTGAGGCTCAGACATGACAGAGCTCCTCTCGCAACACTCACAGTGAATGACTGCTGCAGTAGTCTTACGAGAACGGCTGGGGCAGTTTATAATGAAGTGCCCTGACTTACCACAGTAGAAACATAGATTTTCCTTTATACGATGTTCTTTGCGTGCATCACTAACCCGTCTTTGTAAAGAGTCCACCTGCATGGGTTCAGGTTCTGGTTCCCTTGTGATCCTACTCAAAGGTTCCTTAGCTGAGGAGGGAGGTAGTAAAAGGTTAGTGCGATTATTTTCGAACCATCTCTCTTGTCTGCGTTCAGTCAGACGAGCATCAATACGGATACAATAGTTAATAAAGTCACCTAACGCAGTGGGAGGGTCGGCACGAGCAAGTTCATCCTTAATCAGTGGAGACAACCCTTTCCGAAAAATAGATTTTTTAGCGGAAGTGTCCCAAGTGGTATCAAGAGCCCATCTCCTGAAATCCAGGGCATATTAGGCTACTGAACGCTTACCTTGGCGCAAAGTTAACATGGCTGCTTCAGCTGTTGCACCTCGATTGGGGTCATCAAACACCTGCCCCATGGCTGAAATAAAAGCATTAAGGTGATTCAAACAATCATCCTCAGTCTCAATCAGAGGGTTTGCCCACATCAAAGCCTTATTGGTAAGCAACATGATTATAGTAAGCACTTTGGATCGTTCAGTGGGAAATTGTGAAGCATGTGCAGAGAAAAATAAATTGCATTGATTAATAAATCCCCTGAATTTCTCACGTTCACCGCCAAAACGAAAAGGAGGTAATTTGGGGATCCCAGAACTCGGGGTTATGGCAGGAGCCTGGCTCGTTCCTCTAGAGCCTCAATCCTGGCTCGCAATTCCTGGGTAGTCTGTCCAAACACTTGCAAATTATGATTAGTGAGGTCCTGTAGGCTTGCAAAACGGGTTTTTAAAGTCTGTACATCTGAAAGGATTGTATCAGTCACTCCGCAAAGTTCCTTTATGCGGGCCTCCATCTTCCAGATCTTTTAAGGCAGAAGTGCTGGAAGGAGAAGAGGAAAGGAAAAAACAAAAAAAACAATAGTGTTTACCTGTGGTAACACTCCAGAGTAAAATTTTAAGGGAATGCGCTCACCTGGAATGGTTGTGAGAAGTCACAACCACTGTCATCACATAAGGTATTAAACGGACATCTGATATCCACAGTCACAGCAGACACGGCTTTCCCAGACCCAGCAGACACTAAACATTGGCTCCTGAATCTTGTCATGTATAGTGTACAGTTCCTATAGCGTCTTGTGCTTGGTGCGAGGAAAACACAGGATACACAGGTTGATATGAAATGACTTGTATTACTTCATACAAGCATGCTGAAAAGTTCACACAGTTTGCAGGAACGGCGACAGGAGACACAGCAGGCCAGAGTAACTTCAAGCACTACAATAAATCTCCAAAGCAGGTTCAGGATCTCTTCTCTGTACCGTAATTCCTCTGCAAACATGGATTCACCAAACAGCAGGTTTCCAGAGTCCAAAAGTGTTCCAAGGCTCCTCAGTAGGGAATAGCTGGAGTACAAGTCCAAGGTTTCCAGAAGTCATGTCACAGACTGACTGAGGCTTGATTCAGGAGCACTGATTGTTCAGCTGAGGCTGCTTAAGAAGCAAGAGGGAAGAATCAGGGCGGGAACATGAAAACTGGAAACTCCATATTAACTGAGGGCAAGAGCTGCAGAAAGACAGAAAGCAAAATGGCCGACGGAAAACTGAGTTTCAAGGAACATGTCAACAGAGACAAAGAACCTTACACGGCAATGCTGATAAACGGGGTCACAGAGGTGTGTCCGGCGATATTCTGAGTCGTCTCCCGAGATCTCATTGGTGAGATCTCAATCTCCACATACGCTGCCTCCAGCGGCCATTTTCCTGAAGGCCACCGCATTGTAACAATGGAAGTGCAGGGATCAGGCTTCAAAAAATGTTGCGGAGACCCCCCACCACCAAGCACCGCTGAACCTGCTGCCCCAGCCTGGATGGCAGTCAGATTATTGCCCTGCAGCGCTGGACCACCGATCATCTCCTCTTCTCAGCCCTTCTGTCACGCTGTCTAATGATATGTATACAATGTCAGTAAACTATTAATACAGGAACAACACTCTATACAACAACTAGTATAGCAACATCAGCATGTAAGTATAGAATAGATTTACCTGACACGATATCTGCTGAACTCAGGGTTAATCTTGAGGACTTGATGAGCTGAAACAGGAAAGAGGTGGACCGGGATCTAACCTGACCCTAAACTGGGGTCCTAACTAATCCCTCACCTTGGAGGTACTGATAATGGTTCAGAGGTCCAAGTCTCCAACCTAACCCTGTCTCCTATCAGACCCTGAACCCTGTAATCAGTCCTAAGAAGGATCCTGACTACCACCAAAGGGATATGGGCTGATCTTAGCTAAATACACAGATTAGACATATAAGACAGACAGGATAACACTCGCTTGCATACACACTCAAACACCAAAGGAACATAAATGGTCTGGGAAATAAACTCTAACCAAGTTGAGCAGAACAACTAAGGAGCTCACAACTAAAGTCTATACAGATTCATTCCTATCTGTGGTCTGCATGAAGGTTTCACTGGCAACTCCCCAAGCAGACAACCAGGAATTTAAAGGAAACCAATCAACAAATAATCAATTGCAGCCGGGAGAAACTGCACCCAGTCCCAGCACCGAGCACAGACAGAATTAACTCCCTAGCTGCCAAACACAAAGAAACAGCAGCTCAGCTGTGAGAAGTCAAAATGTGCAACCGCGACGATCTTCGTGGCAATGCACACATGACAGTACCCCCCCTTCTACGAGGGGCCTCCGGACCCTCAGGGCCAGGCCTGCCCGGGTGAGTTCTGTGGAAGGTCCGAACCAAACGATCTGCGTTAACATCAGACGCAGGGACCCACGTCCTCTCCTCTGGACCATACCCCTTCCAATGCACCAATACTGAAGGGACCGGCGATTCAGACGTGAGTCAATGATCTTTGATACTTGAAATTCCAAGTTACCATTGACCAACACAGGAGGAGGAGGTAGAGGTGACGGTATGACTGGTGCCACATACCTTTTAAGTAATGACTTGTGGAACACATTATGAATTTTAAACGTAGGAGGGAGGTCCAGACGAAATGCCACAGGATTAATTATGGAACTGATCCTGTACGGCCCGATGAATCTGGGACCCAGTTTCCAGGAGGGCACTTTAAGTTTTATATTCCTGGTAGACAACCATACCAGATCGTTCACATCCAGATCTGGACCAGAAACTCTCCTCCTATCAGCCATACGTTTGTAACGGTTCCCCATCGCACTCAGATTATTCAATACACCTCTCCACACAGAAGCAAGTGACGACGAGAAACGCTCCTCCTCAGGAACCCCAGAAGGGCCCCCCCCATTGAAAGTACAAAACTGGGGATGAAAACCATATGCCCCAAAAAACGGGGACTTACCAGTGGACTCGCTCCGCCTGTTGTTAAGAGCGAACTCTGCCAGAGGCAAGAAAGAAGACCAGTCCTCTTGGTTCTCTGAGACAAAACACCGGAGATATGTCTCTAAGCTCTGATTCAGACGCTCTGTCTGACCATTGGTCTGCGGATGAAAAGCCGAGGAAAATGACAATTGCATCCCCCGACGTAAACAAAATGCCCTCCAAAATTTGGACACAAACTGAGACCCCCTATCTGACACCACATCAGAAGGCAACCCATGAAGTCTAACGATCTCCTAATGAACACCTGCGCCAGAGTTTTAGCATTAGGGAGTGCAGGAAGAGCAACGAAATGTGCCATCTTACTGAACCTGTCAACAACCACCAGTATGACAGTATTCCCTGACGACGGAGGAAGGTCCGTAATGAAGTCCATAGATAAATGAGTCCATGGACGCTCCGGAAGTTTCAAGGGTAAAAGGGTCCCAGAGGACGGGTATGAGGGGTTTTAGAGCGAGCACACACCCCACATGACGCGACAAAAGTTATAACATCTTTATTAGCATTAGGCCACCAAAACCGGCGAGAAAGGAGATCTAAAGTAGCCTTACTCCCTGGATGTCCTGCTAGAGCAGAATTATGATGTGCCTCAATAACCTTTTGTCTCAACAGATTTGGGACAAACAGTCTCCCTGGAGGTCCTGCAGGGGCGTCCCCCTGAGCCTCTAACACCTCCTCCTCAAGCTCAGAAAATACAGCCGACACTACCACCCCCTCCTGAAGGATAGGACTCGGGTCATCCGTTTTCCCGGCCCCTGGGAAACTGCGAGACAAGGCATCAGCCTTTACATTCTTAGACCCCGGGCGATAAGTGACGACAAAATTAAACCTGGTAAAAAACAACGACCATCGAGCTTGTCTGGAATTCAGACGCTTAGCGGATTCCAAATACAACAGGTTCTTGTGATCAGTAATAACGGTAACCGGGTGGACTGCCCCCTCCAAAAAGTGACGCCATTCTTCAAAAGCTAACTTAATGGCCAAAAGTTCCCTATTGCCGATATCATAATTCCTTTCGGCGGACGACAATTTCTTAGAAAAGAAAGCGCACGGATGCCATTTACCAGGGGACGGACCCTGGGACAATATAGCACCCACCCCTACGTCAGACGCATCCACCTCCACAATGAACGGCTGAGATGCATCTGGTTGGATGAGAACGGGTGCCGAAGCAAAACATTTCTTCAAAGAGGAAAAGGCTTGGCAAGCTTTGTCCGACCATTTAGAAAATCCGTCCCTTTTCTTGTCATGTCAGTGAGAGGTTTGACGACAGATGAGAAATTACAAATAAATTTCCGGTAGTAGTTAGCAAACCCCAAAAAACGCTGCAGAGCCTTAAGATCCCCTGGCTGATCCCATTCAAGCACTGCTCTCACCTTTTCAGGGTCCATACGGAAACCGGAGGCTGACACCAAAAAACCCAAAAACTGAAGTTCCTGTACGGCAAATACACACTTCTCCAGTTTGGCGTATAATTTATTGTCTCGCAAGATCTGCAACACCTGTCTCACATGCTCCTGATGAGACACAAGATCTGGCGAGTAAATTAAAATGTCGTCCAAATATACAACCACAAACAGCCCCACAAGGTGACGAAAAATGTCATTAACAAAATGTTGGAATACTGCTGGTGCAGTAGTCAGACCAAAAGGCATGACTAGGTTCTCATAATGTCCCTCCGGCGTGTTAAACGCCGTTTTCCACTCATCCCCCTCTTTTATCCTAATCAGATTATACGCCCCCCTGAGATCCAATTTAGAAAACCATTTGGCGCCAACAATTTGATTGAAGAGATCAGGAATAAGAGGGAGTGGATACGGATCTCGAACAGTAATCCGATTAAGTTCGCGGAAATCCAAGCAAGGGCGTAGGCCTCCATCTTTCTTCTTCACAAAGAAGAACCCCGCGGCTACTGGGGAAGATGAAGGTCTAATATGCCCTTTGGCCAGACTTTCAGAAATATAATCTTTCATAGCCTGCCTCTCAGGACCAGAAAGATTATACAACCTAGCTTTAGGCAACTTAGCATCAGGAAGGAGATTAATAGAGCAGTCATACACGCGATGAGGAGGCAACTCCTGACACCCCTCCTCAGAGAAAACATCCCCAAAATCCTCCAAAAAAGGAGGCAATGTACTAGGCACGACCGCACTGATGACTGTGTTCATGCAGTTGCTTTTGCAAAACTCACCCCATTGGCTTATTTCTCTGGACTGCCAATTAATCACAGGGTTATGTTTAACCAACCAAGGAAGTCCCAACACAATGGGAGTAGGTAGACCCTCCAACACATAACAAGATAATTGTTCCCTATGTATTGCCCCTACCCGAAGGTCAATGTTATGAACCTCATGAACAAAGCTACCTTGGCCGAGAGGCCTGGCGTCAATGGAGAATATAGGGATCGGTTTGACCAATACACTCAGATGCATACCTTGAGCCTGAGCAAACTGAGCGTCAACCAGATTAGCCCCGGAACCACTATCAAGAAGAACAGCAATCTCTCCACTCTCGTACCAACTACCACCTCCACTGGTACAAGGAACTGAGAAGAACTGGCGGATGAAATACATACTCCCAGGTTGTCGTCCACCACACAACCTGGGATTAACAGTTTTCCGGCGACTTTTGGCTCAACAAGGCACGGGATGGACATTCTCCAACAAAATGTCCCTCTTTCCCGCAGAAAAAACATCTTCTAGTCCTGCGGCGTACCGCCAATCCCCTCCTACGAAATGATGTCCCTCCCAACTGCATAGGCTCATCCGAACAGACAAGGGGAACCTCAACATAAGGGACTTTAGTGGTAGGTGGAGAAACAACAGGGAGTGGGGTTACCTCACCCCTCTCCCGAAGCCGTCTATCAGTACGGATAGCTAAGGCCATAGCAGCCTCCAGAGAAGGAGGAGACTCATACTGAGCCAAAACGTCTTTTAATTTATCAGAAAGCCCATGACAAAACTGGCTCCTAAGAGCTGGGTCATTCCACTGAGTATCTGTGGCCCATCTACGAAACTCAGAAGCAAATTCCTCTGCCGGACGATCTCCCTGCTGTATCTTACGTAATTTTGTCTCAGCAAGAGAGACCCGATCTGGGTCATCATATACCAATCCAAGGGCAGTAAAAAATTGATCTACAGACAGTAGAGCCGGGGATCCCGGAGGAAGGGAAAATGCCCAGGATTGAGGGTCCCCTTGCAGAAGTGAGATAACAATTCCCACTCTCTGCTCCTCACTCCCTGATGATCGAGGCCGAAGCCGAAAATACAATTTACATGCCTCCCGGAAGGTGAAAAATTTGTCTCGCCCACCAGTGAACCTGTCCGGGAGAGCAACCTTAGGTTCAACTCTGGTTTGCTCCAGGGGAGACAAAACTTTGGACTTAATGTCCGTCAGCTCCATGGATAATCCCTGCAACTGCAGAGCCAGCTGGGCTACTGGATCCATGGTAACTGGAGATAATTTTTATGGCCAGTGAAAATGTCACGCTGTCTAATGATATGTATACAATGTCAGTAAACTATTAATACAGGAACAACACTCTATACAACAACTAGTATAGCAACATCAGCATGTAAGTATAGAATAGATTTACCTGACACGATATCTGCTGAACTCAGGGTTAATCTTGAGGACTTGATGAGCTGAAACAGGAAAGAGGTGGACCGGGATCTAACCTGACCCTAAACTGGGGTCCTAACTAATCCCTCACCTTGGAGGTACTGATAATGGTTCAGAGGTCCAAGTCACCAACCTAACCCTGTCTCCTATCAGACCCTGAACCCTGTAATCAGTCCTAAGAAGGATCCTGACTACCACCAAAGGGATATGGGCTGATCTTAGCTAAATACACAGATTAGACATATAAGACAGACAGGATAACACTCGCTTGCATACACACTCAAACACCAAAGGAACATAAATGGTCTGGGAAATAAACTCTAACCAAGTTGAGCCCAGAACAACTAAGGAGCTCACAACTAAAGTCTATACAGATTCATTCCTATCTGTGGTCTGCATGAAGGTTTCACTGGCAACTCCCCAAGCAGACAACCAGGAATTTAAAGGAAACCAATCAACAAATAATCAATTGCAGCCGGGAGAAACTGCACCCAGTCCCAGCACCGAGCACAGACAGAATTAACTCCCTAGCTGCCAAACACAAAGAAACAGCAGCTCAGCTGTGAGAAGTCAAAATGTGCAACCGCGACGATCTTCGTGGCAATGCACACATGACAGTACCCCCCCTTCTACGAGGGGCCTCCGGACCCTCAGGGCCAGGCCTGCCCGGGTGAGTTCTGTGGAAGGTCCGAACCAAACGATCTGCGTTAACATCAGACGCAGGGACCCACGTCCTCTCCTCTGGACCATACCCCTTCCAATGCACCAATTACTGAAGGGACCGGCGATTCAGACGTGAGAAAATTATCTTTGATACTTGAAATTCCAAGTTACCATTGACCAACACAGGAGGAGGAGGTAGAGGTGACGGTATGACTGGTGCCACATACCTTTTAAGTAATGACTTGTGGAACACATTATGAATTTTAAACGTAGGAGGGAGGTCCAGACGAAATGCCACAGGATTAATTATGGAACTGATCCTGTACGGCCCGATGAATCTGGGACCCAGTTTCCAGGAGGGCACTTTAAGTTTTATATTCCTGGTAGACAACCATACCAGATCGTTCACATCCAGATCTGGACCAGAAACTCTCCTCCTATCAGCCATACGTTTGTAACGGTTCCCCATCGCACTCAGATTATTCAATACACCTCTCCACACAGAAGCAAGTGACGACGAGAAACGCTCCTCCTCAGGAACCCCAGAAGGGCCCCCCCCATTGAAAGTACAAAACTGGGGATGAAAACCATATGCCCCAAAAAACGGGGACTTACCAGTGGACTCGCTCCGCCTGTTGTTAAGAGCGAACTCTGCCAGAGGCAAGAAAGAAGACCAGTCCTCATGGTTCTCTGAGACAAAACACCGGAGATATGTCTCTAAGCTCTGATTCAGACGCTCTGTCTGACCATTAGTCTGCGGATGAAAAGCCGAGGAAAATGACAATTGCATCCCCCGACGTAAACAAAATGCCCTCCAAAATTTGGACACAAACTGAGACCCCCTATCTGACACCACATCAGAAGGCAACCCATGAAGTCTAACGATCTCCTTAATGAACACCTGCGCCAGAGTTTTAGCATTAGGGAGTGCAGGAAGAGCAACGAAATGTGCCATCTTACTGAACCTGTCAACAACCACCAGTATGACAGTATTCCCTGACGACGGAGGAAGGTCCGTAATGAAGTCCATAGATAAATGAGTCCATGGACGCTCCGGAAGTTTCAAGGGTAAAAGGGTCCCAGACGGATGGGTATGAGGGGTTTTAGAGCGAGCACACACCCCACATGACGCGACAAAAGTTATAACATCTTTATTAGCATTAGGCCACCAAAACCGGCGAGAAAGGAGATCTAAAGTAGCCTTACTCCCTGGATGTCCTGCTAGAGCAGAATTATGATGTGCCTCAATAACCTTTTGTCTCAACAGATTTGGGACAAACAGTCTCCCTGGAGGTCCTGCAGGGGCGTCCCCCTGAGCCTCTAACACCTCCTCCTCAAGCTCAGAAAATACAGCCGACACTACCACCCCCTCCTGAAGGATAGGACTCGGGTCATCCGTTTTCCCGGCCCCTGGGAAACTGCGAGACAAGGCATCAGCCTTTACATTCTTAGACCCCGGGCGATAAGTGACGACAAAATTAAACCTGGTAAAAAACAACGACCATCGAGCTTGTCTGGAATTCAGACGCTTAGCGGATTCCAAATACAACAGGTTCTTGTGATCAGTAATAACGGTAACCGGGTGGACTGCCCCCTCCAAAAAGTGACGCCATTCTTCAAAAGCTAACTTAATGGCCAAAAGTTCCCTATTGCCGATATCATAATTCCTTTCGGCGGACGACAATTTCTTAGAAAAGAAAGCGCACGGATGCCATTTACCAGGGGACGGACCCTGGGACAATATAGCACCCACCCCTACGTCAGACGCATCCACCTCCACAATGAACGGCTGAGATGCATCTGGTTGGATGAGAACGGGTGCCGAAGCAAAACATTTCTTCAAAGAGGAAAAGGCTTGGCAAGCTTTGTCCGACCATTTAGAAAATTCCGTCCCTTTTCTTGTCATGTCAGTGAGAGGTTTGACGACAGATGAGAAATTACAAATAAATTTCCGGTAGTAGTTAGCAAACCCCAAAAAACGCTGCAGAGCCTTAAGATCCCCTGGCTGATCCCATTCAAGCACTGCTCTCACCTTTTCAGGGTCCATACGGAAACCGGAGGCTGACACCAAAAAACCCAAAAACTGAAGTTCCTGTACGGCAAATACACACTTCTCCAGTTTGGCGTATAATTTATTGTCTCGCAAGATCTGCAACACCTGTCTCACATGCTCCTGATGAGACACAAGATCTGGCGAGTAAATTAAAATGTCGTCCAAATATACAACCACAAACAGCCCCACAAGGTGACGAAAAATGTCATTAACAAAATGTTGGAATACTGCTGGTGCAGTAGTCAGACCAAAAGGCATGACTAGGTTCTCATAATGTCCCTCCGGCGTGTTAAACGCCGTTTTCCACTCATCCCCCTCTTTTATCCTAATCAGATTATACGCCCCCCTGAGATCCAATTTAGAAAACCATTTGGCTGCAACAATTTGATTGAAGAGATCAGGAATAAGAGGGAGTGGATACGGATCTCGAACAGTAATCCGATTAAGTTCGCGGAAATCCAAGCAAGGGCGTAGGCCTCCATCTTTCTTCTTCACAAAGAAGAACCCCGCGGCTACTGGGGAAGATGAAGGTCTAATATGCCCTTTGGCCAGACTTTCAGAAATATAATCTTTCATAGCCTGCCTCTCAGGACCAGAAAGATTATACAACCTAGCTTTAGGCAACTTAGCATCAGGAAGGAGATTAATAGAGCAGTCATACACGCGATGAGGAGGCAACTCCTGACACCCCTCCTCAGAGAAAACATCCCCAAAATCCTCCAAAAAAGGAGGCAATGTACTAGGCACGACCGCACTGATGACTGTGTTCATGCAGTTGCTTTTGCAAAACTCACCCCATTGGCTTATTTCTCTGGACTGCCAATTAATCACAGGGTTATGTTTAACCAACCAAGGAAGTCCCAACACAATGGGAGTAGGTAGACCCTCCAACACATAACAAGATAATTGTTCCCTATGTATTGCCCCTACCCGAAGGTCAATGTTATGAACCTCATGAACAAAGCTACCTTGGCCGAGAGGCCTGGCGTCAATGGAGAATATAGGGATCGGTTTGACCAATACACTCAGATGCATACCTTGAGCCTGAGCAAACTGAGCGTCAACCAGATTAGCCCCGGAACCACTATCAAGAAGAACAGCAATCTCTCCACTCTCGTACCAACTACCACCTCCACTGGTACAAGGAACTGAGAAGAACTGGCGGATGAAATACATACTCCCAGGTTGTCGTCCACCACACAACCTGGGATTAACAGTTTTCCGGCGACTTTTGGCTCAACAAGGCACGGGATGGACATTCTCCAACAAAATGTCCCTCTTTCCCGCAGAAAAAACATCTTCTAGTCCTGCGGCGTACCGCCAATCCCCTCCTACGAAATGATGTCCCTCCCAACTGCATAGGCTCATCCGAACAGACAAGGGGAACCTCAACATAAGGGACTTTAGTGGTAGGTGGAGAAACAACAGGGAGTGGGGTTACCTCACCCCTCTCCCGAAGCCGTCTATCAGTACGGATAGCTAAGGCCATAGCAGCCTCCAGAGAAGGAGGAGACTCATACTGAGCCAAAACGTCTTTTAATTTATCAGAAAGCCCATGACAAAACTGGCTCCTAAGAGCTGGGTCATTCCACTGAGTATCTGTGGCCCATCTACGAAACTCAGAAGCAAATTCCTCTGCCGGACGATCTCCCTGCTGTATCTTACGTAATTTTGTCTCAGCAAGAGAGACCCGATCTGGGTCATCATATACCAATCCAAGGGCAGTAAAAAATTGATCTACAGACAGTAGAGCCGGGGATCCCGGAGGAAGGGAAAATGCCCAGGATTGAGGGTCCCCTTGCAGAAGTGAGATAACAATTCCCACTCTCTGCTCCTCACTCCCTGATGATCGAGGCCGAAGCCGAAAATACAATTTACATGCCTCCCGGAAGGTGAAAAATTTGTCTCGCCCACCAGTGAACCTGTCCGGGAGAGCAACCTTAGGTTCAACTCTGGTTTGCTCCAGGGGAGACAAAACTTTGGACTTAATGTCCGTCAGCTCCATGGATAATCCCTGCAACTGCAGAGCCAGCTGGGCTACTGGATCCATGGTAACTGGAGATAATTTTTATGGCCAGTGAAAATGTCACGCTGTCTAATGATATGTATACAATGTCAGTAAACTATTAATACAGGAACAACACTCTATACAACAACTAGTATAGCAACATCAGCATGTAAGTATAGAATAGATTTACCTGACACGATATCTGCTGAACTCAGGGTTAATCTTGAGGACTTGATGAGCTGAAACAGGAAAGAGGTGGACCGGGATCTAACCTGACCCTAAACTGGGGTCCTAACTAATCCCTCACCTTGGAGGTACTGATAATGGTTCAGAGGTCCAAGTCACCAACCTAACCCTGTCTCCTATCAGACCCTGAACCCTGTAATCAGTCCTAAGAAGGATCCTGACTACAACCAAAGGGATATGGGCTGATCTTAGCTAAATACACAGATTAGACATATAAGACAGACAGGATAACACTCGCTTGCATACACACTCAAACACCAAAGGAACATAAATGGTCTGGGAAATAAACTCTAACCAAGTTGAGCCCAGAACAACTAAGGAGCTCACAACTAAAGTCTATACAGATTCATTCCTATCTGTGGTCTGCATGAAGGTTTCACTGGCAACTCCCCAAGCAGACAACCAGGAATTTAAAGGAAACCAATCAACAAATAATCAATTGCAGCCGGGAGAAACTGCACCCAGTCCCAGCACCGAGCACAGACAGAATTAACTCCCTAGCTGCCAAACACAAAGAAACAGCAGCTCAGCTGTGAGAAGTCAAAATGTGCAACCGCGACGATCTTCGTGGCAATGCACACATGACAAGTGTTTACCTGTGGTAACACTCCAGAGTAAAATTTTAAGGGAATGCGCTCACCTGGAATGGTTGTGAGAAGTCACAACCACTGTCATCACATAAGGTATTAAACGGACATCTGATATCCACAGTCACAGCAGACATGGCTTTCCCAGACCCAGCAGACACTAAACATTGGCTCCTGAATCTTGTCATGTATAGTGTACAGTTCCTATAGCGTCTTGTGCTTGGGTGCGAGGAAAACACAGGAGACATAGGTTGAAATGAAATGACTTGTATTACTTCATACAAGCATGCTGAAAAGTTCACACAGTTTGTAGGAACAGCGACAGGAGACACAGCAGGCCAGAGTAACTTCAAGCACTACAATAAATCTCCAAAGCAGGTTCAGGATCTCTTCTCTGTACCGTAATTCCTCTGCAAACATGGATTCACCAAACAGCAGGTTTCCAGAGTCCAAAAGTGTTCCAAGGTTCCTCAGTAGGGAATACTGGAGTACAAGTCCAAGGTTTCCAGGAGTCAGGTCACAGACTGACTGAGGCTTGATTCAGGAGCACTGATTGTTCAGCTGAGGCTGCTTAAGAAGCAAGAGGGAAGAATCAGGGCGGGAACATGAAAACTGGAAACTCCATATTAACTGAGGGCAAGAGCTGCAGAAAGACAGAAAGCAAAATGGCCGACGGAAAACTGAGTTTCAAGGAACATGTCAACAGAGACAAAGAACCTTACAGTCTGTCTATGATGTTTTTTCTGGAGAGAAGTGGCTTCTTTGCTGCCCTCCTTGAGACCAGGCCTTGCTCCAAGAGTCTCCGCCTCACTGTGCGTGCAGATGCACTCACACCTGCCTGCTGCCATTCCTGAGCAAGCTCTGCACTGCTGGTAGCCCGATCCCGCAGCTGAAACACTTTTAAGAGACGTCCTGGCACTTGCTGGTCTTTCTTGGGCGCCCTGAAGCCTTTTTGGCAACAATGGAACCTCTCTCCTTGAAGTTCTTGATGATGCAATAGATTGTTGACTGAGGTGCAATCTTTCTAGCTGCGATACTCTTCCCTGTTAGGCCATTTTTGTGCATTGCAATGATGACTGCACGTGTTTCTTTAGAGATAACCATGGTTAACAGAAGAGAAACAATGATGCCAAGCACCAGCCTCCTTTTAAAGTGTCCAGTGGTGTCATTCTTACTTAATCATGACAAATTGATCTCCAGCCATGTCCTCATCAACACCCACACATGTGTTAATGGAGCAATCACTGAAAAGAGGTTAGCTGGTCCTTTTAAGGCAGGGCTGCAATGATGTTGAAATGTGTTTTGGGGGATAAAGTTCATTTTCTAGCCAAATATTGACTTTGCAAGTAATTGCTGTTAAGCTGATCACTCTTTATAACATTCTGGAGTATATGCAAATTGCCATTAGAAAAAGTGAAGCAGTAGACTTTGTAAAAATTAATATTTGTGTCATTCTCAAAACTTTGGGCCATGACTGTAAACCCCACCATATAGTGTGATAGCTCCACATATAACCCCACCATAAAGTATAATGGCCCCACATAGAAATCCCTCATATAGTATGATGGCCTTCACATATAAACCCCACCATATAGTATGATAGCCCCACATATAACCTCCCCATATAGTATGATGGCCCCAGATATAAACCCTCATATAGTATGATGGCCCCAGATATAAACCCTCATATAGTATGATGGCCCCACATATAAACCCCCATATAGTATGATGGCCTCACATATACCCCAATATAGTATGATGGCCCCACATATAAACCCCACCATAAAGTATGATGGCCCCATATATAAACCCCCATATTGTATGATGGCCCACCCCAACATATAAACCCACCCCATATAGTATGATGACCCCACATATAAACCTCCATATGGTATGATGGCCCCACATATAAACCCCACCATATAGTATGATGGCCCCACACATATAAACCCGCATAAATCTGCAAGGAGTTTGTATGTTCTACCTGTGTTTGCGTGGGTTTCCTCTGGGTACTCCGGTTTCCGTCCACATTCCAAAGACATACTGATAGGGAATTTAGATTGTGAGCTCCATCGGGGACAACAATGAGAATGTGTGCAAACTGTAAAGCGCTGCGGAATATGTTAGCGCTATATAAAAATAAAGATTATTATTTATTTATTAAACCCCCATATGGCATGATGGCCCCCTCATATAAACCCCCATATAGTATGATTGCCCCAACATATAAACCCCCCATATAGTATGATGGCCCCACATATAACTCCCCATATAGTATAATGGCCCCACATATAAACCCCAATATAGTATGATGGCTCCACATATAACACCCCATATGGTATGATGGCCCCACATATAAACCCCCATATAGTATGATGGCCCCACATATAACCCCCATATAGTATGATGGCCCCACATATAACTCCCCATATAGTATAATGGCCCCACATATAAACCCCACCGTATAGTATGATGACCCCACAAATAAACCCACATATAGTATGATGGCCCCATGTATAAACCCCCATATAGTATGATGGCCCCACATATACCCCCATATAGTATGATTGCCCCAACATATAAACCCCCCATATAGTATGATGGCCCCACATATAAACCCCCATATAGTATGATGGCCCCACATATAAACCCCAATATAGTATGATGGCTCCACATATAACACGCCATATGGTATGATGACCCCACATATAAACCCCCATATAGTATAATGGCCCCACATATAACCCCCATATAGTATGATGGCCCCACATATAACCCCACATATAGTATGATGGCCCCACATATAACTCCCATATAGTATAATGGCCCCACATATAAACTCCACCGTATAGTATGATGACCCCACAAATAAACCCACATATAGTATGATGGCCCCATATATAAACCCCCATATAGTATGATGGCCCCTCATATACCCCCATGTAATATGATTGCCCCAACATATAAACCCCCCATATAGTATGATGGCTCCACATATAAACCCCCCATATAGTATGATGGCCTCACATATAAACCCCCATATTGTATGATGGTCCCACATATATCCCCCATATAGAATGATGGCCCCACATATACCTCCCATATAGTATGATGGCCCCACATATACCTCCCATATAGTATGATGGCCCCACAAAGTACTGATTGATTTAAAATAAATAAATAAAAATACTCACCTCTCTTCATTCCAGGTCTGGACAGCTAACCTGCCCTTCCGGGCACTTGCCTGGTGGGCCGCGGTGTGGCACTGTTTGGGGGTCCGCCAGCCCGTTTCTATGACTGCCAGCCAATTTAATTTTCCAGGTATCTGCTGGGGTTCAGTAACTCTGGGGGCGGGGTGCGCACGCAGTGTCACACATGTGGCTGGAGGCAATGTAGGTAACTAGAGATGAGCGAATTTGTTCGGATTTTGGCCCCGAATCTGATTTTGACATATTCAAACACTATTTCTGCCGAATGTTTGTCTTATGATCGGTTCTGAACATATTTGGTAATTTTTACGCCCATTGACTCTAATGATGTTCGGCTGTGTTCGACGAATATTACAAAAACAATATTCGAGTCCGATCGTATTCGGACCCGAATCCGAACAAATTCGCTCATCTCTATAGGTAACATCTTCCCAGAAATATGTAAGCAAATGAGGTTCTGAAGAGCTGGTGCAAGGACACACCGCCCCCTCCTTCAGCGACCCCTCCTGAGCTCACAGTTCAAGCTAATCATTGACAGGACTTTTACAATCCAGTTCTATAGAGCAGCTGAGATAAGACAGTCCTGTGCTTGGAGCCGAAGACAGCAGAGGGATCTCAGCTATTCTCTGCAGCCACTGAATGGAAGTCTCTCCATCCCTACACATGAAAGGAGCCCTACAATAACCAGGAGATCTGGAGGGGGCACAATGGCTGAATTTTGGCTGAAGTGCTACTACTGGATCTTATTAGTTTTGACTAAAGAAGCCTTAGGAAATCCTGGAGAAGGCATACAAGTCTGGCAAAGACTGAGTCAAGTAAACCCTTTAAATGAAAGTCAGCTTTTCACCCATGGGACATTTCCTCCTGACTTTCTTTGGGGTGTTGGAAGCTCTTCATTGCAGATAGAAGATGATCACTCCATCAGGGGACCTTCTGTGTGGGACCAGTTTATGAAGACCCACCAGTCTTTGAGAGGCATGCCTTCCATGGACCAGACAGTAGCCACCTCAGGCAGCTTCTCAAGCAAAGAGATGCCAGCTCTGGAATTTTTAGGGGTGAATTTTTACCATTTTTCAATTTCTTGGCCAAGACTTTTCCCACAAGGAAACGATGTCCCAAGTGAGCAGGGTGTGAGCTACTACAATAGCACCATAAGTTTACTGATCAGGAAGGGCATTCAACCAGTGATCACCCTTTACCACTGGGACTTACCTGTACCCATACAGGAAAAATATGGGGGCTGGGCAAATGAGAGTGTCATCCACCTTTTTAATGATTATGCCAGGTTCTGCTTCCTAAAGTTTGGCGATCGGGTCAAGTATTGGATCACCATTCACAACCCTTATCTGATCGCCTGGCATGGGTATGGCACAGGGACGAACGCCCCTTTTATTAGAGGAGACGATGCAGCGGTGTCTGCAGTGGCACATAACCTCATCAAGGTAAATCCCTGTATAAATGCAATAGCTGTGCTTCTTACTTATCTCTACAGAGATGCTGCATTAATAGTAATAAAACTATATTTTATATATATATATATATATATATATATATACATACACTAGGGTGATATGGGATAATGGAATTATATTCAGTTGAAGCTAAATTTCCATAGCTTGCATATCTTGTCATTTTACATTCCTACTATCTAGTGCACTTATAAGACCAAATTATGAGAACATAAGTTTAAGAAATGGTGCAGCATTTTATATCTAGATCTATCTATCTATCTACTATCTATCTATCTATCTATCTATCATCTATCTATCTATCTATCTATCTATCTATCTATCTATCTATCTATCTATCTACCTTTGGAAATAATCCAAAATGTAAAAAAATAATCCAAAATATAAAAAGGATGACATTGGATTTACCAAAATTATTACATCTATGTCAAGTTAATTGTTAATGTTTGTATACACAAGTCTTTATGGTGAAATATGTAGTAAGGCAACATGACAACCAGAAATATATACAAAATCTACCAATCGTCAAGATATATGAATAGCAAGGTAGAGGTATAGGTAAAATTTAACCTTTAATAAATACGTCTTAAAATAGTAGAACCAAATGGTTCAATCAAAAATGTTATAACACACAAAAAACACACATAAAATCACCTCTCTTTTGTGAAGGAGATAAGTAAAAATAAAGAGGAAAACAAAAAACTCCTCATAAATCTAAACTTTTGATCATAGTATTCATACAGACTCATAATAGAAAATACCAAGCAATACATGCCATGTATAAATTCATACTCATGATCATGGTAATCAATCAAGCTAAATATAGAGACAGCAGATAGCAGGTACCACGTGTGTTATAACATTTTTGATTGAACCATACAACATGAGAACCAACTGCAAATGCGTATCTTTATCATTATGGGCTATCATAGTTTATTAGTATCCCCAAAACATAATTTGCATAAGGGTATGTTCACACATGACGGATACACTGTGAAGTTTCTGGATTTGCTAGCAGAAAGTGCAACAGTAGCAGAAAAAGTGGATGACATTTTACCAAGTCTCCTGAACAGGCAGCTAAAGAATCTGCAGTGAAAAGCTGCTCAGATCTATAGTCCACATCATGTCAATTTACGGACAGGATTCCCAGCAGACTTATGAGGGTAAAATCCTTCGCAAATCGTCATTACAATCTGTGGCAGATCCTCATGTAACACAAACTGATTTTGAGATGGATTGTGATAAGAATCTGTGGCAAAATCTGCAGCGGAAAATGAATTACCATGGTTTGAAAGTATCCTAAAATTTACTCTGTACTCACTTATAGCAATGGCACAATATATACCCATAATAGTGAGTACATTTCCCAGGGTTACATTCTATATATTGATTTGTTTATACCTGTATAGAAATGGGATCAATGTGGACTTTTAATCCTTTACCCCGGGAAACCTTCTTATCTAAAATATTGCATATATTGCATATTCTCACAGGCACTAATTTAAAGGAGGATTTGTAAAATCAATTATGTAATTTTTTTTCAAGTAAATTGTGTAATTGCCCATGGATGATGGCTGAAAATGCTAAAAATATCACTATCATTTTTTTAATCACTAAAGATAATGATTTTCCCTTTTATATTCAGATGTATAATAAAAATGTATTTTGTAGTATCGGGTTAGCCAAAAAAAATCTATTTAAGTGCTTTTATACCCCAAAAATATTTAAAGAGTTATTCTTTTATTTATTATCTAGAAATATTATTTAGAAATATAAATGTATTGGTTAGCCAATAAAGGTATTACTCCTAGAATGCTTTTGTGTCTTTTGGCTTAAAAGTATTTATATACCCTTTCTTATTCAAAATGAATGGCCGCAACTAGAGATGACTGAATCTTTGGACATTTATGTGTCATGTTTGACAAATTTTGCCACTAAATTCTTTTACAACAAATCAATTTGCCATGAATCTCAATATTTCAAAGCCTACAATCACCTTTAGAAGACATGTAACATTCTCAGATCTCCTAGGGCTGTATCCAACCTCTTTTACATTCTTTAACACAAATACAGCCTTAGTAATGTCAAAGTGGCTTCACCATAGAAACAGATGGTAACCTAGTAGTAACAAACAGCCCATTAATAACTGAATGAAATGGCAAACATTCACAATTTTACAAATTAAAAAGAAATGGTCTAAAAATTATCCCTCTTAGTAATTTGTAATCAAGCAGACCATTAAGTGCAGAAAACTGATTGAAACTGACAGTGTTGCTGTCAGAGGTAACATGATCCTGCTGTGAATCACAAGGGTGATGTGCCATGTAGTCCATAATATCCTACGCTGCCTCCTTACTGATACACTCATCAGAGGTAAAGGAGTACTATTGTGACCTGTGGTTGGTACTGCAGGGGCGGACATATCATTGGTGCAACCTGTGCAGCCGCACAGGGGCCCAAGAGGTGAGGGGGCCATTTATACCTCCAAAGCAGGTGCAATTTTGCATTTTTAGGAGATCTGGGGCTGCAAAGGGCCTATGTATTGTTCTTGCACAGGGGCCCTTTTCTGACTTTGCCCGCCAGTGGTTGGTAGTACTTCTGCTTGGATGGCTGGTGCCAGTTGTGGTTGTCGTGATCCTACTGCTGATAGCAGCTCACACATTTTTAGTTGTGATTTTTTTTTCTTTTACCATACATTTTGTACAACACTGTAATCAACTGTATTGATTTGGCGTTTGCAGATGTAAAATTGACTAGGAACATAGATCTGCAAATAAAATTGTTTGTAACACACACACTTTGTGAGGTAGACAGTCATAGTTAAATATCTGGATTATGGGGAATTTTATTTAAAAAACAAATAATTACTTTACAAAAACAAAATGAAAATGTAATGCAAAAGCTTAATATAGTCTCTTGTGAAAAGCAAGTACACTGTTTCTCACACTGTTTTCAGATTTTTTCTGTAAAATATAATGAGCTGCACCATTGCTGCTTTCTAACACATTAAGAATTAAGAAAAAATGCGTAATTTAAATGCAAGAGGACAGATGCCAGTTATACAATATAACTGATCAGTCACACTGAGTCTAGCACTGCAATTAGCTCTTCTCTTGTCACTCTCTCCCCCTTTCAATTAAATATGTGTATTATTCACAGACTAAAACACTCATCTGCGGTCGGACAACACATTGTTGTCTGGAGTATTTGTCCAATATTTTAGATCTTTGTATCTCTATTGCTGAGCTATGAGCTCTGCTGTCCTCTCACCATCCTAATGGCTGCTGCATTCTTTGCCTCAGCTTTTATATAGGCTATCATAGTCCCTCCTGTTGGCTCCGCTATACCATATGATGTTCATATGCAAAGCTTTATGGTGAAGCCTGCACGATCGTGCCTGAGGTCATGTGAACTTTCTGTGGCTGATGCAATCTTTCTGCACTGTGTAAAATTTAATTTTTTGGGGGTAATTCGAGCAAATTAACTCACAAATTGATCGAATTCGATGGGACTTGAGAATTTCTAGCTGCAATAATTGAAATTAACTTTATTAGCTGGAGTACATTTCGAACTCTTCATAGCATTTATCTTACCATCTGAGAAAAACATCGATCAGATCTTTTCTATATGCCCTTTGGAAGTTCAGAGAGGGTTGGCAGGTCTTGTCATCCAGTGGCTGGACTTTATACAATTTCCTAAAAAAAATACAAAATAAACATGGCAAGACTTGAAAGACATAGTATATCTTATGCGTGCAGTCTGTATTACAGCTATCTAGACGTGTCCTTGACGCTAGGTAGCACCACATAATTGAAGCAGGGCAAATCCACTTGAATACTTCAACTGCAGGACAACTCCCCAGTCTTGATTTGCATCTATCATTGAGGTCACTGATGAATGATCAGATTCAACTATAAATCAGTCACAGTGAAGATATCACATACTTTATTGTCTTTCCCTTTCTTGTTGAGTCCATTGTCCGTGTGGGCAATATGGAATGGCTGTCACAAGATCATCCATCTCTAAGGCACATTTGGCCATTGTTTCCATCCGATGTTTAGCGTGAATGCCGGACGGAAACTGATTGAGGAACCGATCCCATTGTTTTCAATAGAGTTGTTCCCACCGGTCCGGTGTGCCAGTTTTTGTGCTGGATGCGTGCCAGTACCGATCCAGAGGCTGGATCACAATATTTTGTGTAACATTATTATCCGTTTCCGTGCCACCGATGGAGAGTAAATAGGGAAAAACTCTGATGGTTGCTGAGCCTGATGCATCGGATAAATGTGACCCTTTTTTACATGCAGCTCACATAAGCTGTGCAGGTAGGTAAACTGCTTTGATCATGTGTCTGTGCAATTTTTTTGGGAAGCGATAATATTTATTCCCTGTGTTAACCCACAGCTTATTTAGGGCTTGTACACACAGTATTATTACAGCTTTGTGGCCGTGTGCATTAACCTGGATACAAATGTGTAGCCCTGGTACACAATACCAGGAGGATGAGTGGAGAGGTAAAGGTTAAGTGTTCTTCATGTCATCATGTACCTTCGAACACGCCCAGTAGGGGTGTGGAAGGGAGAGATTTAGTTAGTCTGTGTCCGGACTTCAGAGTGAGAAGTCTGTGTTTTCCTGTCCTTGGACAGAGGAGAGTGTGTCCAGACTTAGGAGAGACAAGACGTCTTAGGGACTCTGCTCTATCTTCAGCTTAAAATTGTGGAGTCTAGTATAGGTACTTTAACGTACCCGAGCCTAGTCAAAGCTGTGCCCCACTGGAGACAGGCTGAAATATCTCCTGAGAACTGAGCAAGTCGAAGGGCAAAAGTGGAAGAAAGCAAGGAAGTGCTATAGGTGAAGAATACCTGCACGAATCTACCGGTTACTGGGGACCGAAGAATCATCTTTGTTTCAAGCAAGGTGATAAGATAGCCAGAAATCTACCGGACCCTAGGTCGCGGCGGATAAGCCCATACAGTCAGTACGTAACTGGGGTCAGAGGAAGTGAGGACCGTGAGTCAGTGCACGACAATATAGGAAATCATCTTTCTCACAAAAAGGCTCTAACCACAACACTGATCGGGCAGAACAGCTAAAGATAAGCTGGAATCATAGAGAGGACTACGCTTCAGGCTGGTCGTACTCAGCTTCATTGGAGTTAAAGGAGGCCCCTAACTTGCTTAACCGTTTGCCTCAAAGCTCATCCTCCATCAACCCCATCAGCCTCCCTGGGACCTGCTTTACCATTCTGCAAGTAAAGGTATGGAAAGACTTTGACTGTGTGAGACTGAGTTATTACTGCATGCCTGCACAATCCCTACCTAACTACCGACCTGAGGGAAGAGTCCCACCTGTAGGGGACCCGACATCTAGCTGCCTCACCATCCCCTCAGAGATCTACAGCAGCGCTGGTACTAATTACCAGAATACTACAGGTGGCGTCACGAACTGTATATAGTTATCCCTGTAAATATTCCCAACAACAACATACGCCAGACCGCCCGGGCCACAGACCGAGCCTCAGCTACCTGTGACAACAATCCCCATAGACTTCTACGGGCTCGGCTCTGAGTACCCCATTGCCCTGGTAACCCACAATTGTGGTGGCGGGTCGACACAACTACTTGGCGTCACGAACAGGATACGAAACTTGCAGCATTGCGAGCCCTGTGTGCCTGTGGAGTGTTTTGATGAAAAAGACTGTTGCTATTGTTTGGCGCTAAAATCCGCCATTTTGCCGCCATATTCGCGCCCTCAGGCGCTGGAGAAGAAGGTGGGCGGACCTGAAAAAGCGCGCAAAGTCTTGGACACGCCCCCAACCTGCACCCCAAACCGCATCGCAAACTGCATAGCAATCTGCATCGCAAACCGCATCGCAAACTGCATAGCAATCTGCATCGCAAACCGCATAGCGAACTGCATAGCAATCTGCATCGCAAACCGCATAGCGAACTGCATAGCAATCTGCATCGCAAACCGCATCGCAATCCGCATAGCAAACTGCATCACAATCTGCATTGCAATCCGCATAGCAAATTGCATCGCAAAATAGAGCGGCAGGTCCTGCAACAGGAAGTGAACGCTCTGACATCAGAGCGCCTGCGACGAAGGTCCTGTTCCCACTGCGGTGCCTGTGAAGTAGCAGCATCTGAAACCGGTAGGCTCCGTTTAACCAAGGGGGCGCTAAGATGTCACAACAACCGGCTGACAGTGCGGCCCCGGCCGGAGGCCCCAATCCCGCACCGTCTGGTATTATAGCGCCAGATGGGGGCACAGGCCCTGCACCCAGTCCGGTAGTTCCGATCATGCCACTAACGCTCCCATATATGCCTGGGGCGAAATGGCTTCCCCAATACAGCGGTGAGCCAGGCACATTAGCAGGCTTCAAGCGGAAGTTATGCAGCATCCTAGAAATGTACTCCATGCCTGAGAGACAAAAAGCTGCTGTGCTAATAGGGCAGCTAACTGGCGCTGCTGAGAGGGAAGTGGAGACTTGGGATACCGTTGATCAGGAGTCGGTGCCTGCGATCTTCCTGAAGCTTCATGCCATATTTGAAGACCGCACAGAAACGGATCTCCGGATGGCCTTCTATCACTGTTCACAACAGCCAGGTGACAGCATCCGGGACTATGCTTGCCGACTACAGGGAGCCCTGAGAGCCCTCAAGCAAATTAACAATTTAAATGCTATCGACGAGAATAGAATGCTGAAAGAACAATTTATACAGGGATTGAGATCCCCAGAGGAACGCAGAACTGTAAATTGGTGGTCCTTAGATCATCCGGATGCTACCTTTGATGCCCTAAAAGACATGGCAATAAGAGGGCTGCGGCCCCTGGGCAAACCTGAGGTGGCCACCCAACATCATCAGGGTGAAGTCATTCTGGAACCGGCAGTAACCCCCTGTTCCCCGCTAGTGGCAGAAACCAAAGCGCAGGTGGCACCTCCTAGTGAATTGGACTGTCTGCGCTCAGAGGTGCGCCAGCTGACTAAAAATCTGGCCGCTGTGATGAGTGCCCTACAGCTGCGGAAAGAAGAGGAAGGGAAGATCTTGTTAGCTGACTGCCCAGAGGACGTTCCGTGGATGCACCGGAGAAGAAAGAAGACGTCGCCCCCCCGGAGGAGGACAACGCCACCCCCAGGAGCAACCTCTGATCAACACCCTTCTCGTCGAGAGATCATCTGTTACCGCTGCAACCGGAAAGGTCATCTGTCTACCCAGTGTCCTTTAAACGGGCAGAACCTGGGTCCAAGGGCCAACACCCAGGAGAATACCCGTCAGGCCCCCTAGACTGGAACCGCAGGTATGTGGGCGGGCGACCCTACCTGTCTATTATTCTAGATGGTATTGCTGTTCCAGCATTGTTAGACACTGGGTCCCAGGTGACCCTAATACCTGATGCTCTATATACCAAGTACTGGTCAATGGACAGTCTTAAACCCCCGAGCCTTGACTTTACCGTGTATGCTTCTAATGGTCTTCCTGTAGAAGTACTTGGAACAAAATGTGTAGATGTAAAGGTGGGAAGAGAGGAGTTGAAAGACCAGGGACTTCTGGTAGTGAAGACTGTAAATGAGGAGAATGGTCTAAATATAATATTGGGTACTAATGTTATTGGTAATTGTTTGGAAGAAGTAGTGTTCTTGCTCCAACAGCTCGCTGAGATTGCCCGACCAAGGCAGAGAGGAGTCATCCAAAGAGAGATCCGGGCCCTGGTGTGTCAGCAGCAAGCGAAGCTTACCGACGGTGAAATTGGTAATGTACGGGTCACTGACTCAGTTCCTATTGTGATACCCCCAATGAGTGAAATGATCATTTGGTGCAGGGCAGCCATAGGTCTGAGAGGACAGAATTACCAAGCTGTAGTAGAACCCCACCATTCAGAACATAGACCTACACTTATGACTGCTAGAGGAGTAGTAGAAGTGGTGAATGGGAGAGTACCTGTACGGCTTCTCAATTGGGAGATGATGAGGTAAATTTACCCCGTTATGCAACCATTGCTAAACTTCATGCTGTCGACAATAATTCCATTCTCCCGGCTGAGTCCTTAGACTCCTGTCAAATAGAGGAGGACAATGACCCAGCAACTCAGGTGGCGGAATGGTGTCAGCAGCTCCATGTTGGGACGGACACCACTCCCGCTCACCAGAAGCAAGGGTATTACGGGTGGTGCAAGAGTACGCCCAAGTGTTTAGCAAAAATCCACTTGATTTTGGGATCATTAAGGGAGTACAACATCATATCCCTACAGGCAGTCATCCTCCCATCAAAGAGCGGTATAGGCCCATACCTCCAGCTCATTATCAGAAAGCTAAAGAAATGTTGAATGATATGAAGAAAGCTGGGGTGATAAGGGATAGTTGTAGTCCCTGGCAGCCCCTCTAGTTTTGGTTAAAAAGAAAGATGGTAGTATGAGAATGTGTGTGGATTACAGGCAGGTGAACCGCATAACACACAAGGATGCATACCCGCTACCACGTATAGAGGAATCATTAGCTGCTCTGAAAACGGCTAACTACTTTTCTACCCTTGATCTGACTAGTGGTTACTGGCAAGTGGCTGTGGCTGAGGAGGATCGTGAGAAAACGGCTTTCACCACCCCAATGGGCTCTGTGAGTTCGACAGAATGCCGTTTGGGCTCAGTAGTGCCCCAGGAACATTTCAGAGAGTGATGGAAAACTGTCTGGGACATCTCAATTTTGAAACCGTGCTGCTATACCTAGACGACGTTATCGTGTATTCCAAGACATATGAGGACCATCTGAAGCACCTGGCAGAAGTGTTTGAGTCCCTGTCCAGGTACGGGATGAAGTTGAAACCCTCAAAATGCCATCTACTCAAGCAGAAGGTACAATACTTGGGGCACATCGTCAGTTCGGAAGGAGTAGCGCCGGACCCAGAGAAAGTCACTGCCATCCAGAAGTGGCCGGAGCCGAAGAACCTTAAGGAAGTGCGACAGTTCCTGGGACTAACGGGTTACTACAGGAGATTCGTGAAAGATTACACGAAGAAGGCAGCTCCTTTACAGGACCTCCTGGTAGGACAATCCCTGAAGAGCAGAAACCCTCCCTTTAATTGGGGTAAAGAACAGGCTGAAGCATTCCAAAAGATGAAAGAGATCCTGACAGGTGATGAGATCTTAACCTATCCTGATTACAGCCAACCGTTCCTGTTGTACACCGACGCCAGTAATGAAGGGTTGGGAGCCGTTCTCAGTCAGAAGCAGAATGGACAAGAAAAAGTCATCGCATATGCTAGCAGAAAACTCAGGCCAACTGAAAGGAATCCGGAAAATTATAGCAGCTTCAAGCTGGAGTTTCTGGCGCTGGTCTGGGCCATTACTGAAAGATTTAAGCACTATCTGGCCTCCAATAAGTTCACTGCGTACACAGACAACAACCCGTTAACGCACCTGGAAACCGCCAAGCTGGGTGCCATGGAGCAGCGATGGATGGCTCGGTTGTCCAATTATCAGTTTACTATCAAGTACCGGGCAGGTCGAAAGAATGCTAATGCTGATGCGTTGTCCCGTATGCCGCATGACTCTGACACGGAAGAAGAATCGGACGACCTGGAAGAAATTGAGCTACCCGCGTTCCATCGAAATGGGGTAGTCCACGAGCATCAAGTCCACAGAAAGCAAAATGGTGCAACATTAAATCCTTTACCCCATCACAGCTGGAAAGAGACTCAGGACAGTGATCCAGTGGTCAGCCACATCAAGGAGTTGTTAAAGCAAGAAGGCTCCTCCTTGGAAAAGGATGCACCTATGCCCGCCAAGCTCCTGTGGAACGAGAGAAGCAGGTTGTTCCTGTACCGTGAGAAGTTGTGCAGAAGATACGTTAACCCCAGAACCCATGAAATGGTCTGGCAAATCGTGGTCCCAAAGACAGACGTCCCAATGGTGTTGGAAGCGTACCACGATCAAGCAGGACACTTTGGCTGGAGGAAGTTGGAGACCCTGTTGAGATGCCGGTTCTACTGGGTAGGGATGCGCAGCTCCATCGAGAGGTGGTGTCGGAACTGTGGACCCTGTGGTCTCAGAAGAAAGGACTACGGAAGTCAGAAGGCCCCCCTGCAACCTATCCGGACGACTCGTCCCCTGGAGATTGTGGCCCTGGACCACGTCAAACTGTCACCGAGTAGATCTGGATACTCATACGCCTTGACCATGGTGGACCATTACTCCAGATTTCTGGTAGTCGTTCCAGTGAAAGACCAGACTGCAGTGACGGCAGCGAAGACCTTTCAAGCAAGCTTCTGCAGACCGCATGGGTATCCCGAGCAAGTCTTAACCGATCAGGGACCTGCTTTTGAAGCCGATTTATTCAAGGAATTCTGTCATATGTACGGGTGCAAGAAAATAAGAACAACACCATATCACCCTCAAACCAACGGTCTTTGTGAAAGATGAACCATATTGTCCTTGACTTGTTGAGATCCATACCGTTGGAAGACAGGAATCGATGGCCGGATTTACTACCTGATTTGGTTGATTTGTATAATCATATACCTGTAAGCTCAACTAACTGCACTCCAGCCTATCTGATGAGAGCAAGGCCTGGAAAACTACCAATGGATCTAGAACTTGGAGTGGTAGAAACCGGAGGCAGACGACGCTGTTGAAAACTGGACGTCAATCGGCAAGAGCAATACAGAAGAGTACAAATCTGTGTAGAGGAAAGTCTTAATAAGGCACGGGAGAAAACAGGAAAATGTCTACAACCGAAATGCTCCTGCCAAGCCTCTGATGCCTGGAGAGGTAGTATTAAAAAGAAAGAGGAAAATGCATAAACTGGATAATCAGTGGGAGCAAGAACCCTACGTCATACAAGATTCTAAGTACGACAACGGAAAAGTTTGTGTCGTCAGTAAAGACGGAGGAAAAACAATAACCACTGTGTCTAGAGACCATTTGAAACTATGTCCGGAACCCTTGAAACGTTGCGACAAGAACCCTGTCTTCAATCAAAGAGAGAAAAAGGAAGAGGTTTATACACACAGATCTGGGAGATTTTCCTGCGGATTGGCCCCGACTGGGAGATGCTGTGATAATTCCAGTGTTGCAGTTTTATAAGCCACAAGAGGACGTTTTACCTCCAGTTGTGCCTGTAGTGCCAGTTGAACCCGCTCAGGAGTTACCCCTTCCAGCAACACCTCAACCTGTAGAACCTCAAGATGGATCATCTGAAGCAGTGCCCCATACTATGGGATCCCTGGTGAAGCTGACTCACACCGCCCAGCCATCAGTACACTTGCCAGATCCATGGAAAATTAAGGCAGTTCTATGGTTTACCGTTTCATAGTGCAGACAGATCGCAAATTGATTTACCTGAAACTACACCACGTAGGTCAGAGAGAATCACAAAAGGGAAATTACCCATTAGATATCAGCAATAGTTATGACGAACTGATGTAAATATATTGTGAAAAGTCTATATATATAAATGTGTTTTTCCCTATTATGTCTTCGTTTACAATGGACTCAGAGGCTGAGGACTGAGCCAGCCCAAAAACTGTATCCTGTAAATAGTTGCACTAAAGTGCCTTCTTAATGGTTTCACATGAAACCTTGACTCACCTCTGAACCAAAAAAACCCGTGTGGTGTGGCACTGAGTGAGGTCTGCATTTGGATGTCCTGCAGCCCACCCAGGACCCACGTTGAAGGTTTGGTGCGGGTCCTTCACAAGTATCTTGTATATCTATTTATTGAAAATGCTATTTGATACTACTTGTATTTTTCTATCAAGTTTGTAACGTTCAAAGTAGTCTTACCTCCCGGATGGGAAGATGTTATTGTTCCAAATGTTATTGCATAAACAAAATTTTTCTGTCTTTTGTATTCCACAGCCCGGGAGTGCTGTCGTTTACCATGGGGAATGTGTAGCCCTGGTACACAATACCAGGAGGATGAGTGGAGAGGTAAAGTTAAGTGTTCTTCATGTCATCATGTACCTTCGAACACGCCCAGTAGGGGTGTGGAAGGGAGAGATTTAGTTAGTCTGTGTCCGGACTTCAGAGTGAGAAGTCTGTGTTTTCCTGTCCTTGGACAGAGGAGAGTGTGTCCAGACTTAGGAGAGACAAGACGTCTTAGGGACTCTGCTCTATCTTCAGCTTAAAATTGTGGAGTCTAGTATAGGTACTTTAACGTACCGAGCCTAGTCAAAGCTGTGCCCCACTGGAGACAGGCTGAAATATCTCCTGAGAACTGAGCAAGTCGAAGGGCAAAAGTGGAAGAAAGCAAGGAAGTGCTATAGGTGAAGAATACCTGCACGAATCTACCGGTTACTGGGGACCGAAGAATCATCTTTGTTTCAAGCAAGGTGATAAGATAGCCAGAAATCTACCGGACCCTAGGTCGCGGCGGATAAGCCCATACAGTCAGTACGTAACTGGGGTCAGAGGAAGTGAGGACCGTGAGTCAGTGCACGACAATATAGGAAATCATCTTTCTCACAAAAAGGCTCTAACCACAACACTGATCGGCAGAACAGCTAAAGATAAGCTGGAATCATAGAGAGGACTACGCTTCAGGCTGGTCGTACTCAGCTTCATTGGAGTTAAAGGAGGCCCCTAACTTGCTTAACCGTTTGCCTCAAAGCTCATCCTCCATCAACCCCATCAGCCTCCTGGGACCTGCTTTACCATTCTGCAAGTAAAGGTATGGAAAGACTTTGACTGTGTGAGACTGAGTTATTACTGCATGCCTGCACAATCCCTACCTAACTACCGACCTGAGGGAAGAGTCCCACCTGTAGGGGACCCGACATCTAGCTGCCTCACCATCCCCTCAGAGATCTACAGCAGCGCTGGTACTAATTACCAGAATACTACAGTGGCGTCACGAACTGTATATAGTTATCCCTGTAAATATTCCCAACAACAACATACGCCAGACCGCCCGGGCCACAGACCGAGCCACAGCTACCTGTGACAACAATCCCCATAGACTTCTACGGCTCGGCTCTGAGTACCCCATTGCCCTGGTAACCCACAATTGTGGTGGCGGGTCGACACACATTTACATTGCATAATGCAAAACATAATATTTGCATATGCAAAGTCCATTTTGCAGCACGACTTTAACCTTTAAGTAGTGAATTATAGCACTATTTATTGTCTGCATATTAGTATTACGGAGAATAAGGAGTGTCCTGATAGCATAGATCCAAGTAAATAGTACATTATTATTACTATTATTCTTATTATTATGGGTGGCTCAGTGGTTAGCATTCCAGCGCTGGAGTCCTGATTCAAATCCAACCAAGGACAACATCTGCAAGGAGTTTGTATGTTCTCCCCGTGTTTGCGAGAGTTTCCTCCACACTCCAAAGACATACTGATAGGGAATCTAGATCATGAGCCCGATGGGGACAGTGAGGTTGATGTCTGTAAAGTGCTGTGGAATTAATAGCGCTATGTGAGTAAAATAAAAAATATTTTTATAAATCACAACTCTCAGATCACTAGTTGGTGTTGGCCCTCATGGCACATAGGGTTCTCTCAAAGAAATCTAGAATGTTGTAGTGCATCAGCATAGGATGTGCCCCTATCCGAGCAGAGCTGCTTTCTGCAGTTGATTGATGGTATTTTTGTTGTTTTAATTGTTATTATAATAACTATTATTATATACCAATCAGTCATAACATTAAAATCTAGCTAGGAAAAATTTGTAAGTGTAAAAATCTGAGAAATTTTGCCACAGGTCAAATTCTGATCTTTAGATGACTGGGTAAGAGCATCTCCAAAACGACAGATCTTTTGGGTCTTCCCAGTATGCAGCGGTCAAAAATAACAGATCTTTTGGGTCTTCCCGATATGCAGCAGTCAGTACCTACCAAAAGGGATTCTAGTAAGGACGAGCCCAGTGGCGTTCCGTGAATAGAGCAGACTAAGCAGCAGCTATGGGGCCCAGACAGGTGAGGGGGCCCACGACGGCCGCTGTCGTTTGGTAGCTGTGCTGTGCTGACACAGTACTATCTCCTTTAATTAAATATAAGCGACGGCCGGACACTGTAAACCCCCTTGAAGGTCCCCTTTCCTTGTTGTCTCCTGGTCAGCAGTTGGCTTAAGTCTCTGGCTGCATTTGCATAAGAAAGCCAGCCTGCAGCCAGAGACACTGCATCACAGGAAGCAGAAAACATTCATAAGTTTCACTCAGGGAGAGATACAAGAAGGTGAGCCCTGCTGGCTGGGGTATGGGGTGGATTTTTTTGTTGAATGTGTCCCCTCACTGTGCTGGCACTTTATATTTACAATGGCTAGCCTCTGGCTGCACTTTGCACCTTAGGGAGGGGGGCCCGGCTGCACGCACTGTGGAGGGTGTAGGGGGCCCTGCATGCACTGCAGGTGTGTGTGTGTGTGGAGTTAAGAGCACCTGTTTTTTTTTTTTTGGGGGGGCCCCATTCAGACTTTTGCTATGGGGCCCCATGATTTCTATGTACGCCCCTGGACGAGCGGTGAACTTCAACATAGACATAAGCGTCCAACAGAAATTCCAGGAGAGTCCATAAAAATAGGACACTTTTTTTCCCTGTTCGTAAATTTTTTAAGACCTTTGTGATTTTTGTGAATATGAAGAAGTTTATACAGATTATGTTGTCTGTAATTATCATCTTTTTACAGTTCACAGTGGATGCAGCTGATGTCATATCAGCATTATCGGCTGCTATAGTGTATCACTTATGATCATGATCATTTATTATAGTTTTCCAATGTGTCCATAAAAATTATTTTATGTCCATGATTTTTTATAAAATCCAGAAAAAATGAATGTCATCCTGACAATCCTGGCGGCCGAGGCTCGTTGATACACAGGGGAGTTAGGGTAGCCCGTGTGCTTCTATCCCATAGGAGAACTTTGATACCAAATCTGTAAGGAAGAGAAGGAGTTTGACTTTCCGTTATATTTCCGCTGACTCCTGAAGCAAAAAACTGATGAAATCTGTGATGTATGATGATGAGGTTTATGCGTTGTCATCTCTGCTTACAGTGCAATTGATTATTAATCTTTGCAACGCCCGCTGGCTGTTGTATCCTTGACTTTTGGATCTTCTGTGCGTTGTGCTTACTTCAGATTCTCATTCCATGTTGGCTTTGTTAGGGCCAGTACAGACCAGTCTCACCGAATAGTAATGGTGATATATGGAAACTCTGAAACAAGACTTGATTTTTTTTTTCATCATACTGTTAACTAGATTTTTTTTAAGAATTGATGACCATCTAATAAACTGTATATCAGTGATCTGCAAATATTTGACTCTCCAGCGCTTGCAATGCTGGGAGTTGTAGGTTCACAACCATGATACCGGCTTTTTACCAGACCTAGTATATTTGAAGACTTCTTTTTCTTCTGCATTTCTTCTTATCTCCACTATTTACATGTTAAGACAAAGGAGGGGGGTTACAAGATTGTTCATCCTGATTTTCCCAGTTCATCAATATAAGGGCAGAGCCAAAGTGAAGAGACAAATACAAAAAAAGAGAAAGAGTAGCTGCTTTTGGAACTCGGTAAATCAAAGTAGATACATACGCTGTTCATAAACCAGAGGTGTAGCTAGGTTTTCTGGCACCAGGGGTGAGAATTTAGTTTGTCGCATTCCCCTCCCCCCCAATTCTGGTTAGTAAGGAGGTGATATTGGTTCCAGAGAGGTAGATCTGTGTGTCAACAGCAAAGTTGATACTGAGAGCCATAGGATTCTATGAGCTGTCCCAGGCCGAAGGATAAGAGGAGGGGTTCTAGAACTGACCTTGGGGACACCGATAGATAGGGGGAGAGATAAGGAGGTGGTGTGTGAGTGGGAGACGCTGAATGTCCGGTCTGTTAGGTATAAGGAGATCCAACAAAGGGCCAAGTCTGTGATGCTGTGTAGCCCAGCTACGCAGGCACACAAAAATCCAGGAGAATGCACAGGAAGGTAATCGCAAAAGCTTGCTATTCATGCACTTCACTCACACTTTCAGACACACCCACTAGGGGTATAGGAGGTAGTGACACGTAGCAGAGCTCAGTCAAGCTTCCTGTCTCAGGACAGTGCAGACCCAGATAGTTTCCTGTCTCAGGACAGTGCAGACCAGATAGTTTCCTGTCTTCAGACAGGGCCCGTTCAGTGCCAGTTTTCTGGACTAGGAGAGAGGACTGAATCCTCGCAGAGCTAGCGTAGCTCACCTGACAAAGAAGTGGAGGCTAGTACGGGTGAAGTGCATCATCCTAGCCTAGTCAGAGCTACCCTTAATCAGTACCTCAGTAGAAGCTGAAACAAGGAGGAAACTGAGAGCTGCTCAGCGAGCTTGGAAGAAAGCTGACTATTTCCATCGAAAGCTACAAGTGCTTATGCAAAGAGCAGAAGCAGGGCGAAGGGCGGCAGTGGAGAAGTTAGAGAAGTGCTACAGGTATTGGATTGCCTGCACTAAATTGCCGGACACCGGGGTCCGAAGCGTTGTACAGTTTCAAGCTTAGTAACAGAGAACCGGAAGGCATCTGGCCTACAGGCCCGCAGAGAGCAGCCCTAAGTGTCAAACGTAACCGGAGACAGGGAAAACAGGAGTCTAGCCTGATCACAAATATAGACTTAGTTTCACCACTTAGAAGTTTCCACCACACCGTTGGCCGGGCAGTACAGCTATTGAGAAAGCTGGAGATTCAGAGTTAACTTCGCTTCAGGCAAGTTGGACTCACCTACATTTGAAGTGAAGGAGGCCTCTAACCTGCTCAAGCGGTTACCCGAATGTGCATTCTCCACCCCGACCAAGCTCCCCGGGATCTACGTGAACCATCTACCATAAAAGGTATGAAAAGAAGCTATTTCGTGTGTGAACTAAATTTATTATCTATACCCTGCATCATCATCACCATAGACTTCCAGGGACCCGTCTCCCCTGTGGGGACTACCACCCAGCTGCCCCATAACATCCCTGGAAAGTCCTTATAGCAGCGCTGGTTCAATTAACCAGATTACCACGGTGGCGTCACGAACACCAAATCCTTAAAATCCCCTGTAAATATCCCCCAAACGCTTGACTGCCAGAGCCACGGACCGAGCCACATGCTACCAGTGACAACTCCCATAGACTTCTATGGGCTCGGCTCCGAGTACCCCATAGCCCTGGTATCCACAATTGTGGGGCGAGTCAATTAATCTTTGGCGTCACGAACAGGATACGAAAGCTTGCAATTGTGATCCTGTGTGCCTATATTGAACTGTTTGGTGAAAAAGACTGTTTGCTGTTTTGGGCGCCAAATTCCGCCATTTTTACCCCATGTTCGCGCCCTCAGGCGCTGGTGAAGAAGGGGGGCGTACCTAAAAAAAACGCGCAGTTTCCTGGACACGCCCCCAACCTGCCCCCCAATCTGCATCGCGAGCCGCATCGCAAACTGCATTGCAATCTGCAATCGCAAACCGCATCGCAAACTGCATCGCAAAATAGAGCGGCATCATCCGAGCGCCAGTGAAAAGGTCCTGTCTCCCCCGCTGTGCCTGCGACGCTGCAGCCTGTAAAAGAGGTAGGCTCAGATTAACCAAGGGGCATCAATATGTCGCAGCAACCGGCAGACGGAGCGTCCCTCGCTAGAGGCCCTTAAGCCCACCGCTTGGCGTCGTGCCGCAGGATGGGGTGCAGGCCCCTCACCTGGCCCGGTGGTCCCGCTCATGCCGCTAACCCTCCCATACATGCCTGGAGCGAAGTGGCTTCCCCAGTACAGCGGCGAGCCAGACACCTGCCAGGATTTAAAAGGAAAAATGTAGCATCTTGGATATGTACTCATGACTGAAAAGCAAAAAGCTGCTGTGGTAATAGGACAGTTAGCTGGTGCGGCTGAGAGAGAATAGAGACTTGGCCCACTGCAGACCAGGAGTCGGTACCTGCGATACTCTTAAAGCTACAGGCCATCTTTGAGGACCGCCACAAAAACGGATCTCCGGATGGCATTTTATCAGTGCTTCCAGGGACCGGTTGACAGTATTAGGGACTACGCCTGCCGACTACAGGGGGCCCTGCGAGCTCTTAAACAGGCTAACCCCCAAGTCCCATTGATGAGAGCCAAAGTTTAAAAGAGCAATTCGTGGCGGGGACTGGGGTCTCCAGAGGAAAGGAGGACTGTAAACTGGTGGTCCTTGGATCACCAGATGCCACTTTTGATGCTCTAAAGACATGGCAATAAAGGGACTGCGACCCCTGGAAAAGCCTGAGGTGGCAAATCAGTATCACCCGGGTGGGAAGCCATTCTAAAGCCAGCAGTACCCACCTTTTCCCCGCAGGTGGCAGAAGCTACAATGCAGGTGGCGCCCCCCTAGTGAGTTGGAATGTCTGCGCTCAGAAGTGCGCCAGCTGACTAAGAACTTTGCCACTGTAATGGAGGCCCTGCAACTGCGGAAAGGGAAGGAGGGAAGATCCTACTAGCCGACTGTCCGGAGGATGTCCCTTGGATGAACCGGAGGAAATGGAGGACGTCGCCACACCGATGAGGGCCACGCCACCCCCAGGAGCGACTCCGGAGCAACACCCATCCTCGCCGGGAGATCGTCTGCTAACCGCTGCAACCAAAAAGGTCATATGGCTCAGCAATGTCCTTTAAACGAGCCGATCCTGGGTCAGAGGGCCAACACCCAGGAGTAGACTCATCAGGCCCCCTTAGACTGGAATCGCAGGTTCGTGGGTGACGGCCCTACCTGTCCATGATTCTGGACGGGATTGCAATCCCTGCACTGCTGGACACTGGATCTCAGGTGACCATCATACCTATGTCCTTTACAATAAATTTTGGTCCATGGACAGTCTCCAGCCCCCAAACCCTGACTTGACAGTGTAACGCCACCAATGGTCTCCCTGTTGAAGTAATTGGAGCCAAAAACGTGGACGTAAAAGTGGGCAGGGTGGAGCTGAAGGATCAGGGACTTTTAGTGTGTAAAGACTGTAAATGAGGAGAATGCCTTAAATGTGATACTAGTTACTAACGTTATCAGTAACTGTCTGGGAGAAGTTGTGTTTTTGCTCCACAGCTCGTGAAGTTGCCAAGCCAAAGCAGAAGGGAGTGATCCAGAGGGAGATCCGGGCCCTGAGGTGCCAGCAGCAAGCGAAGCTTACAGATGGTGAAATCGGTAATGTACGGGTCACAGACTCGAAACCCCATTGTAATACCCCCAAAAGAGTGAAATGTTAATAGGTGTAGAGCAGCCATAGGTCTGAGGGACAGAAAAACCAAGCAGTAGTAGAACCCCATCGCTCAGAACACAGACCTACACTCATGATTGCTAGAGGGGTAGTGGAAGTGATAAATGGGAGAGTCCAGTACGACTTCTCAACTGGGGGACGATGAAGTAAATTTGCCACGTAGCTACAGTTTGCTAAATTACATGCCGTAGATATAATTCTATCCTCACAACCGAGTCCTTAGCCTCCCGCCAATCAGCGGAGGATAATGATCCGGCAACCTCGGTTAGCGGACTGGTGTCAGCAGCTTCATATTAGGACGACACCACTTCCGTCCACCAGAAACAGGGGGTACTACGGGTGGTACAAGAGTACGCACAAGTATTTAGCAAGCACCCACTTGATTTTGGACCATTAAGGGAGTACAGCATCATATCCCTACAGGCAGTCATCCTCCCATCAAAGAGCGTACAGGCCTATACCTCCAGCCCACTATCAGAAAGCTAAGGAAATGCTGCATGACATGAAGAAAGCCGGGGTGATAAGGGATAGTTGTAGCCCCTGGGCAGCAACCTCTGGTTCTAGTGAAGAAAAAGGATGGTAGCTGCGAATGTGTGTAGATTATAGGCAAGTAAATGTATAACACATAAAGATGCATACCCATTACCACGTATAGAGGAATCCTTAGCTGCTCTGAAAACGGCTAACTACTTTTCTACCCCGACCTTACTATGGGTACTGGCAAGTGGCTGTGGCTGAAGGAGGACCGGGAGAAAACTGCTTTCACCACCCCAAATGGGACTCTGCGAGTTCGACAGGATGCCGTTTGGTCTCGCAGTGCCCCAGGAACATTCCAGAGGGTGATGGGAGCTGTCTAGGACATCTCAACTTCGAACTGTGCTGCTGTACTTGTGTGTAGCCCTGGTATTTAAGGTTACACCAATACCAGGAGATGAGTGGAGGGTAACGGTTAAGGGCTCTACATGACATCACATATACTTCGGACACACCCAGGGGTGTAGAGGGGTGGTGGTTTTGAGCACAAGAGAGTCTTGTAAGTGTCTCCTGAGGGAAGGGAGAGAGAAGAGTGCCTGTCTGGAGCACCAAGATCCTGTCGATTCAGAGAGACGTACAGTAGTGGAGGCAGTACAGGGAGCCAGTTTCCCCTTAGCCTAGTCAGTGCGAGATTGAGAGTTTGAGCAGTCGAAAGGCACAGTGGAAGGAAATCAGAAGTGCTTTAGGATTGAAGTATCCTGCACATGTCACCGGTCACTGGAGACCGAAGCATCACTATAGCTTCACGCATAGTGGTAGAAAAACCAGAGGCTTACTGGACCTAGGTAACAAAAGCAGCCCTGAAGTGTCAGTACGTAACAGGGTCAGGTGGAATAGGAACTTTGAGCTAGGCCAAGCATAGAAGAACCTAGTTTCATCACTGGAAGGCTCCACCACAAAACTGACCGGGCAGTACAGCTTTGAAATAGCTGAAGTTTCAGGAGTGAACTAGCTTTATGCTGGTTGGACTCATCATCCTTGGAAAGTAAAGGAGGCCCCTGCCTTCATCAGCCGTTGCCTCAAAACTCATCCTCCATCAACCCCATCAGCCTCCCTGGGACCTTGCCTACCATCTAACAAGTAAAAGGTTATGGAAAGACGCTGACGGTTGTGAGACTGAGTTATTTTTAAATTTCATGCCTGCACAACCCCACCATAAACCATCGACCTGAGGAAGAGTCCCACCTGTAGGGACCCGACATCTAGCTGCCTCACCATCCCCTCAGAGATCTACAGCAGCGCTGGTACAAATTACCAGAGACTACAGGTGGCGTCACGAACTGTAAATAATATCTATCCCCTGTAAATATCCCCCAACATACGCCAGACCGCCAGGGCCACAGACCGAGCCACCGCTACCTGTGACAAACCCCATAGACTTCCATGGGCTCGGCTCTGAGTACCCCATTGCCCTGGTAACCCACAATTGTGGTTGCGGGTCCGACCAAAACTTTGGCGTCACGAACAGGTACGAAACTTGCAGCATTGCGAGCCCTGTGTGTCCTGTGGAGTGTTTGATGAAAAAGACGTTGCTATTGTTTGGCGCCAAATACCGCCATATTTGCCGCCAGATTCGCGCCCTAAGGCGCTGGAGAAGAGGTGGGCGTACCTGAAAGAGCGCGCAAAGTCTTTGGACCCGCCCCCGGGCTCTGACTCAGGCGGCAGGTCCTACAACAGGAAGTGAACGCTCTGACATCAGAGCGCCTGCGACGAAGGTCCTGTTCCCATGCTGTGCCTGTGAAGTAGCAGCATCTGAAACCGTAGGCTCCGTTTAACCAAGGGGGCGCTAAGATGTCACAACAACCGGCCGACAGTGCGGCCCCACCGAGGCCCCAATCCCGCACCGCCTGGTATTGTAGCGCCAGATGGGGGTGCAGGTCCAAGCACCCCAGTCCGGTAGTCCCGATCATGCCACTAACCTCCATATATGCCTGGGGCGAAATGGCTCCCCAGTATAGCGTGAGCCAGGCACATTAGCAGGCTTCAAGCGGAGTTATGCAGCATCCTAGAAATGTTACTCCATGCCTGAGAGACAAAAAACTGCTGTGCTAATAGGGCAGCTAACTGGCGCTGCTGAGAGGGAAGTGGAGACTTGGGATACCGTTGATCAGGAGTCGGTACCTGCGATCTTCCTTAAGCTGCATGCCTATTTGAAGACCGCACAGAAACGGATCTCCGGATGGCCTTCTATCACTGTTCACAACAGCCAGGTGACAGCATCCGGGCTACGCTTGCCGA
>JARQOD010000001.1:75583753-75692515 GCA_033576555.1 Oophaga sylvatica | reverse complement strand
GTGCTGTTTTGATTAATAAAGCTACATTTTTATTCTAGGCTCATGCTGTGGTCTGGCATACCTATGACAATCATTTCCGACAATCTCAAAAGGGTTACTTATCCATGACACTGGGCTCCCACTGGATAGAGCCAGAGAAAAAACATATTGACTCATCAACAATTAACATGTGTCAAGAATCCATGGATGCTGTCCTTGGACGCTTTGCAAAACCTATTCATATCGATGGGGACTACCCGGAAAGTGTAAAGAGAAAATATGGCTCCATCCTTCCAGTATTTTCTGAGTCAGAAAAAGCTTCTATTAAAGGAACGGCAGACTTCTTTGCATTCTCCTTTGGACCCAATAACTTCAAGCGATCCAATGATTCCAATAAGTTGATTCGTGCCCTAATTCATTTAAGAGGGGTGTTAAACTGGATCAAGATGGAATATAACAATCCCAAAATCCTGATAATGGAAAATGGATGGTTCTCGAACAGCAACATCCAAACTGAGGACACCACGGCGGTCTACATCATGAAAAAGTTCATCAATGATATCCTACAGGGTAAGTAGATATCCATTGACCTCAGGAACATCTATTGTATTAAAAGACAACCTGCCAGACCTTTTTCTTCCATGCCATACTATAGGGGAGTACAAATCTGGGCAAGTTTTTATTTTGTAGCCTTCTGTATATTAGGGATCAGAGCCACTATGTAGTGTAATTCCTGCTGCTTAGGTAAATTTTATTTGTCCAACCATTCTTGTCAGGTGCCTATGTTTGGCCAAATTGCTTATTCTCGGAAACTGCCATTGAGAATAAATGTAGTAGAGGTGTGCATGCACAACCCCCTCTCTAGTCAGTCAGAACTTTTCAGAGCCTCGTTGTCTGGTTCTTCGGAGGACCACCAACAATCAGGGATTTATCCCCCATCCAGCATATAAGGGGACAATTTCAAATCTGGATGCAAACCCTCTAAAGCTCTGCTCCCACTAGTGCCAAGGCTTCTGTTTTGACAGCTATGATAGTTCTGTTTTCTAATGGGTTTCAATAAATTCTAGAAGAACCTAAGGATGTTATCTTTGTACCGTGTTAGCCAGTAGATAGAAAAATATTTAGATTTGAGAGTCCTCAGTGGTTGATACCTTTTAATGGCTAACTGAAAAGATGGTAACAAATTGTTACCATCTTTTCAGTTAGCCATTAAAAGGTATCAACCAGTGAGGACTCTCAACTCTAAATATTTTTCTAGAAGAACCTATTGACTTATAATGAGGTTTTGTGTACGTGAGGAGTAAGCTCTCAGTCAAAGTGCAGAGGAGTCATTACGGCCTCGCTTAGGCTGCTTTCACACATCAGTTTTTTGACGTCAGGCGTGATCCGGCTTGTTTTTAAAAAAACGGATCGGGTACCGGATGCGTTTTTTTGGCATTGACTTTCATTAGCGCCGGATCGTGCCTGATGTCATTGCGTTGCATCCGTTTTTGGCCGGATCCGGCGGAAATGTACATTCCGGACAAAACGGTCACTGCAACGTTTTGTTTTTTTTCCGGACCCGCCTGATAGTGCCTGAAGTGGCGCATCAGGCGTGCGGAAATAATAGAAGTCTATGGAACCGGACCAGTCTTTTGTGCAATCCGTCAAAAGACTGATCCGGATTCTGGAAATCAAGGACTATTACTACTACTACTACTACTACTACTACTACTACTACATTTTCCTCTGCCTCTGGACATGCGAACCTGCATTTTCCGGCTGCAAAACTTCTTTTTCCGGGTTCAAAAGTTCAGGTCGGATCCAGCAAAAAAACTCATCCGTTGCATCAGTTTTTTCATTTCAGCGCCGGATCCATCCCTTCAGGTATTCGACGGATTATGCCTGACACAAAAAAACTGAGGTGTGAAAGTAGCCTTACAGTATACAGAGTCATGACTGTTACAGCTTCCTGCACCGCCCCAATGACTGGAAGCCAGCGGCTACTGGGAGATCAAAAAGTCATTTTTTCCCTGTAGCCGCTACTCCAGTAAGACATTTAAGCAGTATTTAAATGCTATTTACCTACAGATTACCCCTATAACTGCAGGTAAATAGCGTTTCGGATCTTGACAAGTTCCCTTTAAGTCATCAAAAGTACAGGAACCTATGATGCAAATAGCATAGCGCGGAAGGAAGAGAGCCTGAACAATAAAAATAATGACAAAAGTGGTAACTTTTTCTGTTTCATCCATTTAGCAAATAATCACATGGTTTACAGATTGTCCAAGTTGTCTACAACGCAAGGCTTCAGGAAAGTCACTTGGCAAATTAGAAGACTTGTAATACAACGGACAACTATAATAATAACACAAAAATGATGAGATTGTCCTTTTGAAAATATATACAGGGCTTTGCCAATGTAAAAGCAATGTGAAAAATCTTGCTTTTTACCTCTTGATTAACATTATTGTTTGTTTTTGTGACTGTTTACAGCTATTACATACGACAACATTCAGGTCTTTGGCTACACCGCCTGGTCCTTGATGGACAGTTTTGAATGGCAAGAAGGCTACAAAATTAGACGTGGATTATTCTATGTAGATTTCACCAACAAAAGCAATGCTATAACTCCAAAATCTTCTGCATTATACTTCAAACAAATCATACAAAAGAAAGGTTTTCCAGATGGCGCCCCAGAATCAGAAATTCATGGACAGTTTCCCTGTGACTTCTCCTGGGAATAACAGATTCTGTACTAAAGGTAAATATAATCAGAAATGATACTATGGCAGTGGAGATGTATATGTGTCGACCCGCCACCACAATTGTGGATTACCAGGGCAATGGGGTACTCAGAGCCGAGCCCATGGAAGTCTATGGGGTTGTCACAGGTAGCGGTGGCTCGGTCTGTGGCCCTGGCGGTCTGGCGTATGTTGGGGGGAATATTTACAGGGGATAGATTTATATACAGTTCGTGACGCCACCTGTAGTCTCTGGTAATTTGTACCAGCGCTGCTGTAGATCTCTGAGGGGATGGTGAGGCAGCTAGATGTCGGGTCCCCTACAGGTGGGACTCTTCCCTCAGGTCGATGGTTATGGTGGGGTTGTGCAGGCATGCAATTAAATAACTCAGTCTCACACCGTCAGCGTCTTTCCATACCTTTTACTTGTAAGATGGTAAGGCAGATCCCAGGGAGGCTGATGGGGTTGATGGAGGATGAGTTTTGAGGCAACGGCTGAGCAAGGCAGGGGCCTCCTTTACTTTCCAATAATGATGAGTCCAACCAGCATAAAGCGTAGTTTACTCCTGAAACTTCAGCTATTTCAAAGCTGTACTGCCCGGTCAGTTTGTGTGGAGCCTTCCAGTGATGAAACTAGGTTCTTCTATGCTTGGCCTAGCTCAAAGTTCCTATTCCACCTGACCCCTGTTACGTACTGACACTTCAAGGCTGCTTTCTGTTACCTAGGTCCATAAGCCTCTGGTTCTTTACCACTATGCGTGAAGCTATAGTGATGCTTCGGTCTCCAGTGACCGGTGACAATGTGCAGGATACTTTAATCCTAAAGCACTTCTGATTTCCTTCCACTATGCCCTTCGACTTGCTCACACTCTCAATAGCTGTCTCAGTCCGTCTGCCAGTGGGGCACAGCTCTGACCAGGCTGAGGTGATCTGGCTCCCCTTTACTGGCCTCCACTTCTCTGAACTGCACACAGGTGGGATGACTCAGTACTGAGCCACCCGAGCTAGACTCTGCTCCTTCCTCCTCACAGGTCCAGGCTAGACTGTTGAATCACTAACTGAATCTGAACACTCCCTGTGGGTGTGTCTAAGTGTATGTGATGTCATGAGGAGCCCTTAACCTTTACCTCTCCACTCATCCTCCTGGTATTGTGTACCTTAAATACCAGGGCTACACATTCCCCCATGGTAAACGACAGCACTCCCGGGCTGTGAAATACAAAAAGACAATTTTGTTTATGCATTAAACATTAACATTAACTCGTCCCATCCGGGAGGTAAGGATTTCTTGAACGTTGCAAACAACACATTAAATATAGAAAAATACAAAATATTAAATAGACATGTTCATATAAATAAACGACAATATTCTTGTGAAGGACCCGCACCAAACCTTCAACGTGGGTCCTGGGTGGGCTGCAGGACATATGAATGCAGACCTCACTCAGTGCCACACCACACGGGTTTTATGTTCAGAGGTAAGTCAAGGCTTCGTGTGAAACCATTATAAGGCACCTTAGTGCAACTATTTACAAGATACAGTTTTTGGGCTGGCTCAGTCCTCAGCCTCTGAGTCCATTATAAGACACAATAAGGAAAAGACACATATATATATACTTTTTACAATATTCACATTAATTTGTTATAATTACTGCTGGTATCGAATGGGTATCTTCCCTTTTGTGATTCGCTCTGATCTACGTGGAGTAGCTTCAGGTATATTAAGTTGTGATCTGTCTGCACTGCGTAACGGCAAACTATAGAACTGCCTCAATCTTTCTATGGATCTGGCAAGCGTACTGATGGCTGGGCGGTGTGAGTCAGCTTCACCAGGGGATCCCATAGTATGGGGCGCTGCTTCTGATGATCCTTCTTGAGATTCCGTAGGTTGAGGTGTTGCTGGAATGGGTAACTCCTGAACGGACTCAACTGGCACCACGGGCACAACTGGAGGTAGAACTTCCTCTTGTGGCTGATAAAACTGCAACACCGGAACTATTACAGCATCTCCCAGTCGGGGCCAATCCGCAGGAAAATCTCCCAGATCCGTGTGTATGACCTCTTCCTTTCTTTCTTCTTGATTGATGACAGGGTTCTTTTCACAACGCTTTAAGGGTTCTGGACACAATTTCAAATGGTCTCTGGACACAGTGGTTATTGTTCTTCCTCCGTCCCTACTGATGATACAAACTTTTCTGTTGTCATATTTAGAATCTTGTACGACGTAGGGTTCTTGTTCCCACTGGTTATCCAATTTGTGCATTTTCCTTTTTCTTTTCAATACCACTTCTCCAGGCATCAAAGGCTTGGCAGGAGCATTTCTGTTGTAAATATCTTCCTGTTTCTCCCGTGCCTTGTTGAGACTTTCCTCTACACAGATTTGCACTCGTCTGTACTGCTCTTGCCGATTGATGTCCCAGTTTTCAACGGCGTCGTCTGCCTCCGGTTCTACCACTCCAAGTTCTAAATCCATTGGTAGTCTTCCGGGCCTTGCTCTCATAAGATAGGCTGGAGTGCAGTTAGTGGAACTTACAGGTATATGGTTATACAAATCAACCAAATTAGGTAGTAAGTCCGGCCATCGATTTCTGTCTTCCAACGGTATGGATCTCAACAAGTCAAGGACAATATGGTTCATTTTTTCGCAAAGACCGTTGGTTTGAGGGTGGTATGGCGTTGTTCTAATTTTCTTGCACCCGTACATGTGACAGAATTCCTTGAATAAATCAGCTTCGAAAGCAGGTCCTTGATCGGTTAATACTTGCTCCGGATACCCATGCGGTCTGCAGAAGCTTGCTTGAAAGGTTTTCGCTGCCGTCACTGCGGTCTGGTCCTTAACTGGAACAACCACCAGAAATCTGGAGTAATGGTCCACCATGGTCAGGGCGTATGAGTATCCAGATCTACTTGGCGACAATTTGACGTGGTCCAGGGCCACAATCTCCAGGGGGCGAGTCGTCCGGATAGGTTGCAGGGGTGCCTTCTGACTACCGTAGTCCTTTCTTCTGAGACCACAGGGTCCACAGTTCCGACACCAGCTCTCAATGGAGCTGCGCATCCCTACCCAGTAGAACCGGCATCTCAACAGGGTCTCCAGCTTTCTCCAGCCAAAGTGTCCTGCTTGATCGTGGTATGCTTCCAACACCATTTGGACGTCTGCCTTGGGGACCACTATTTGCCAGACCATCTCGTGGGTCCTGGGGTTGACGTATCTCCTGCACAACTTCTCACGGTATAGGAACAACCTGCTTTTCTCGTTCCACAGGAGCTTGGCTGACATAGGTGCATCCTTTTCCAAAGAGGAACCTTCCTGTCTTAACAACTCCTTGATGCGGCTGACCACTGGATCACTGTCCTGAGTCTCTTTCCAGCTGTGATGGGGTAAAGGATTTAATGTTGCACCATACTGCTTTCTGTTGACTCGATGCTCGTGGACTACCCCATTTCGATGGAACGCAGGTAGCTCAATTTCTTCCAGGTCGTCCGATTCTTCTTCCGTGTCAGAGTCATGCGGCATTCGGGACAATGCGTCAGCATTAGCATTCTTTCGACCTGCCCGGTACTTGATAGTAAACTGGTAATTGGACAACCGAGCCATCCATCGCTGCTCCATGGCACCCAGCTTGGCGGTTTCCAGGTGCGTTAAGGGGTTGTTATCTGTAAACGCAGTGAACCGATTGGAGGCCAGATAATGCTTAAATCTTTCAGTAATGGCCCAGACCAGCGCCAGAAACTCCAGCTTGAAGCTGCTATAATTTTCCGGATTCCTCTCAGTTGGCCTGAGTTTTCTGCTGGCATATGCGATGACTTTTTCTTGGCCATTCTGCTTCTGACTGAGAACTGCTCCCAAACCTTCATTACTGGCGTCGGTGTACAACAGGAACGGTTGGCTGTAATCAGGATAGGTTAAGATCTCATCACCTGTAAGGATCTCTTTCATCTTTTGGAATGCTTCAGCCTGTTCTTTACCCCAATTAAAGGGAGGGTTTCTGCTCTTTAGGGATTGTCCTACTAGGAGGTCCTGTAAAGGAGCTGCCTTCTTCGTGTAATCTTTCACGAATCTCCTGTAGTAACCCGTTAGTCCCAGGAACTGTCGCACTTCCTTAAGGTTCTTCGGCTCCGGCCACTTCTGGATGGCAGTGACTTTCTCTGGGTCCGGCGCTACTCCTTCCGAACTGACGATGTGCCCCAAGTATTGTATCTTCTGTTTGAGTAGATGGCATTTTGAGGGTTTCAACTTCATCCCGTACCTGGACAGGGACTCGAATACTTCTGCCAGGTGCTTCAGATGATCCTCATAAGTCTTGGAATACACGATAACGTCGTCTAGGTATAGCAGCACGGTTTCAAAATTGAGATGTCCCAGGCAATTCTCCATCACTCTCTGAAATGTTCCTGGGGCACTGCTGAGCCCAAACGGCATTCTGTCGAACTCACAGAGCCCCATTGGGGTGGTGAAAGCCGTTTTCTCACGATCCTCCTCAGCCACAGCCACTTGCCAGTAACCACTAGTCAGATCAAGGGTAGAAAAGTAGTTAGCCGTTTTCAGAGCAGCTAATGATTCCTCTATACGTGGTAACGGGTATGCATCCTTGTGTGTTATGCGGTTCACCTGCCTGTAATCCACGCACATTCTCATACTACCATCTTTCTTTTTAACCAGAACTAGAGGGGCTGCCCAGGGGCTACAACTATCCCTTATCACCCCGGCTTTCTTCATATCATGCAACATTTCTTTAGCCTTCTGATAATGGGCTGGGGGTATAGGCCTGTACCGCTCCTTGATGGGAGGATGACTGCCTGTAGGGATATGATGTTGGACTCCCTTAATTACCCCAAAATCAAGTGGGTGCTTGCTAAACACTTGGGCGTACTCTTGCACCACCCGTAATACCCCTTGCTTCTGGTGAGCGGGAGTGGTGTCCATCCCAACATGGAGTTGCTGACACCATTCCGCCACCTGAGTTGCTGGTCATTGTCCTCCGCTATTTGACAGGAGTCTAAGGACTCAGCCGGGAGAATAGAATTATTGTCGACAGCATGAAGTTTAGCAATGGTTGCATAACGGGGTAAATTTACCTCATCATCTCCCCAATTGAGAAGCCGTACCGGTACTCTTCCATTCACCACTTCTACTACTCCTCTAGCAGTCATAAGTGTAGGTCTATGTTCTGAATGGTGGGGTTCTACTACAGCTTGGTAATTCTGTCCTCTCAGACCTATGGCTGCCCTGCACCAGATGATCATTTCACTCATTGGGGGTATCACAATAGGATCCGAGTCAGTGACCCGTACATTACCAATTTCGCCGTCTGTAAGCTTCGCTTGCTGCTGACACACCAGGGCCCGGATCTCTCTTTGGATTACTCCTTTCTGCCTTGGTCGGGCAATCTCAGCGAGCTGTTGGAGCAAGAACACAACTTCTCCCAAACAATTACCGATCATGTTAGTGCCCAAAATTATATTTAAACCGTTCTCCTCATTTGCAGTCTTTACTACCAGAAGCCCCTGGTCTTTCAACTCCTCTCTGCCCACCTTTACATCTACACATTTTGTCCCGAGTACTTCTACAGGAAGACCATTAGAAGCATACACGGTAAAGTCAGGGCTCGGGGTTTAAGACTGTCCATTGACCAGTACTTAGTATATAGGGCATCAGGTATTAGGGTCACCTGGGACCCAGTGTCTAACAATGCCGGAACTGCAATTCCATCTAAGATGATAGACAGGTAGGGTCGCCCACCCACATACCTGCGGTTCCAGTCTAGGGGGCCTGACGGGTATTCTCCTGGGTGTTGGCCCTTGGACCCAGGTTCTGCCCGTTTAAAGGACACTGTGGAGACATATGACCTTTCCGGTTGCATCGGTAACAGATGATCTCTCGACGAGGAGGGTGTTGATCAGAGGTCGCTCCTGGGGGTGGCGTTGTCCTCCTCCGGGGGGGCGACGTCTTCTTTCTTCTCCGGTGCATCCACGGGACGTCTTCTGGGCAGTCAGCTAACAAGATCTTCCCTTCTTCCTCTTTCCGCAGTTGCAGGGCACTCATCACAGCAGCCAGATTTTTAGTCAGCTGGCGCACCTCTGAGCGCAGACAATCCAATTCACTGGGAGGTGTCACCTGCGCTTTGGCTTCGGCCACTAGCGGGGAAAAGGGGGTTACTGCCGGTTCCAGAGTAACTTCAGCCTGATGATGTTGGGTTGCCACTTCAGGTTTGCCCAGGGGTCGCAGCCCTTTTATTGCCATGTCCTTTAGGGCATCAAAGGTAGCATCCGGATGATCTAAGGACCACCAGTTTACAGTTCTGCGTTCCTCTTGGGATCTCAATCCCTGTATAAATTGCTCTTTCAGCATCTTATTCTCATCGATAGCATTTAAATTATTAATCTGCTTAAGAGCTCTCAGGCTCCTTGTAGTCGGCAAGCGTAGTCCCGGATGCTGTCACCTGGCTGTTGTGAACAGTGATAGAAGGCCATCCGGAGATCCGTATCTGTGTGGTCTTCAAATATGGCATGCAGCTTAAGGAAGATCGCAGGTACCGACTCCTGATCAACGGTATCCCAAGTCTCCACTTCCCTCTCAGCAGCGCCAGTTAGCTGCCCTATTAGCACAGCAGCTTTTTGTCTCTCAGGCATGGAGTACATTTCTAGGATGCTGCATAACTTCCGCTTGAAGCCTGCTAATGTGCCTGGCTCACCGCTGTACTGGGGAAGCCATTTCGCCCCTGGCATATATGGAAGCGTTAGTGGCATGATCGGGACTACCGGACTGGGTGCTGGACCTGCACCCCCATCTGGCGCTACAATACCAGGCGGTGCGGGATTGGGGCTCCGGCCGGGGCCGCACTGTCAGCCGGTTGTTGTGACATCTTAGCGCCCCCTTGGTTAAACGGAGCCTACCGGTTTCAGACGCTGCTATTTCACAGGCACAGCAGTGGGAACAGGACCTTCGTCGCAGGCGCTCTGATGTCAGAGCGTTCACTTCCTGTTGCAGGACCTGCCGCTGAGTCAGAGCCGGGGGCGTGTCCAAGACTTTGCGCGCTCTTTCAGGTACGCCCACCTTCTTCTCCAGCGCCTCAGGGCGCGAATCTGGCGGCAAATATGGCGGTATTTGGCGCCAAACAACAGCAACAGTCTTTTTCACCAAAACACTCCACAGGCACACAGGGCTCGCAATGCTGCAAGTTTCGTATCCTGTTCGTGACGCCAAAGTTTTGTGTCGACCCGCCACCACAATTGTGGATTACCAGGGCAATGGGGTACTCAGAGCCGAGCCCATGGAAGTCTATGGGTTGTCACAGGTAGCGGTGGCTCGGTCTGTGGCCCTGGCGGTCTGGCGTATGTTGGGGGAATATTTACAGGGGATAGATTTATATACAGTTCATGACGCCACCTGTAGTCTCTGGTAATTTGTACCAGCGCTGCTGTAGATCTCTGAGGGGATGGTGAGGCAGCTAGATGTCGGGTCCCCTACAGGTGGGACTCTTCCCTCAGGTCGATGGTTATGGTGGGGTTGTGCAGGCATGCAATTAAATAACTCAGTCTCACACCGTCAGCGTCTTTCCATACCTTTTACTTGTAAGATGGTAAGGCAGATCCCAGGAGGCTGATGGGGTTGATGGAGGATGAGTTTTGAGGCAACGGCTGAGCAAGGCAGGGGCCTCCTTTACTTTCCAATAATGATGAGTCCAACCAGCATAAAGCGTAGTTTACTCCTGAAACTTCAGCTATTTCAAAGCTGTACTGCCCGGTCAGTTTTGTGGTGGAGCCTTCCAGTGATGAAACTAGGTTCTTCTATGCTTGGCCTAGCTCAAAGTTCCTATTCCACCTGACCCCTGTTACGTACTGACACTTCAAGGGCTGCTTTCTGTTACCTAAGGTCCAGTAAGCCTCTGGTTCTTTTACCACTATGCGTGAAGCTATAGTGATGCTTCGGTCTCCAGTGACCGGTGACAATGTGCAGGATACTTTAATCCTAAAGCACTTCTGATTTCCTTCCACTATGCCCTTCGACTTGCTCACACTCTCAATAGCTGTCTCAGTCCGTCTGCCAGTGGGGCACAGCTCTGACCAGGCTGAGGTGATCTGGCTCCCCTTTACTGGCCTCCACTTCTCTGAACTGCACACAGGTGGGATGACTCAGTACTGAGCCACCCGAGCTAGACTCTGCTCCTTCCTCCTCACAGGTCCAGGCTAGACTGTTGAATCACTAACTGAATCTGAACACTCCCTGTGGGTGTGTCTAAGTGTATGTGATGTCATGAGGAGCCCTTAACCTTTACCTCTCCACTCATCCTCCTGGTATTGTGTACCTTAAATACCAGGGCTACACATATACAGAGTCTTAAGTCCCCCACATACATGAGACTAATGTGAGCCGCACCTGCCGATGTCGACAGGTTCGGCCAACAGTTAATGTGTATGAGGGAGACATCCCTGTTCCCTATTCAAAATAGATAAAAAACATTTTTGGCATCACCTTGCCCATAAAACAATGATCTATGAAAACATAACATTAATTAAACCACATGGGAAATGCTTGAAAGGGAATCTGTCAGCAGGAAATCTGTCTTGTGGTTGTTGTTTAATCTTTATTTTCAGTTTTGAGTTAGTGATATGCTCGTGTCCCTGGGTCTTTATGTGGCTCTACTTACATATATCCGATATCAATTTCTTCAGATAAAAAAGTTTCTCAAAATGGTGCCGGCTGCTCCTGCGCAGTAGCATCTATCGGCGATCCGATGCATGCTACTGCGCAGGCGCCGCCGGCGCCATTTTGCTAGAGGAAAAAAAATTGAGTTCACCAAAATGTCACCTGTGCAGTAGCATCTATCAGATCACCTATAGATGTTATTGCGCAGGTGTGGCTGGAGCCATTTTGAGAAACATTTTGTTTTAAGAAGAAATTGATATCACTAAATAAAACTATTTAATGCACATTATACACGCTGCCACCTGCCTACTGAACGTGATTTTTTTTTAAATAAAAACCATATCAGAGACCTGTCAGAAGCCATACACATGAATAACTAATCAGAGCACCACATGAAGACCCCCACAGGCCGCCCCGGAGCACGAGCATATCATTAACTCAAAACTGAAAATAAAGATTAAACAACAACCACAAGACGGATTTCATCAACCAAGGTATTATTTTAATCAGTACAACGGTGCCGACCTGACAGTGTCTGTAGGTTACTGTGCACAATCCTGCTGACAGGTTCCCTTTAAAGAGAAAAGAATGCACTAAAAACTGAGGATTACATTGTATGTACCCCAACATAGTATCAATAAAAAGATCAGCTTGCTAGAGAACAAAAAAAGTTACTGATCTCTTTAAATAGGGTCACAAACCAAAAAAAAATATTTTGGTTTTACAAGTTTCTGAATTCTTATTAACCACTAAAGTATAAAAAAATATTAATTTGATATTGCATTAATTATACTAGCCTGAAAAATCATGTTGTCATGTCAATTATACCTACCATACATGTCATATAAAATTACACCCAAAAAAACACAATGTTGGATTTGCTTTTTTTCATCATGTCACCATACTTGGATTTTTTTTCCCGTCTCAGTACATTATATAATGAATTGAATAGAATATTGTCATTCAAAACTACAACTCTTTTTGCCAAAGAAGACTTCATACGGCTACATCGAAAGAACAAAAATTAGTCATGGCTGTAACTATGATCTCTTACCATTGTACTTTCTTGTTTCTTCACAGGCAGAGATGGTCCCATCATCTCCTCAGTTTGTGGATCGTAAATTGTACGTGTGGAACATTACAGGAGATGGCATCCTACATGCAATAAAAGGAGTGAAGCTGAAGACCCGGGAGGCCCAATGTACTGATTTCATTACCATCAAAAAACAACTAGCCCTACTGAAAAATATAAAAGTCACATATTATAGATTCGCTCTTAATTGGTCTATGATTATGCCAAAAGGTGACTTGTCCTCAGTTAACCGAGAAGTTCTGAGATATTATCGTTGTATAATAACTGAGGCCTCCAAACTTGGTATAAAGATAATGCTAACGCTTTACTACCCAACACACGGATCTATAAGTCTTCCGGCACCATTATTAGGAAATGGAGGCTGGTTAAACCAAACCATTACTCAAGCTTTCAGTGACTATGCTAAACTTTGCTTTCATGAATTTGGTGATCTGGTGAAACAGTGGGTCACGATTAATGAGCCAAACCGCCTAAGCCAATATTACCACACCAGCAGTAACAACACCTACCAAGCCGTGCACAATGCACTCATCGCCCATTCCGTAGCATGGCATTTGTATGACAAGGTATATAGACCTCGCCAACATGGTCAGATATCCTTGTCCTTACATACAGACTGGGCTGAACCCGCAAATCCCTTCCTGCGTTCCCACACGGAGGCAGCAGAAAGGTTCCTGCTGTTTGACATTGCTTGGATTGCTGAGCCAATCTTTGGTTCAGGTGATTATCCCATGCTCATGAGGCAATACATAATAACCAAAACCCAAAAGGGAATGTCAAAGTCTTTTCTGCCCTATTTCACAGAAGAAGAGAAAAAAATGGTGAAGGGAACAGCCGATTTTTTGGCGTTGAATCATTTCACCACCAGATTGGTGATTCATGAGCCAAAGAATGATAGCAGATTTGAATCGGATCGAGACATTCACTTTCTGTCAGACGCAACAGGTCTCACATCCTTCAACGGACTTGCTGTCGTACCGTATGGGCTTAGACGTCTTCTGAATTGGATGAGGAAGAACTATGGAGACCTTCCTATCTATGTGACAGCAAATGGAGTGGATGACAAAGCATTAGAAGGCGATGAACTTAGAATATATTACCTACAGAAGTACACCCAGCAGTTATTACAAGGTGGGTGGCTATCCACATAAGTAGATTACTTAGAGTACTACATAATAGAAGTCCATGTTTGAGATATCTCCTGTCTAAAATTCACATTCTTTTACTAGCTATTATTCTTTTATCATATAAAAGAATTGCAGATCCCTCCAAAAATAATAGCCCATGTCAGGTTCTAAATCTGACTTGGCCAAATAGCTTGACCAAGACCACACGCTCTTTTATTTTGCATTGTTACCACAGGTGTGGATGTAATTATACTCCAGCGGGTTTAGTATGCTTGTATGTGCATCCAGGGAGACACATAACGACCCTCGAATATGATTTCCCTTACTGCCTCACAGTGCATGTAATGTAGTGTGAGTGTATTAATATACGGGTGTTCTGTTCACCTTCTTTATGACGTCACCGCAATTACGACTAGCCGGCTCGCTCTATGTGTGAGCTGGAAGTCTCTTACAATGAAAGCCTATGGTCGCCTTGTTCTGATGCTCCATAAGTTTATATTATAAAAATAATTTCCAGGTCACGAAGAGCGCAGTGTGACCCGTACAGTCTGCAGAGCGTTGACATCACCCAGAAGAGGAGAATAGCGGCGCTGGACCGCAGAGAGAGCAATGTTAGATATTAATACAAGGAGTCGTTTCTCCATACGGAGTGTGACATGTCGAGCCTGACATGCCAATGTGAGGAGACTTTTCTCTGGTGCCACCTATTGGAAGTAACCTTTGGATCCTGGTTAGACATCTCTCACCTAGCCAAACCAGATCTCACGCTTTGCACTGACGAGGGGCAGTACCCCAAAGCAAAGTGTCTGCAAATTGAGATTTTGGTTCTGGTTTTTATCCTGAGTCATATGTCAAGGCTTGTTAGATGGTCGATATTGACTTTCAGGGCCTGTGCACACGTTGCGGATTCCTAGCGGTTTTGCCGTGAAACGCCGTGAAACCGCAGCAAAACCGCTTACACAATACAACTCATTAAGGCCTATGAGATTCCGCAATGCTGTGCACATGCTGCGGGTTTTTCCGCGGCGGAATCGCATTGCGGGAGAATCCGCAGCATGCTCATTCTTTTTTGCGGAACCGCGGCGATTCCGCCGCCATAGGAATGCATTGAACCAATTACTTTCCGCATGTGGCTGTGCCCACCATGCGCAAAGTAAGCGGTTCATGTGCGGATGGTACCCAGGGTCTGGAGGAGAGGAGACTCTCCTCCAGGCCCTGGGTACCATATCCATGTAAAAACAATAATTAAAATAAAAAATAATGATATTCTCACCTTCCGGCGTCCCACGCAGCTTTCCCGCCTCTCAGCGACGCTCCCGGTCCCAGTAATGCATTGCGAGATCACCCAGATGACGTAGCGGTCTCGTGTGATGCTACGTCATCGGGATGATTGTCGCAAAGGACTCCTGGGAACGGGATTGGCCGGGAGCGTCGCTGAGAGGCGGGAAAGCTGCGGGGGCCGCCGGAAGGTGAGAATATCATTATTTATTTTATTTTTTTATTATTTTTACATTAGATCTTTTTACTATTGATGCGGCATAGGCGGCATCAATAGTAAAAAGTTGGTCACACTTGTCAAACACTTGTTTGACTCGTGTGACCAACCTGTCAGATCGCTTGTAAAACGCTAGCATTCTGCAAGCTAATTACGCTTGCAAAACGCTAGTTTTTAGTGGGAAAACACATACCTATAATATGCGTATTTCCCGCGGCAGGGAGGTGCGGAATTGCCGCGGAAATTTCCATGGCAATTCCGCAACGTGTGCACATAGCCTTAGGATTGCTACTTCGACTAGGTAACACTAGAGTTCTAGTCCTCTTCCTCTCTGAAGAGACAATTTGCTTATTTCCCAGAGGAGCGTTGCAAGGTTTAATGTCTCCTCTCCTTGGCATGTCAAGCTTGACATGTCACCCTCCGCAAGGAGAAATGTTACCCCTTGGATCCCGGTCAGACACCTCTCACCCAACCAAACGGGTTCTCACACTTTGTACTGATGAGGGGCAGTACCCCGAAACACAGTGTCTGCAAATTGAAATGTTTTGGTTTTCATCCTAAGTCATGTGGCAAGGCTCGTTAAAGGGTCGATATTGATTTTTATGATTTCTACATCCAATAGGTGGCACTAGAGTTCTAGACCTCTATATTAATACACTCACACTACATTACATGCACGTAAACAAACATTTAATGATTAACCCCTTCACGACCTCCGCTGTACTAGTACTGCGCAGGTCGCTTCCCTCCCTTTGATGTGGGCTTCGGCGGTGAGCCCACATCTTTCCCGGCACATATTCACTGTTTTGAACATCTGACATATGCCTGGAACAGCCGCGGGTGTAATCGCGATCCACCCATAACTATAAACTCTGACAGCGGCATTTAACAAGTGCTTCCGGTCATCGGGCCGGAAATCCACCCAGTGATGACCCCCGTCACGTGATCGCGGGTCACCGGTGGGTTGGCATGACAACCAGAGGTCTCCAGGAGACCTCTATGGTTGTCAGTGCCAGATTGCTATGAGCGCGGCCTGGTGGTTGGCGCTCATAGCAAGTGAGTAATTCTGCTATATAGAGGCGATCTGATCATCGTCTGTATGTAGCAGAGGCGATCGAGTTGTGGCAGCTTCTAGTCTCCCATAAAGACTATTGAGCCATGCCAAAAATGTAAAAAAATTGTTTTTAAAAACATAAAAAATTTTTTAAAAATATAAAAGTTTAAATCATCCCCCTTTCGTCCCATTCAAAATAAAACAATAACAAAAAATCAAACATACACATATTTGGTATCGCTGCTTTCAGAATCGCCTGATCTATCAATTAAAAAAAAAGATTAACCTGATCCCTGAACGTGTTAGCGAGAGAAAAAGTAAAAACGCCAGGATTAAGTTTTTTTGGTCGCCGCACATTGCAATAAAATGCAATAACGGGTGATCAAAAGATCGTATCTGTGCCAAAATGGTATCAATAAAAACGTCAGCTCGGCTCGCAAAAAGTAAACCCTCACCCAACCCAAAATCACAAAAAAATAGAGACGGTCTCTGAAAATGGCGCAATTTTTTCGTTGTTTTTTTTTTTCACCACTTAAATAAAAACTAACCTAGACATGTTTGGTGTCTATGAACTCGTAATGACCTGGAGAATCATAATGGCAGGAGGTCAGTTTTAGCATTTGGTGAACATGGTTAAAAAAAATCCAAAAAACCATTGTGGAATTGCACTTTTTTTGCAATTTCACGGCGCTTGGAATTTTTTTACCCATATTTGATTACACGACATGGTAAAACCAATAATGTTGTTCAAAAGTACAACTTGTCCTTCAAAAAACAAGCCCTAACATGGCCATATTGACAGAAAAATAAAAAAGTCATCGCTCCTGGAAGAAGGGGAGCGAAAAACAGAAATGCAAAAATGAAAAAGGGCAAGGTCTTGAAGGGTTTAAAAAACTTACTGGGAGGGCTTCTTTAAATTACAGTTCTCCAACCCATGGCTCCATCAAGGCATGGTGAAAGTTGTAGCTTTGCAAACACTGGACAACCACAGATTGGGGAACACTACTCTACGGGATAGAATACTGGGTGCATCTAATAATCACTTTAGAAAGGAAAAGCATTCCAAAGTTATTTCTACAAAAGCGACTCCCTTTTAAAAATGAAGTCCAAAATGAGCCTCGCCATTAAGGGGAGAGGTCAATAAGATTTTTGAAAACTTGCAAAAAAAATGATAATAATATTCTCAAATGTAAAACTAAAAGCAATACAAAAGTATGAAAACATTCTTATTGCTCGTATATAAACATGGTTGCACTCATCTTGATTCTGTCTTGGTATTGTTTTCTAGCCTACCTAGAAGATAACATCAACTTGAAAGGATACTATGCATTCAAGCTGACTGATAAAACTAAACCGCAGTATGGATTCTACAACTCCGCAATTTACGACATGAAACCCAAGGCGTCCGTGAACGTGTACCGAGCACTGATTACCGCCAATGGTTTTCCATTGGGCCAAGTTTGGAATTCTTGCAAAATGCAGATTGAAGAAAACTCATGTTCATTCTGTACATTTCTACAGCAGAGGAAACCTCTCATCTTTTTCAGCTTCTGCCTGTTTTCCATGTCCACTCTTTTATTAACTGTTACAATAATCCGAAAGTACAAACGAAAAAGGAGAAAACTTCATTCCGTTAAACACCAGCATAACGCTTGTTTCCTCATTAAAAAGAAAGATAGTTTCAGCCAATGCTAATTTTGGATTGGACCTAAAATTGACTATTTTAGCCTAAATTCACTCCATTCGTTAACGACGTTCAGTAGAAACTTTCACATGATCCTGCTCATTCACAGGAGCAACGTCTCTTTGTCATATTTATATATCTCTTTACTTGTACTTTACCGAAGCAGGACCCTGATGTTCTAATGCGGATCCTACACAAAAATTAATTTATGAACTGAAATTTTATTGTAAATTTTCTTTATTTCAAAAAGAAAAAAAGCTACCTTTCCAAAATGCGTTTTTTATTTTTTGTTTGAATTGTATCTTGATGTCTTACGGATTAGTAGCATCCAAAACACATAAAAAACTCTATTGTCTACAGCCAAGCCATCAGATACAACCGTATATGTTCCAACCCCATGGATAGAGATGAACACCTTGGTCGCCTCAGAAAGACTTTTTTGAACCAGGGCTACCATCCAAGAACAATTGAAAACCAAATTTCAAGAGCCACCAGAATATCAAGGAATCACCTGCTACATTACAAAACTAAAGAAGAAAATAACCGGGTGCCTCTAGTGGTCACCTACAATCCAAATCTGGAGATGCTAAGGGGAGCTGCACGGAAACTACAACCTTTACTACAAAAAGATGCCCGATTACAATCCATATTTCCAGACCCCCCACTACTATGTTTTAGGCAGCCCCCAAATCTAAGAAGCATCATTGTCAGAAGCTCCCTGTCCTCCCCAACAGCTGCAGGAACCTTTCCTTGCAACAAGAAGAAATGTAAAACATGTCCATTTATAATGACCACAGACAAGATAAAGATCCCCAACTCCCATCAGGACTAGAAGATCCCAGGTACTTTCAGCTGCATCACATCTAATGTGGTGTACCTAATTATATGTACTAAATGTCCAACTGGGGGTCTGTATGTGGGGGAGACCGGGCAAAAACTGAGAACAAGGATGAATTCTCATCGCCACACAATAAGAGAAAAAAGAATGGATTTACCTGTGGCAAAACACTTTTGTATGCCCGGTCATAGTATGATGGATATGGAATTACTGGTATTAAAATCTAACTTCAAATCTGAGAAAGATAGAAAGGTTTGGGAATACAAACTTATGATGACCTTTGACACTCTTAGTGCTGGAATGAATATATCACACGGATTCATGTCATTCTATATCAATTAAGGAATCTGTGTCTCTGACCTTCTAGGGGCATCAAAACACAATAGCAGACCCCAATCAGAGGGCAATAAAACTTTCTCTCCTTATCTATGAACTGTTCCAATATTTATGTTCATCCCTCTGCCATAATGACAGTTCTGCTTCACGTGACTTGTGTTACCTATTGCACTATTCCTGTGTCCTGTTGTGTATATAAATATGTGATTCTTCAGCTTTTGTTTTAGTCTTTGCCTGATGAAGAGACCTGAGTAGTCTCGAAAGCTTGCAATTTGTTACCATCTTTTCAGTTAGCCATTAAAAGGTATCAACCACTGAGGACTCTCAAGTCTAAATATTTTACTAATTGTGTACAAATTCCTAACCCATATCACACAGATTACAAAGTACACTGTCCGCAGATTTCAATGAATCCAGTATATTCTTCACTGATGCCTCTGATTTTGTAAAAATCTTTGAGGAAATAAAAATTATGCTCAGGCATATTGGAAGAATTCTTCTTTGCTTCACTGTTTGAGTCACTTAAAAAAAAAACAATTAGAAAAGGACTAACATTGTCGCTAACACTTTACTGGAAATGTCCTTTCATTAAGATGATATTGGCTGGGATTAGTTCTGAATTCTGGATGTTTATTTTATATTTGTGTGGTTTGGAGGGTGGGTATCAAATGAGGATATCTGCAAAGAGAAAGACGTTATTGAATACCAACTGAAGTTTCTTTTATGATAAATTTTACCTATTCGTTATATGTATATTTGTCAATGACATACAGGTCTCTAAATGCATCTGCAGTAAGTACATATCTAGATGCTCCTAGACCCCATACGAAAATTTGTAATATTGCTCCGAGTAGCATAATTCTTATGTACATAAGGACTTCTGGGTTCCCTTAAGCACCAAGGTCCAAAACTGCACCACAAATTAATGTGTGGGTGTTTATTTCTATTGATAAGTGACTTTTATTGAAATTGTAATTCTTACCATTGCTTTGGGGTTCAGTGAAAATGTTTGCCAAGAAGAGAGACGACAGGAGAATATTGTACCCATAGACTAGCAGCATATAGCCTCAGCCAAGCTTGGACTGGCACACAGCAGAACAGGTAAAACTCCCGGTGGACCCCCATGCAGGAGCAAGTCACTTACTCCTTAATATGAGCAGTGGTTGGCCCAATGCATTTGATTCACTATATAAAGATAAAAACAGCATCTCATCATTCATTATTATTGTCTATAAGCATAGGTAAATTTGTAAAAGACAAAAATGTAATATTGGCATGTAGCTGAACAATGGTCCCCCAGAGTCAATGTTACTGGTGGCCCTTGCCAACCCAGTCTGTCCGGTCTGATATTGGCTTTAGTCATTAGCAATACAACATTATCCAAAAAAAATAAGAAGAAATGCAGTGGCACATCTCTAATTATTGGGTTATTTGGGTTTGTGTGGAAAAAGTCATTGTGATGTATATTTTTCATGTCTAGTGGGATACAAGAACAGCGCTGTTTTTCAACATTGTGAAGAAAATGTGAAGATATAAATTTCTATGTACACATATCTCTTGCTGATAAGTACACAAGATTTACTAAAAGTAGTAGAAGGCAAAAGTGAAGTAGGGTAATTAACCTTGATAACCAATGAGAAACTGGGGATGTGTTCTCATTGAGCTTTTCTGATAAGTTTTTGAAGCACATCTGCTCCAAAATCCTCCTTAAAACACTTGGCAAAATCATCCTATTCATTTCAGTAGGAAATCCTTGTTGCTTTTTATATGAAGAATTTTTAGGTGCCATTTTTTTTTCCAGAGGATCCTGTTTGAATCCTCTTCAAAGCACTTCAAAACCTCTTCACTACTTCTTCAGGAAAAAGAAGAGCTCCTACTAAAATTCCCAAAAAAGAAGTATCTCCTTAAGTAGTTTCCACTTGAACAACTTTAGTTTGAACATAGCCTTAAGCCACCACTTCATTGCTTATTACGGGCAGCTGCCCAATTATATTCTTGTTCTAGTGTTGATGAATTTCCGTTAGTGTGGATTTATAGAATCAACCCTGATTCCCAAACCGTAGTCCTGAAACATATTATTTTTTCAATTAAGAGGCTTGTCTGGTCAAGATACAAGCTTATCCAAAGGACTGGATATGTAAATCATGTGAATCATTGTAAGGGAATGGGCCATATAGTATTCTTGCACAGGGGCCCTTTTCTACCTGTGTTTGTGACTGCCTCCATATTCATGAGATAGTTGGCTGATCACGAAGAAATCGAAACATTTAAATAACCTTCCAATAAAGCATATCAACACCTCTAAGCTTTTCCTTACAAAGTGACTTCCCTTAGTAAAGAAAGTCTGTGAGTAGTGATGAGCGAGTATACTCGTTGCTCGGGTTTTCCCGAGCATGCTCAGGTGATCTCCGAGTATTTGGAAGTGCTCGGAGATTTAGTTTCTGTTGCCACAGCTGCATGATTTGCGGCTATTTGACAACATGAATACATGTGGGAATTCCCTAACAAACAGGCAGTCCCCACATGTATTCAGGCTGTCAAGTAGCCGCAAATCATGCAGCTGCGGCAACAGAAACTAAATCTCTGAGCACGCCAAAATACTGGAAGACCACCCAAGCAACGAGCATACTCGCTCATCACTACCAGTGAGTGAACCAGGGGCTTTTTCGGATGTCTGTGATCGACCTGATCGACTTGATCGGGCTGGCTGTACACACCTGAGCTGAGCGTGACAGCTTCATAGGAAGATGTGCGGCCAGCCTGTACATTACAATCCGACATTGGACCGATTATCACGGACATCTGAAACAGCCCTAACTCTTCCCATTGTGATTCAGACTTAAAATTAATGATATATGTGTTATTTTATCATTTGTTAGTGTTTTTTATGTAGATCTTTAAGACTGTATTGACCATAAGAGTTAAATAAAATAGCAAAATCTGAATCACTTCCACGCTCTCATCCTTTGTTCTGATGAATGCCATACATATAGCATAATATGTATTATAGAAATAGCATGTATAATAGAAACACGTCACCACTTCTGTATTTCTCACCCTCTCCTGGTTTTGTCTTACAAAACACCGACCAAATACTCAGCATGTGCATGAAGCCTAACCATATAACTGTCTTTATTTTCCATAGTAACCAACCAGCGCATATATTTCATTTTACCACAGCAGTATGAAAAATAAAACCTTATCTTTAATTTGCTGCTGTGGACAACAAAGATGATCTCATTACTGTAACATTTTTGATAAGATGTTTGTTTACACCTTTCCCTGGAGTGATCCATTTTGTCCTATTTTATAACCATAGCATCATGCCTCCCAAGTCTTGAAGAATAGAAATAGGACAGATCATGCGGCGCGTGTAGTGTGTTGCAGCAAATTTTAGCCACATCCCTGGCCACACCCCAATCCACGTCCATTTACCATGGGAGGTGGTAGAGAGTGAAATTCATCAGACGCCCCAGCCTGCAGGGCGTTGAACTAAATCCGGGACTGTTTGCTGTATCCAAGTCAGATGGGACTAGAGATGAGCAGATGGATTCTTGCTAACACATTAGGACATGCAGCAGAATTGTCTCCTGCAAATCCTGAATGTGAGCACATAACCTTAGTCCCTGTCCTGTGTCCCCCATTCATTATAAGTTCCAAACGGCGTCTTCTCCTACCTTTCAATTCATTATAAAGGGTCCTATGCATCTTACCCCCACCTCTCCCCAATAAATTTTAAGTCCCCAATGACATCCTCCACAATGCATTGTGATGCTGTCAGGGACTTAGCATCCTCTTCCACCACCAAATTCATTTTACATCCATATCTAACATCCTCCTCCCCTCCCCCTGTTTGTAAGTCCATTACAAGTCCCCCTTCCTCCCATTCCAATCCCCCACATCCCTCATTGTCCTCTCCACCTACAACATTGCCCTCTCCACAACCCCTATCATTGACCTCTCCACCACCTCCATCATTGACCTCTCCACCACCTCCATCATTGCCCTCTTCACCACCTCTATCAATGCCCTCTCCACCTCTGCAATCATTGCCCTCTACCACCTTCATCATTGCCCTCTCCGCCACCTCCATCATTGCCAACTCCACCAACCTCATCATTATCCTTTCCACCACCTTCATCATTGTCCTCTCCACAACCTCCACCTTTGCCTTCTCCACAACCTCCATCATTGCCCTCTCCACCACCTCCATCAATGCCATGTCCACGCCCCATCATTGCTCTCTCCACCACCTCCATCGTTGCCCTCTCCACCATCTCCATCATTGCCTTCTCCACCACCTACATCATTGCCATCACCACCTCCATCATTGCCCTCTCCACTACCCCATTATTGCCATCTGCACCACCTCCATCATTGCCCTTTCCAAACCCCATCATTTCCCTCTCCACCACCCATATCATTGCCTTCACCACCAGCTCCATCATTGCCCTCTCCACCACCTCCACCATTGCCCTCTCCACCACTTCCATCATTTCCCTCCCCATCACCCTATAATTACCTTCACCACTAACTCCATCATTGCCCTCTCCACCACCTTCATAATTGCCTTTTCAACCACCACCTCCATTATTGTCCTGTCCTCCACCTCCTTCATTGCCCTCTTCACCACCTCCACCATTACACCATTACCCTCTTCACCACTCCCCCTCATTGCCCTCTCCACCACCCATCATTGCTCTCTCCACAAACTCCATCTTTGCCATCTTGACCACCCAATCATTGCCCTCTCCACCACCCCATCATTTCTTTCTCCACCACCTCCATCATTGCCCTCTCCACCTCTGCAATCATTGCTCTCCTCTGCCACTCCATCATTGCCCTCTTCGTCACCTGCAGCATTACCCTCTCTACCACCCCCATCATTTCCCTCTCCACCACCCCATCATTGCCCTCCTCACCACCTCCACCATTACTCTCTCCACCACCACCATCATTGCCCTCTCCACCACCCCATAATTGCCCTTTCCCCACCTCCATTATTGCCCTCTTCACCACCTCCATCAATGCCCTTTCCACCACCTCCATCATTTCACTCTCCAACACCTCCATAATTGTCCTCTCCACCACCCGAATCATTGTTCTCCCCACCATCCATCATTGTCCTTTCCACCACCCCAATCATTGTTCTTCCCCACCTCACCCCAATATATTGTTAAAAAATAAACAACACCACTCACCTCATCGCAAGTTCCACTGCAGCTGCAGCATCATCATCGCCGGCAGCTTTTTCTCTGACACAGGCGCGCGCTGAATCCTGACGTCATCCAGCCATGCGTCTGTGTCAGACAGAAAGCTGCCGGGCAGGAAACAGAGGACGGATCTCTGCAGCTACGCTTTGCTGCCATTTCTTACTGTAGGCAGCAGAGCTGCAGGAATCGCACTCTGCCCGCCGCACATGAGGGCAATCTGGCATGAATCCCACAGAGCCTGGGGGCTGGAGAAACAGGCCAGGTTGCCCTCATTATTAGCCTCCATGCAGGTGCCCCCCTCCATCTCCGGACCCTTATGCAGCTGTAGCAGCGGTATGTCAGTCCCTGTTTTGACATCACAACTTATGATGATAGAAGTAATCTTGAAATCACAAGTCAATGGAATCACATGAGTTGTAAAGTTATTCAAAAAAAAAAATGCTACAAAAAGCCCAGTTACTAAAGCACATTTTTATAAAAAAAAAAACAGGAAAAAAACAGAAATGTAGGCTTTTATACCAGTGCATTCTTTTGCACTAAAAAAAATGCAACAAAACGGTTTATGTGATGGTAGCCTTATTGTTTTGATACTTTTTATGATATTTTAAGATTGAGATCCATATACATTTATGTGATGACTGTACATGAATGGTATCGTAATGGATGAGCTAGGTCACTGAAACAGTAATTGTAAAAGTAAAAAAAAGGTATCAAGTGACTTTTGCATAGTTGCTTTCAGTGGTGAAAAAAATAAAGATAATCTTGTAGTTATGATACATTTTATTGGCTTTTAATTCCGAAGACATATTGAAAGGGAATTTAGATTGTGAGCCCCTTTGGGGACAGTGATGATAATATATGTAAAGCGCTGCTGAATATGATGGTGCCATATAAGTAAAGCATAATAAATAAGTAAATAAATAATAAATAACGGCTAACAAAAATAAAATAAATGCTACAAAGCAAGCTTTCCAGACTTCTTAGGTTACTTCTATAGGCATTGTATAACAAGGTATCTAAAGAAACACAAATATATGCAAAAAAAACAACAAAACAAAACAGGCATGGCATAATAAATGGACATTTATTGCTTTATTTATTTATTTTTTTTGTGTGCATATACTGTATTTGTGTTTTTTCAGATACTTTGTTATACAATGCCTGAGGAAGAGACCTAAGAAGTCTGGAAAGCTTACTTTGCAATATCACTTATTATATTTTTGTTAGCCATTAAATGCTATGATAACTACAATATTATCTTGTTTTTTTTCTACTGAGATAATTCTTTTTTCAACTGGCTAACACAGTACCAGTTTTTCTTTTACTTTGCATAGTTGTGATAACCTTCCCAGGTCATCTCATCTGATAACACCACCTACTGGTAGCAGGCACATTGCAAACATCACCCAAGATAAGATGGCCCCTGTAGCAATGCACAGAACAGTAATGCAGTGCAGAGGTTGGGACCATATCTCTCCATCATCTACCAGTCAGGAGGAATTCCAACCAGGGAAACAAATAAATACATCTCTGTTGTGCAGGTATATCATGGGGGTAGCAGTTCAGTGATGTCTGCTGGTCATACTGCTACAGGGTTGTATCTGCATTGTGTCATGGCAGAGATTTATTACAGGACTGCTTCAGTCATAGCTTGAATTTTTAGCTGATAGGGTTGTAAATTTCTTTGGTTGATTGATGGAATTCCAATTTAGGTATATGACCCAATGACATTCCTCAGATAAGAGGCTCAAGATAACATTGTGCTTATTCCTCTGAGGTTTTAGTACAAAAGGTGGACTGCTAATGTACATAGTGTATGCAAAGGTAATAGATTTCTTAGCATGGCTGCACACTAAAAATCGAGCCATGGAGGAGTTGAAGTCAAAATTCCCAAAATTCGTAGGTCCACATGAACAGTTTCAGATTTATTTAGTGATTCGCAGAAAAGATTTCCAGGCACTAGAGATAAGCGAATATATTCAAGTGGACATGAATTCTACTCAAATATGACAAAAATCTACATTCGCCAAAATGCTGATTTTTTTAATTCGCTTAAGCTCGGATTCATCAAAATGGAGGCCGGCACTTTGCTGAAGCGTAAAGTGCCATCAAAAGGTTAAAAATAAAAATAATTATACTCACCTCTCAGCTCACCTCTCCAGCTCCTTCGCTCTTCACCGTCCTCGTCGCATCATCTTATCACCACCGCTGAGTGTTGGGTCTTCCAGTTTAGAAGAGGTCTGGGACATTTCCACGCATGGTGCGAAAGGTCACAGCGCACGTTCTGCGCTTACGCAGAAACGTCCCAGGCCTGGACGGGTGATGATAAAGAGCAGAGGGGCAGGAGAGGTGAGTGGTGAGGTGAGTACAAGTATTTTTTTTATTTTTTACATTTTACATATATTTTTCTCTGGGACCTGGAGAGGCTCCAATGCTTAGTAAGAGTCCTTCAATTGGCGGAGAATCATTTCAATGGAAAATCAATGCGATTTGGTGGATTTGTATTCTGTCCGATCCGCTCATCTCTTCCCGGCACCATTTACCGCATTACTGAAGTATTGTTTAGCAGGCTAATGTTTTACGTTGCCACGCTAGCTTCCCCCAGCTGTGACATCTAGTGGATTATCATACCTTGTAACAGTGGTAGTCAGTCAGAAATCAACGTTCTCAGAGGAGCAAAATTGGACACAGAACTTTCAGTCTCTACTACAAAGTTGTTTTTCATCTCCAGATTACACTGGGTAAGTGGAATATACAAGTCATATTGACCGTTACAGAAGTCTTTCTCCCTCTTTCTGAATTTATTCACCGCAAATGGAATATGTAAGGAAAATTTAGCGAAGTGGGCGAATTTGAATTTTAGGCAATTCACTCATCTCTACTTGCATACTCTCAGTTCTTCGCTTCGTTCTTGAATCTCTCTTTTTCTCCAATTATACATAAAGTCCTAGATAGCTTAAATGGGTATTTTCATGATGCACCTCCCTGGTTTGTTGGCAGCTGTGTGCTCCTGAAGATTTACAGTTTGAACCAGCAGCATGGTCGCACCACTGGTCTGAACTGGGCGCTTTACCATGCTGCTAAACAGAGTCAGTTTTGCCTCTACAGCATGGAGGAAGCGCAGAGGTAACTAAACTCGGCCATATCCAGTAATCTAATTACATAGTGGCATGAGCAAGACCAACAGCCTGATTGCACCATGCACTCCTTGTTTTAGTAACCGGCCATTTTGGCACTGCAGTAATCTAAGCAATGAGCTGTACACTGCAAATTAAAAATCCCTCTGTTTTTGAGAACAGAGAGGATTTATAATAATGAGTAAACTAAGTTACATGTTTTTTACAGTGCCTCTTCAAAAAAAAAAGAAAAAAAGAGGACTTGTACTCTATAGCGCCACCTATTGGAAGTAGCGATCCTACAAGTCACAATCAGTCTGCAAATGGAGATACTGATTTGGCTTTTATCCTAAGTCATATTACAAGACTCGTTAAAGAGTTGATTGTGACTTGTAGGATCGCTATAGGTGGCGCTATAGAGTACAAGTCCTCTTTTTTTTTTTTTGAAGAGGCAATTTGCATATTAAATTTCCAAGAGGAGCAATGCACGGCGAATAAGCCTCCTTACCTCGACACGTAAGAGCTGGTATGTCACTCTCCACAAGGAGAAACCTTACCCCTTAGACCCTAGTCCAGAGCCTCTCAACCAGCCAAATCAGATCTCTCCTACTTTGCACTGACGAGGACCAATAGTCCGAAACACCGTGTCTGCAAATGGAGATACTGATTTGGCTTTTATCCTAAGTCACATTACAAGACTCGTTAAAGGGTTGATTGTGACTTGTATGATCGCTACTTCCAATAGGTGGCGCTATAGAGTTCAAGTCCTCTTTTCTTTCTTTTTTTTGAAGAGGCAATTTGAATATTAAATTTCCCAGAGGAGCATTGCACGGCGAATAAGCCTCCTTACCTCGACACGCCAGAGCTGGCATGTCACTCTCCACAAGGAGAAACCTTACCCCTTAGACCCTTGTTCTTTACAAGCACTTTGCAATTTTACCTATTATTGAACTTGAAACATCCCATTTTATTGCCCATCAGTGCACCCTGGTGTTCTAGTCCATTGATTTTTTTTTCTCGTCTCCACAGAAATCCCTGCTAATGTAGATCTAGGATTGAAGAAGGATTTGGTCATTTTTCTTGTTTGCACTTTCTTCTTCCAGTGGCTTCAATATTTTTTTCATTTACCACTTACATAGCCATATGAGGGCTGTGTTTTTTGCAAGCCGAGTTGTAATTTTGAATTGATATTAGTCACTTTACCATATAATGTATTGAAATACTGTATTAAAAAAAATTGCAAATGTCATCATTGTGAAATGATGAAAAATGCAACTCTGCTTTAATTTGTGATTTTCCAGTGAGCATTTGTTATAAGTCAAGTGAACAGTCACAGCTCGAAACACAAAAAGTAGACTTCCTTAGCAATAAAAAGGTGTGAAGGAAACCCCCTTCCTTCCACGTCACCAATGTGACGTAACTACACAGGCACAGCTCTCCGGCGCCCCCTTTGTCTCTCAGGTCAGTAAGGGAACTGCACCTAGAGCAAATGGCCGCCGGGGAGGGTTTCCTGTTACCCGCTGGGTATTCTAAGATTCGTGATCAGAGTAAAAGCATCAGCCCAAGATTAATTTTATGGTTTAATTGCCTTAAGGGCACACTAGATAATTACAGAAATATACAGTAAGCTATACAACGGAATTACAGTGGATTTGCAGTCAGAGTAAAATACAACAATAATGGTACAAGGCTTAGAGGTATTAGCTAGAGGTCAATATTACCAGGTTGTAGGGGCATGTGGAGGCAGGGAGCTCTGCGATCCACAGGTGAAAGTCTTAGTTGCTGGACATACAAGAAGAAAAGGTAGCACACTGTAGCGCTATAGCTTGCAAACACGAAATATGAAAAATATGAAAAATGAATTACATCATTACCTTAGAAATATGAAAAATTGAGAAGTCTTAGCGCATAAGATGGCCAAATTATGTGAGCCTGATAGCCACGTCAAGGCTCTTCTCGTATATCAGGTCCCTAACTAATGCCTATCCTCGCTTTAGAAAAGTCTGCATGGGAACCTATGAATCCTCTTTTCAGACTAAAATCTACATCTCTGTGGAGGGGTGATGAACCTGCTGTAATTAAAAGGCCTGTGACCACCAGGTGGAGTGCTCAGGCAGAAGGTAAATGAATACATATCAAAAAACTGACCGGCACATCCAAACTTAGATTCAGTGTGAACAGGTGCTAAACCTAGAGTCACCAACTAATATACATACAAGAAGAAAAGGTAGCACACTGTAGCGCTATAGCTTGCAAACACGAAATATGAAAAATATGAAAAATGAATTACATCATTACCTTAGAAATATGAAAAATTGAGAAGTCTTAGCGCATAAGATGGCCAAATTATGTGAGCCTGATAGCCACGTCAAGGCTCTTCTCGTATATCAGGTCCCTAACTAATGCCTATCCTCGCTTTAGAAAAGTCTGTCTGCATGGGAACCTATGAATCCTCTTTTCAGACTAAAATCTACATCTCTGTGGAGGGGTGATGAACCTGCTGTAATTAAAAGGCCTGTGACCACCAGGTGGAGTGCTCAGGCAGAAGGTCAGTTTTTTGATCAGTTTTTTGATATGTATTCATTTACCTTCTGCCTGAGCACTCCACCTGGTGGTCACAGGCCTTTTAATTACAGCAGGTTCATCACCCCTCCACAGAGATGTAGATTTTAGTCTGAAAAGAGGATTCATAGGTTCCCATGCAGACAGACTTTTCTAAAGCGAGGATAGGCATTAGTTAGGGACCTGATATACGAGAAGAGCCTTGACGTGGCTATCAGGCTCACATAATTTGGCCATCTTATGCGCTAAGACTTCTCAATTTTTCATATTTCTAAGGTAATGATGTAATTCATTTTTCATATTTTTCATATTTCGTGTTTGCAAGCTATAGCGCTACAGTGTGCTATATTTTCTTCTTGTATGTATATGAGTTGGTGACTCTAGATTTAGCACCTGTTCACACTGAATCTAAGTTTGGATGTGCCGGTCAGTTTTTTGATATATTAGTTGCTGGACAGTCCCCCAAAATGTGTGCCGCTGCTCCCTTGGCAGATCTGTCCCTTGGTCCTTAGCTCTTCATTGTCTTGGCTTCTGTGAGAATGGATCCAGTCTGCCCATAGCTCACAGTTCTTAAACCTGCTAGGTCCCTCCCCTCGGTGTCCGAGGGTGGGCTGATAATCTCCACCCTTATCTCCCTGCAGAATTTATTCCCAATATCTAGCAAAGGGGTTAACTTTCTCCAGGACGATCGGATCAGGACACGAGAGGTACCAGCGGATGCAGTATGTTTTGCCTGTCGCATGGAGATCAAACCTGGTCCTATTGGGTCTCTATGGAGGGCCAATCTCTATATCTCAGACCCCAAGCCATCACCGACTCGGGAGTTGCACTGTCAGATGCCCGAGGTTCGCAGGATCACGCAGATATTTTTTATACCTACAAAGATGTGCTCATAATTCATAATCCTAGAACGGAGCCGTCATGGCTGGGAGATACAATAGATGTGTTTTCTGTGTCTAGCTGACAGGTATAATCTAATTGAAGCCCCCTGCTTTGAAGTACTGTTTTGGCCTGGCCTACTTAGCATACTAACAGGCCTGGCTATTCACATTGAGCAGTAAATCCTGTCTTGAGCCGAATCTACTCAGCATACTAATAGACCTTTTCATTCACGTGGAGACTAAACCCTATTGTATTGAATATGCCCACAGGCCATGGGGAATTACAGCAGTTAGATGCTGTGAATCTGTGAATTCAGACAAAATGGCGGCTGGAGCAGGCCATATCCAAGATGGTGGCTGTTCCTTCCTCACACCTCCCTGCTTTAGAGGGCGCTAGGGGGTATCACATTCCTGTGTTCCCCCATGAGCCCTTCCGCACCCTCTCCTTGCTGGGACAACCCATCAGCGTTACCATGGTCCCTGCCTCTTTTGTGGCGAATGAAGTGGTACTGCTGGAGAGCGAGGCTCCAGCGTAGCAACCTCCCATTCGTCCCAGAGACCGTGTGTAACCAGCTGAGGGGGTTGTGGTCTGTTTCCACGGTGAATTGGCGTCTGTACAAGGGCCCATACAATTGCCAGACATTCCTTCTCCATCGTGGAATGGGCCACTTCCCTCGGCAGGAGCTTCTGGCTCAGGTACAAAACGGGGTGTTCATGGCCCGTAGTGTCAACCTGGCTGAGCACAGCACCGAGGCCGAAGTCGCTGGCGTCGGTCTGCACTAAGAACGGCCGCATGAAGTCGGCTGCCTGTGGGACAGGAGAGCTAGAAAGGGCGGTCTTGAGCGCCTGGAAAGCTGTCTCGCAGGCGACTGTCCAGTCGACTGCGACGGGCAGCCTTCTCTTGGTGAGGTCCGTCAGGGGCGTGGCCAGGGCACTATAGTGTGGAACAAACCTCCTATAGTACCCAGCAGTCCCCAAGAAGGACATCACCTGCTTCTTGGTCCTGGGGGTGGGCCAGGATGCGATGGCATCCACCTTCCCGGGCTCTGGCTTCAGAGCTCCCCCACCTACCCGGTGTCCCAGGTAGTGGACCTCTCCCATACCCAGCTGCCATTTTTTCGGCTTAATGGTCAAGCCTGGTCGCTAGATCCACCCGAGCACCTGCGCCAGGTGCTCTAGGTGATCCTCCCAGGTCGGACTGAAGATGGCAATGTCATCCAGGTATGCGGTCGCATACCCTTCCAGTCCCTCGAGCAGCGTGTTGACCATCCGCTGAAAAGTGGCAGGGGCATTCTTCATGCCGAAGGGCATCACCGTGGACTCGTACAGTCCGAATGGGGTGATAGATGCAGAGCGTTCCCGTGCCCCAGGGATCAGGGGAATCTGCCAATACCCCCTGCTCAGATCCATGATGGTCAGGTACCTGGACCCGGCCAGCTGGTCGAGCAGGTCATCGATGCGCGGCATTGGGTAAGCATCGGTGTTCGTCACAGCGTTGAGCCTCCGGTAGTCCACGCAGAACCGCGTAGTTCGGTCCTTTTTAGGGACGAGGACTACAGGCGAAGCCCACGCCCTGTTGGACGCTTGGATCACCCCCAGCTTCAGCATCTCATCTATCTCTTGGCGCATTTGCTGCTGCACCTCAAGGGAGACCCGATATGCTGAATGCCGGATCGGGGGGTGATTGCAGGTGTCCACGTCATGGACTGCTGTCTCAGTCCTTCCGGGCAGGCTGCTGAACAGCTCCTGAAAGGGGTGTAGGGTGACCCCCAGCTGGGAACGTTGGTCCTCCGTGAGCTGGTGGCCAACCCCCACATCCTCGATGGATCCACCCGCCTTGGCTTGGGTGAGCAAATCCAGGAGGGTTTCTGCCTCTCTTTCCTCTGGAAGGTTGCACACTGGGTGGGCACAAGCCTCCCGCTCATGATGGGCCTTCATCATGTTAACGTGGAAGGCCTTCCTCCTTCCACGGGCGTGGTCCAGGGTGACCAGATAGGTGACGGCGTTGAGCTGCTCGTGCATGAGGTATGGACCCTCCCAGGCCGCCTGAAGCTTGTTTTGAGGTATGGGGACCAGTACCCACACCTTTTGACCCACCTGGTAGGTCCGCACACAAGCATTCCGGTCGTACCACCGCTTCTGGTCAACCTGGGCTTGGGCCATATTGTCATGCACCAGCTGTGTCAAGGCCATCATTCGTCCCGGAAGCGCACGACATACTCAATGACCGACACTCCAAGGGTAGCTAAATCCCCTTCCCAAGCTTCCTTCACCAGAGCAAGGGGCCCCCGTACACGTCGCCCGTACAGGAGCTCAAAGGGGGAGAGCCCCGTTGAGGCCTGTGGGACCTCCCAGTAGGCAAACAGCAGGTGTGGGAGATACCGCTCCCAGTCTCTCCCGTGGGAATCAACCAACATCTTCAGCATTTGCTTTAAGGTGCCATTAAACTGCTCACACAGGCCATTTGTCTGTGGGTGATATGGGCTGGCTACCAGATGTTGCACCTGTACCTGCTTACAGAGAGACTCCATCAGCTGCGACATGAACTGGGTCCCTCGGTCGTGTGAGCATTTCCTGAGGAAACCCCACTCTGGAGAAAATCTCCAGTAAGGCAGTGGCCACTTTGTCGGCCTGAATGGACGACAAAGCTACCGCATCCGGATACCGGGTGGCATAGTCCACTACCGTTAGTATGAAGCATTTCCCGGAGCGGCTGGGAGTAGACAGAGGTCCAATGAGATCCACAGCCACCCTCGAGAAAGGCTCTTCGATGATAGGCAGAGTTACCAGTGGGGTTTTGGGGCGCCTCCCCGCCTTCCCCACCCTCTGACAGGTGTCACACGGACGACAGTAGGCTATCACCTCGGTCCTCATTCCAGGCCAGTAGAAATGCTGAGCTAGCCTGGCCCTGGTTTTAGCGATCCCTAGGTGTCATGTGTGCATTGCCACGAAGATCGTCGCGGTTGCACATTTTGACTTCTCACAGCTGAGCTGCTGTTTCTTTGTGTTTGGCAGCTAGGGAGTTAATTCTGTCTGTGCTCAGTGCTGGGACTGGGTGCAGTTTCTCCCGGCTGCAATTGATTATTTGTTGATTGGTTTCCTTTAAATTCCTGGTTGTCTGCTGGGGGAGTTGCCAGTGAAACCTTCATGCAGACCACAGATAGGAATGAATCTGTATAGACTTTAGTTGTGAGCTCCTTAGTTGTTCTAAGCTCAACTTGGTTAGAGTTTATTTCCCAGACCATTTATTTTCCTTTGGTGTTTGAGTGTGTATGCAAGCGAGTGTTATCCTGTCTGTCTTATATGTCTAATCTGTGTATTTAGCTAAGATCAGCCCATATCCCTTTGGTGGTAGTCAGGATCCTTCTTAGGACTGATTACAGGGTTCAGGGTCTGATAGGAGACAGGGTTAGGCTGGAGACTTGGACCTCTGAACCATTATCAGTACCTCCAAGGTGAGGGATTAGTTAGGACCCCAGTTTAGGGTCAGGTTAGATCCCGGTCCACCTCTTTCCTGTTTCAGCTCATCAAGTCCTCAAGATTAACCCTGAGTTCAGCAGATATCGTGTCAGGTAAATCTATTCTATACTTACATGCTGATGTTGCTATACTAGTTGTTGTATAGAGTGTTGTTCCTGTATTAATAGTTTACTGACATTGTATACATATCATTAGACAGCGTGACATAGTGTCCGGCCATGGGAATCTCGTGTGCGATCCGCAACAATTCCGCCCTGAATGGATAGGGTACCACTAACTGTCGGTCCCTGGCCACGCCTCAGTGGAACCCTGCTGGACCGTTACCCCGGGACAGCGTCCTGGTCCAGACCACTCGCTCGCGTCGGACTCCAAGGAGGCTGTCCATGCTCTTGAGAGTTTTCAGGCTAGCGTCAGCTTTCAACGCTGCTGAAATCCCTACTTGATGTGGCAAGAATTGATGAAACTGCCACATCCTCTGTCAGTTCCCGGGATCTATCTCCTGGCCGCGTCTGACTTGGCAGCCACTTGGTCGGAGAGGGGAAACCGTCAGACCTCCGCGAGGCTCCTGGGCTTCGGCGCTCCCACTCCTGGTAACAGCGGCCACGCCTGTTCCCCTCGTCCCCAGACCAAGTCGCCGGGTCAGGCATACTTCCCTGGCCTCCTGACATCCCAGATTGGGGAACTCCTGCCCTGGGTCTTACCTGGTGGCTCCTCTCCTGGACTAGACTCAGCAGGCTGGATTAACTTAGGGGCCCTATACTGCCCATAGCAGCACCTCCCCACTCGAGCTCTCCCTGCAGCTTCTCGCCTGTCCTCACTGTGAGCCCTGTGTGTGTAGTGTCAGTGCATGGCTTACCATCAGGTTTCACTCCCCTCACTGTTGGTGGCACATTCAATACATTAACATTAGCATTCACAGTAGAGTATGACATTCTTGGGAGCCGAACTTGGGGTTTAGTGGCCACATACTGGACACTAGCCACCCAAATCGGTCCCAAGCAACACATTGGCAGGAATATTTGGCGTTACTCCCACCTCCCGCATCCCTCCCGGCGCCCAGTCCAAATACACTTGGCGACGGGCAGCGCCGGTTCAACGCTCCAATTCCGGAGACGGAAAGGGTTTTCCCAGGCACCAAGTCTTGAGGGGACACCACCTCAGGCGTCCAGGGTTCGTTCAGCACCTATGTCCCGCAGTCCATGACGCTGAGCGGCCGATGATGAGGGTTGGTAATTGTCCAGGGACCCCCACCACCCCTCCCACAAAAACAGTTGGACGGTTTCTGGGACAGGGATGGGGCCTTATGGCGCTGGGGACAACCAGCCTTAAAGTGTCCTGGTGGTTGCAATGATGACAATGTCTGGGTTCTGTTCTGCCTGGAGAGGGCAGCAGGGGGGTACCCCCACATGCAATCTGGGGCCTGGATTATGGGTAGGGCAGGATTGGGCTTACCCCTCTCCAGGTGCTGCTGCAGGCTTCTTCGCTTAGGCGCCCTGTTGTTGGCATACTCGTCTGCAGGACTGCTGTAGCAGAAGCCCCTTTGGTTTCTGTCACGGAGAACTGCTGGAGGTCTCTGGGCAGTTCCACAAGAACTGCTCCGTGACGAACAGTTCCTGGACCTCCTGGCGGTGGTGAGCTCTAGACCCGAGGTCAGTGCTCCGCAGCTTCAGCAGGGCCCCATGTGGTCGGTCCAGGTGTCCTTTGAGCCCGCTGCAGGCTCCTGACTTCTGCGGTACAACTCGGGTGAGGTTTAGTGCTGGATCAGGGCCGCTTGATGCTTGTAGTCATGCTCCTACCGGCAGGTAGTCCCTAAAACTTCCAGGGACTTACCCCAAAGGGGGGTCGGTACCTTGCCCACTGATCCAGGCACAGATGGTGCTGGAGGCAGGTCTCTTAAAGGCCAGCAGAAGGAATCCAGGTCTCATCCTTTTCAAGCAGGAAAGTCCTCGCCCGACCTTGAAAACCTTGGTCTCGGTGGGGTGGAGCGTCCAGCGGGAGCCCGTGCTGAACCATCTCCAGTCGGTGCGGTGCTCTGCAGCTTTAGGCGTTCCGCAGCCTGCAGCACATGTTCTGCATGCTCACGCTCTGCCACTTTCTCTGCTGCCACCAGGAGTCTGTCATGGGCGGCGTCATTACCAGCCTCGAGCTGTGCCATAGCCGCTTGGAAAAGGGCCTCCGATCTGGACAGGCTCGGACGGACAGGGGTGGACAGTCCACTGCGAGACTGAGCACGGGGGTCTGGCTCCTTGGGGAGCCCTGGCTGAGCTCCCCCTCGCCTTCATCGGTATCGAATCTCTCATAGACCATAGCATTGGCCTCCCCCTTTGCCTTACTCCTGGTGCCTTCCGCCATCTTGGGAACCTTTGGTTACTGACACAGCTGCAACCCTGACCTTGCACACAACTTATTATATTTACACTCTGACCGTCTAGTGCTGGGCTGACCTTAAGACCCCAGCAGTGAAAGTTACCGCTGGTAGTCTTTAGTGTCTGGGAGTAGGGGTCCCACGCACACTATTACTCTGATACCACCGCTGCCACCAAAAGTGAAGGAAACCCCCTTCCTTCCACGTCACCAATGTGACGTAACTACACAGGCACAGCTCTCCGGCGCCACCTTTGTCTCTCAGGTCAGTAAGGGAACTGCACCTAGAGCAAATGGCCGCCGGGGAGGGTGTCCTGTTACCCGCTGGGTATTCTAAGATTCGTGATCAGAGTAAAGCATCAGCCCAAGATTAATTTTATGGTTTAATTGCCTTAAGGGCGCACTAGACAATTACAGAAATATACAGTAAGCTATACAACGGAATTACAGTGGATTTGCAGTCAGAGTAAAATACAACAATAATGGTACAAGGCTTAGAGGTATTAGCTAGAGGTCAATATTACCAGGTTGTAGGGGATGTGGAGGCAGGGAGCTCTGCGATCCACAAGTGAAAGTCTTAGTTGCTGGACAGTCCCCCAAAACGTGTGCCGCTGCTCCCTTGGCAGATCTGTCCCTTGGTCCTTAGCTCTTCATTGTCTTGGCTTCTGTGAGAATGGATCCAGTCTGCCCATAGCTCACAGTTCTTAAACCTGCTAGGTCCCTCCCCTTGGGGTCCGAGGGTGGGCTGATAATCTCCACCCTTATCTCCCTGCAGAATTTATTCCCAATATCTAGCAAAGGGGTTAACTTTCTCCAGGACGATCGGATCAGGACACGAGAGGTACCAGCGGATGCAGTATGTTTTGCCTGTCGCATGGAGATCAAACCTGGCCCTATTGGGTCTCTGTGGAGGCCAATCTCTATATCTCAGACCCCCAAGCCATCACCGACTCGGAGTTGCACTGTCGGATGCCCGAGGTCCGCAGGATCACGCAGATATTTTTTATGAGAATGTACCTACAAAGATGTGCTCATAATTCATAATCATAATCCTAGAACGGAGCCGTCATGGCTGGGAGATGCAATAGATGTGTTTTCTGTGTCTAGCTGACAGGTATAATCATGGGGAATTACAGCAGTTAGATGCTGTGAATCTGTGAGTTCAGACAAAATGGCGGCTGGAGCAGGCCATATCCAAGATGGTGGCTGTTCCTTCCACACAGAAGGGATGAGCGAACACAAACTGTAATTGACAAGCTTTTAGGCTGTGGGCAGTTTCCAGAGCCATTACAGCCATGCCAAGTTTTGACGTGGCTGTGATTGGCCAGCACACCACATGACCCGGTCTGTATAAATGCTATATCACGGGTTCCGCCACCATTCTGCTCTGCTTACTGTAGGTACAGAAAGCAGCTGGAGTGAGGGATAGTGTTAGGTAGTGATCAGATTTGCTTGGTATCTGACTTGATCAGAGCAGAACTGGAAATAGCACTGGAGAATCTGAAGCTATGAGATGTGCTGAGGCAGCTTGTGTATCTGCACCCAACTGTGAGTACTGTGCCAAGTTGCTGTGTGTACTCTGCAAGCCCCTGAGATACTGTCAGAGTCACTTACTGCAACCTTAGGAAGATACTGTGCTTCTAGCCCGTAGCCCGAACCCCAAATTTTGTGGAAACCCCAAAATGTATTGGCTTGCAACGCATGTGGATTTACTGTGCCAAAAGCCGCTATGGTATCTACAATCGTCTGTGGGAGTACTTCTTTAGAATCATGTCTGAACCCGCCAGTGTGATTACTGCACCAGAAACCCTGTGATCATCAACCATATCTATAGAATGTGCAAAATGCCGCTGGTACCTGCACCCTGCCTGTAAATAGTTACTGGTGACAAAACGCAGGTACCTGCAACAAACTGGAAAAAGGCAAATGTACAAAACACTGTGTGAATACTGAGGGGCAAAAGCCGCTGGAGGGTACTCAGAACCCCATATCTGAGTGCACTGGACGAATGCAATGTGTGTATCATAACCCAATACGTGAAAGTCCTGTGCAGAATGCATACATCGTAACTCTGCAGGGTGTGTCTGTGGAGATGTGCATCAGAACAATGAATCTACCGCAGCAACCCTGATTGTGGAAAAATAATTCTTTTAGACACTGTGTGTATTCTACATTGTCAATAATAAATCCTCACTATTTTGCCATTTGTACCACCAGTATGGGGCAGCTTGCAGCTGTGGATTTCTATTCAAAATATCAAACAAGACCTCCGCCATTTGAAGGTCACAACATTATTTTCTGAGCTCCTGTGTCCGTTCTAATGTGTTATCATGATAGCTGGGGCGGTAAGGCTCCACAAGATGCAGTGAGTGCGAAGCAGATCACCTAAAATGCTTCAGTGAGCCAATACCACGTCACTATCAAACCAAATACTGGAGTTGTCGCTAGTAAAAGGAATAATAAATGTTGAGACAACCAAAATCCCGAATGTTGCGATAGAAAATAAAAGACAGAGGGTCAGGAGGCAAGCAAGCAAACCAGGGGTCATACAAAGAAACCACTTCAACAAGTAATTGTGGAAAGTTATGGATCTTAAATGTCCTGGAAGAAGCAAACGAAAAGAAACAGGATTAATAATCTCCATGATCTTATAAGGTCCAATGAACCTAGGCTTAAATTTAGGAGATGCTACTCTCATAGGAATATTCTTTGAGGACAACCAGACCAAGTCCCCCACTTTAAACCGAGGACCATCAGTCCTATGCCGGTTAGCAAACCGCTGGGCCTTCTCCTGAGAGAGGACAACCTCTCCACTACCTGGTCCCAAATCTGCTGCATACGCTCAACAACAGAGTCAACACCTGGACAGACAGAAGCCTCCGTCTGTCCTGAAGAAAATCGAGGGTGAAACCCAAAATTACAGAAAAACGGAGACATCAAAGTGGCAGAGCTAGCCCTATTATTAAGAGCAAACTCAGCCAAAGGCAAAAAAGAGACCCAGTCATCCTGATCAGCAGACACAAAGCATCTTAGATAAGTCTCCAATGTCTGGTTTGTTCTCTCAGTTTGACCATTGGTCTGAGGATGAAATGCCGAGGAGAAAGACAATTGAACACCCAGTTTAGAACAAAAAGTCCTCCAAAATCTGGAAACAAACTGGACTCCTCTGTCAGACACAATGTTCTCAGGAATGCCGTGTAAACGAACCACGTGCTGAAGGAACAACGGCACCAATTCAGAGGAGGAAGGCAACTTAGGTAATGGCACAAGATGTATCATTTTGGAAAACCTTCACAAATTACCCAGATGGTGGTCATTCTCTGAGAAACAGGAAGATCGGAAATGAAATCCATAGAGATATGGGTCCATGGTCTCTTGGGCCACGGCAATGGCATCAACAAACCACCAGAGCGAGAGCAAGGCTTGGAGCGAGAGCAAGTCCCGCAGGACTGCACAAATTCCCTGACATCGCGAGACAAGGTAGGCCACCAAAAGGACCGACTAAACCAAGTCTCTGGTACCAAAAATTCCGGGATGCCCAGCCAATGCGGAAACAATGAATCTCAGACATCACACTCTTTTTCCATTGGTCCGGGACAAACAATTTTCCAACAGGGCAGCGCTCGGGTCTATCTCCTGACACCCCTCCAGAGCAAGTCTCAAATTGGGCGAGATGGCGGAAAGAACTACACCCTCCTTCAAAATAACAGAGGGATCAGATAGCTCAGGAGAGTCCGCAAGGAAACTCCTCGAGAGGGCATCCGCCTTAACATTCTTAGTGCCAGGAAGAAAGGAAACCACAAAATTAAAACGTGTGAAAAACAAGGCCCACCTGGCCTGTCTAAGATTGAGTCGCTTGGCAGATTCCAAATAGACCAGATTCTTATGGTCCGTAAGGACCACCACCTGATGTTTGGCTCCCTCCAGCCAATGTCTCCACTCTCAAAAGCCCACTTCATGGCCAATAACTCCCGATTACCCACGTCATAATTACGTTCAGTAGGAGAAAATTTTCGAGAGAAAAAGGCACAAGGGTTACTTTTAGAGGTCTCTGCATCTTTTTGGGACAAAACGGCACCTGCCCCAATTTCAGAGGCATCAACCTCCACCTGAAATGGCAGAGAAACATCAGGCTGCCGTAGAACAGGAGCAGAAGTGAATCTCTGCTTAAGTTCCTGAAACGCAGAGACTGCCTCAGGAGGCCAATTCACCACATCAGAACCCTTTCTGGTCAAATCAGTTAATGGTTTAACAATAACAGAGAAATTACCAATAAATTTACGATAAAAATTGGCAAAACCCAAAAATCTCTGAAGAGCCTTTAATGAAGTAGGTTGGACCCAATCACAGATGGCCTGAACCTTGACCGGGTCCATTTCAATAACAGATGGGGACAAAATGAATCCCAGAAATGAGATCTTCTGTACGCCAAAAAGACACTTTGATCCCTTCACATACAGAGCATTCTCTCTCAAAATCTGGAATACAGTTCGAACATGTTTCACATGAGAGTCCCAGTCATTAGAAAAAATCAAGATATCATCCAAATAAACAATCAGAAACTTGTCCACAAAATCCCTGAAAATGTCATTCATGAAGGACTGGAAGACGGAAGGAGCATTAGTGAGCCCAAACAGCATCACAAGGTACTCAAAATGCCCTTCAGGGGTGTTAAATGCCGTCTTCCATTCATCCCCGTGCTTAATGCGAATAAGGTTATACGCCCCCCTGAGGTCAAGCTTGGTAAACCAAGTAGCGTTTTTCACCCTGGAAAACAGGTCAGAAATCAAGGGTAACGGGTATTGATATTTCACAGTAATATTGTTCAAGAGACGATAATCAATACACGGCCTTAATGAACCATCTTTTTTGGCCACAAAGAAAAAACCGGCACCTAAGGGGGAAGAGGATGGTCTGATATGACCCTTCTCCAATGATTCCTTGATATAAGACCGCATAGCGTCATGTTCAGGTACAGACAAGTTAAAAGGCGACCCTTAGGGAATTTACTACCTGGCACTAATTCAATAGCGCAGTCATAGCTCCTATGGGGAGGCAAGGATGCAGATTTACTTTCGCTAAACACATCAGAAAAATCAAACAAAAAGTCAGGAACATCCTCAGCCTGGGGGGAGGCAGAAAAAACAGGAGTGTTGGCACTAACACATTGGCAGCCCCAACTGGTTACAGACACAGATTTCCAATCCAAAACAGGATTATGAGACTGTAACCAAGGGAAACCCAGCACTATAATGTCATGCAGATTATATAGAACCAAAAATTTGCAGCACTCCTGGTGATCAGGTTCAACCCTCATTATCACCTGAGTAGAAAACTGGGGTTTATTCTCAGCCAAAGGGGTAGAATCGATCCCCAGTAGGGGAATAGACTTCTGTAGGGGTATCAAGGGAAACCCACAACGTTTAGCAAAATCATAATCCATCAGGTTAATAGCTGCTCCAGAATCAACGAAAGCCTGAGCAGAAAATGAGGACAGAGAGCATATCAGAGTGACAGTTAATAAAAACTTAGTCTGAACACTACCCAAGACAACTGAGCGTGCAAAATGTCTTCCCCGCTTAGGGCAGACTGAAATAGCATGAGAGGCATCACCACAGTAGAAACATAACCCATGCGCTTTCGAAACTCATGACGCTGTGCCCCAGACACCACTCCATCACACTGCATGGGCTCAGCAGCTGGCTCACAAGGCAACACCATTCCACGCATACTTCTCCGCTCACGCAAACGTCTGTCAATTTGAATCGCCAATGACATAGAATCATTGAGACCAGAGGGGACAGGGAATCCCACCATAACATCCTTTACATTATCCGACAGACCCTTCCGGAAAAGGGCCGCCAAAGCGTCGTCATTCCATTTGGTCAGGACTGCCCACCTACGGAATCTCTGACAGTATAACTCAGCGTCATCAAGCCCTGATTTAATGCCAACAAGGCTTTTTCAGCTTGATCAGTGACATTAGGCTCATCGTACAATAACCCCAAAGCCTGAAAAAATGCATCAACATCACTCAAAACAGGATCCCCAGGTATCAGGAAAAAGCCCAATCCTGAGGATCGCCGCGCAGGAGAGAGATGATAATTTGAACCTGCTGCGCTGCGTTTCCTGAGGACTTAGATTTTAAGGCAAGAAACAATTTACAATTATTTTTGAAATTCTGAAACTTAGCTCGATCCCCTAAAAACAAATCTGGCATGGGGATCCTAGGTTCCACAACAGGCAACCTAGCAAGATATGCAGCAATACTCTGAACCTCAGTGGCAAGCTGATCCACACGGCCAGACAACTGTGCAAACTCCATTGGGAGAAAAGATCCTCCCCAGCACCCAGAGATACAGAGGGAAAAAAAAAAAAAAATGCAACAAAATATTTTTTCCCTTCTGTGAGTACCATACAATTTTTCTTTAGGCCGGTGATACTGTTATGTTTCGGTAGCTGAGGAGTGCAGGCAAAAAGGAAATACACCAGAGAAGTTGGAATCTATGAGATTGCAGTACCCTGACTAACCACCGCAACTAGAGGCAGCCGTGGAGCGTTCCTACGTTGGTCCTAGACGCCTCGTCACAGCCTGAGAAACTAACTACACCTAAAGATAGAAATAGGAAAGCTATCTGCCCCGTAGCAGAACCCCAAAGATAATAGAAAGCCCCCAAACATGTATGGCGGTTAGACAAGAGGAAATACTGACACAGAAAGAAAATAGTATGAGCAAAAGCTGGGGCCCAAACTATCTAAATAGAAAAGGACAGGAAGGGTACTTACTGCAATCCCAGAAAACCCTGAAAACACCAACTCTACTAATTTCAAAATCACCTGAGATCACACGACCTCTACCACCTAAATTAGTTCTCTGGTGTAACAAAAACAGCAGCCACTGAAAAAACTGGAAAAAGCAAAAGTACAAAACACAGTGGCTGAACTAAACTGAGAGGGCAAAAGCCCCGGAGGGGACCCAGAAGGCCCCCACAGAAGTGCAGGACAAAATGCAAAAATATAGCAAAAACACAAAATAAGAAATTGTCTTATCTGATAGCAGGAGATGCAGACACGACACAGCAGGCTACAAGGGAAACTGGAAAGAAGGATTCAGACCAGAACAATTGATCACCGGCAACCCTGATGGAAAATGATTCCCTTAAATAAGACCAATCAGTAACACCTGATTCCCATTCCTCACAATCCTCACTAGTACCGCTTGTAACCACCAGAGGGAGCCTCTGCTCAGAACTCATCTCAAACCCATTCACAACAGTTAGGTAGTGCACTCAGCCACAAATCTGCTGTGTGTACTCTGCACTTGACTCAGAGCGAGAACTGCGCCAAAAAGCCACTGTGTGTACTCTGCAACCCCGCCTGTGGGAGAACTGTGCCTGAGGCAGCTGTGTGTACTCTGCAACCCATATCTGTGGGAGTACTGTGCCAAAAGTTGCTGTGTGTACTCTGCAAGCCCGCCTGTGAGAGTACTGTGTCAAGAGTCGCCGGTGTACTCTGCAACCCCGTCTGTGGGAGTACTGTGCCTTTAAGCCGCTGTGTTTACTCTGCAACCAATTTCTGTGCGAGTACTCTGCCAAAAGTCGCTATGTGTGCTCTGCAACCCTGCCTGTGGATTTACAGTGCCAAAAGCCGCTATGTGTACTCTACAATTCCGTCTGTGGGAGTACTGTGCCTTTAAGTCACTGTCTGCAACCCGCCAGTGTTGAGTACTGCACCAAAAGCTGCTGTGATCTCTGCAACGCATATCTATGGGAGAACTGTGCCAAAAGCCGCTGTGTGTACTCTGCAACCCTGCCTGTAGTAGTACTGTGCCAAAAGCGCTGTGTGTACTCTGCAACCCCACCTGTGGTAGTACAGTGCCAAATGCCGCTGTGTGTACTCTACAACCCATATCTGTGTGAATACTGTGCCAAAAGCCGCTGTGTGTACTCTGTAACCCATATCTAAGGTAGCACTGTGCCGAATGCCGCTGTGTGTACTCTTCAACCCATATCTGTGAAAGTCCTGTGCCAAAAGCATCTGTGTATACTCTGCAGCTGTGTCTGTGTGAGCACTGTGCATAAAACAATAATTCTACTCAGCAGCATTCTCTCTGCCATTTGTAGGCCAAGCAAATAATTTTTCTGGACTACTGTGTGTATTCTAGTATTGTGGCAAATAAATAAATCTCTGCAGCCGTATCTTTGCCATTTGTAGGCCAAACAAGTATTTTTTCTGGACAGCTGTGCAGCTGTGTGTTTTCTAGTAGTGTGGCAAATAAATAAATCTAAGCAGCTGTCTCTTTGCCATTTGAAGGACAAACTATTTTTTTTCTAGAGCTCTGTGTCCTTTCTAATAGTGTTATCATGCTGCTGTGGTGCGGGTAGGCGCAGGCTCCACAAGATGGCAGTAGAGTGGAAGCAGGACTGCACCTAAACAGAGCTGGCCTACAGTGCAGCAGCAAGGCTACCACAGGTGGCAGCAGAATAGTCAGACAAGCCGGGTCAAATACTAGATTGTAGCGCAGTACCAAAGGAATAAGTAAAATCACGGTTAGAGACAAGCCAGAGAATCAGCAATGGTTGGAAGCGGATAAGAAAAAGATAAAAGACAGAAGCAGGTCAGGATGCAAGCCAAGTCACAACCAGGGAGTCAGTACACTAAAGGGAAACACTGAGTTAGGACAGTAATTTGGGAGAACAGAGACACGGGATCAGATAGCAAATGTAGCAGGACCAATCAGAGCAATCAGAGTCAGCTACAGCAGCCCTAGGCAAACACTATAACTGACATCGCCTGCAGTAAGCAGCGGCGAAAAATAGCCAACCTGAACCCATACTGAGGCTGAGAAAGGTTAACCCTTGACATGACCAGACCGGGAAAAAGGGAAAACAGGACTCAAAATCCGGTCTGGATCATGACAAGTGTGGCAAATAAATAAATCTCAGCAGCAGCCATTTGTAGGCCAAACAAATAATTTTACTGTACCGCTGTGTCTATACGAGTAGTGGTGCAAAAAAATAAATCTACTCTTCCACCATCTGTGTGCGAGTAGTGTGCAGAAAAATCACTTTCAGAAATGAGGAGAGCATCAAATCGGGGACGTGGCCGTGGTGGTGCTGGTGTAGCTGCTTATGGTGGTGTAAGTGCTGCAGGTAGAGGACATGGTTGTTCTGTGACAGCTATGTGCCCAAATACAACACCTTCCTCTGGCACACGAAGGTGGCTGGACATTATGCATCCTTTTGTAGGGCCGAATACGACTGCACGAATGGTGAGGCCACAAGATCTTGAAAAGGTGTTACATTGGATGGCTGAGAGTGACTCCAGTTCCTTTGCATTATATTCCACCCGTTCCACTGCAGAAAGTGCAGAGTTGTCACCTGAGAACTAAGGTCATCTGTCTTCCACCTCACCCCCATGTAAATCAGCCAAGCAGTCTGAGCCCCAGTCATGCAACAATCTCTTTTGCTGTTTGATGACTCCGCTCGCTGTGGTTCGGTGGCCCATCCACCTGGCCCTGCTCCAGAAGTGGAAGAGACTGAGTGTACTGATGCTCAACCACTTGTCAGTTTGGAGGATGAATACTTGAGAGGACTAGTGTGCAAGGTCAGTGGACCACCGATGCACATGTCAGAAAATAATAAATAATTATCATAATTTTATTTCTATAGCGCCAACATATTTCGCAGCACTTTACGTTTTAGAGGTGACTTGTACAGACAAAGACATTACAGAATACCAATCATTACATAAATCAACAAATACCAAAAGGAATGAGGGCCCTGCTGCTCGCAAGCTTACAAGATGGATGGTAACAATTACTTGCATTGTACAGTCCAGCCATCAATGTGGCAAATTCCTGTAATTCTGCATGAACCGGTAACCAACCAGTATGTGTAAGGCCCCTTTCAAACGTCAGATTGTCTGGTACGTGTGGTGACAGTTTTCTCACATACCGGAGACACTGACACACGTAGACCCATTCAAATGAATGGGTCTATGTACATGTCAGTGTGTTTAGACCGTGTGTCCGTGTGCAAAAACACGCGGACATGTCTGTTTTCACACGGACAGACAGTCCGCAAAGCATGCCGCACACGTGCACACGAAGAACAGTGCACACTGTCCTGTGTGCACGGACGGCCGCTGAGTAAGTAGCACTGCTGTAATCCGCTGTACCCCGGCGGCTGGTGCTGAAGCTGTCTGTCATTCTCCTTGCTCTGCCTGCGAGCAGAGGAGAACGATGAGCGTTATATTAAAGTCCGAACGACAGTAGGTGGGGGCTTTTGGGACTGTTACCCCCATCATCCGACACCTGCTGTGGTTCAGATTTTAATATACCACTCATCATTCTCTTCTGCTCGCAGGCAGAGCAGGGAGAATAACAGCCGGCTTCAGCACCAGCCACCGGGGGACAGCGGCTTACAGTAGCACTATTTCCCCAGTGGCCGTCCGTGTGTTCTTGTGGTACTGATGCGGCACACGGGTGGCACACGGTTGCCACACGTGTGCCGCATGTAGTACACACACGGACACACGGATATTGATATCTCCGGTACCGTTTTTTCAGGTACCGGAAATATCAGGTCGTGTGAAACCAGCCTAAAAGTACAGACACAGAGGGCACTTAATTGCATGAAGAGTGTGAGAACAGATAATACAAGGGTCCAGGTTTTGAAGAACTTTTTTTATGGGAAAAACAGGGATAGTTAGATAAGTATGTTGAGGCGATAGGCCAGTCTGAAGAAATGCATTTTTAGACCACGCTTAAAACTGTGGATATGGGGAATCAATCGAATTATCCTGGGTAGCGTATTCCAAAGAATTGGCGCATCACACAAGAAGTCTCGGAGATGGGAGTGGGAAGTTTGGATTATTGAGGATGCTAAACTTAGATCATTAGCAGAACGGAGGGCACGGGTAGGGTGGTACACTGAGACAATGGAGGAGTTGTAGAATGGTGCTGAAGCGCTCCATTCTCCATTCCATTTCTTCCATTCTTTGTGGGAGTGTGATAAGATTATATTGAACTCTGAAGTGGATGGGTAACCAGAGCAACGACTGGCACAAGGTAGATGCATCGGTGGAATGGTTAGCTAGGAACATGATCCCGGCTGCAGCATTCAAGACAGAGAGGGGAGAGTTTAGTAAGGAGAACGATTAGTAGAGAGTTGCAGTAGCCCAGATGAGAATGAATAGGAGAAACAGTAAGAGTTTTTGCAGAGTCGAAAATAAGAAAAGGTCGAATTCTAGAAATGTTTTGTACATAACTTGAGCAAGCCAGTGATTGGATGTGGGGAGTCAATGAAAAATCTGAATCAAGTATGGCCCCAAGACAGCGGGCATGTTGCTGGGGAGTAATGGTGGAGCCACACATGGAAATGGCAATATTGGGCATAGGTAGGTTAGTGGAAGGAGGAAACACAAGGAGTTCAGTTTTTGAAAGGTTCAGTTTCAGATAGAGTGAGGACATAATTTTGTAGAAAATGGAAAGACTTTTTGTAATGTAATGTAATGACTTTTGGTGTTTTGTAATAATGCAGGTGTGATGTCAGGAGCAGAGGTGTATAATTGGGTGTCATCAGCATAGAGATAGTGCTGAAAATCAAATCTACTGATTGTTTGTCCAGTAGGGGCAGCATACAAGGAGAAGAGGAGGGGGCCTAGAACTGATCCTTGAGGAACCCCAACAGTAAGGGGAAACAGAGAGAACGAGTAGCCAGCAAAAGAGACAGTGAAGGAGCGCTCAGAGAGATAGGAGGAGAACCAGAAGAGAACAGTGTCCTTGAGACCGATAGAGCGGAGCATAGTGAGGAGAAACTGGTGGTCCACAGTGTTGAATGCTGCAGAGAGATCCAAGAGAATCAGCATGGAGTAGTGACCATTACATTTAGCTGTCTGCAGCTCAATAGAGACTTCAGTGAGGAAAGTTTCAGTAGAGTGTAAAGAGTGGAAACCGGATTGTAGAGGGTCAAGAAGAGTGTTTTCTGAGAGATAGCATATTAGACCAAGTGTTCCAGGAGTTTAGAGATGAATGAAAGATTAGAGACAGGTCTATAGTTAGCAGCATAGTTTTGGTCGAGGGATGGTTTTTAAAGTAATGGTTGTATGCTGGCATATTTAAATGAAGAGACAAACATATAGGAAGAGAGACGTTGAATATTTTTGTTAGGTGAGTGGTGACAGCTGGGGAAAATGGACTAGAGGAGATGTGAGGGAATAGGGTCACTGGTGCAAGTAGTAGGAAGAGAAGATGCAAGGAGCCTGATCACTACTTCTTCCATGACTGGTTCGAAGACAGAGAGTGAGCTAGATACAGTGGGGGAGGGAGGACAATGCATGGTATGAAGGGATTGGGAGAAAATTTCCTGTCGAATATGGTCAATTTTTTCTTTGAAATAATGGACGAGATTTTCAGCACTGAGATTGGTGGTCAGTGCCTACACTCTTGTATTGAGCAAGGAATGAAAAGTGTCAAAGAGGTGTTTAGGATTCTTGGATAGTGAGGTAATGAGGGTGTTGAAACAGGTTTGTTTGGAGAGGTGAAGGACAGAATTGTATGTTTTAAGCCTAAACTTATCATGGATGAACCCTTCGGCCAGATTAGATTTTCTCTACATTCAACATAACTGGAGCACTGCTGTAGGAAACATGATTGCAGCATGTACCAGGGTTGGCTCCATCTGTGCCGAGTTGTTCTATGTGTAGGAGGTGCAGCTTCATCCAGGGCACTTTTCAGTGTTTCATTATAATGTTTCAATGCAGAGTCAGGACATGAAAGAGAGGATTTGGGGACCAATAATAACTGCAAATTCTTCATAAGTTTCTGGGTGTTAAGGACTAGGGGGTAAGGTTTCTCCTTGTGGAGAGTGACATACCAGCTCTGGCGTGTCGAGGTAAGGAGGCTTATTCGCCGTGCAATGCTCCTCTGGGAAATTTTAATATGCAAATTGCCTCTTCAAACAAAGAGGACTTGTACTCTATAGCGCCACCTATTGGAAGTAGCGATCCTACAAGTCACAATCAACCCTTTAACGAGTCTTGTAATATGACTTAGGATAAAAGCCAAATCAGAATCTCCATTTGCACATTTATTTCTTTAAGTGTGGAAAGTGGGGGTGTCCTAAATGGGGTGACAGTTCTTGACAGAGAATGAAAGAAGGTTGTGGACAGAGAGCAGGAGAGGGGAGTTATTAAACTCATACACTGAGCAGAGCCGGGAGAAGACCATGTCCAGCATATTTCCATCTTCATGTGTTAGTAGGCAAGCTGTGAAAGGCAGAAGGAGGAGGTTAGAGATAAAAGGTGAGTGGCAGATGGAGAGAGGGGATCACCAAATGGTGATGTTAAAGTCTCCCATGATGAGGGTGGCGATGTCACAGGATAGAAAATGTGGAAGCCAGTTCGCATAGTGATCAAGGAACTGATGGGAGGGGCCCTGAGGATGGTATACAACCACCACTTGAAAGGAAAAGGGGCTGTAGAGTCTGACAGCGTGGACCTCAAAAGAAGGGAAGAGAAGTGAGGGTGCTTGGGGGATAACCTGAAAAGTACATTTTTTTTATAGGAGCAGACCATCACCAGCACCTGTTCTGTTGTGAGATAGAGAAATGTAGGCATGTAGGCATGCATGGAATATTAATGAGATTTGCAGGGTTTCTGAATCTGGTACATGAGGGGTTCAACTTACTATTACAAGAAGGGCTGGGGTTGGGAGAGATACAATTGTGTGAAAAAGGGTTTGCCCCCTTCCTGATTATCTGTTCTTTTGCATGTTTGTCACACTGAAATGTTTCAGTTCACCAAACAAGTTTAAACAATAGACAAGTTAACACAAGTAAACACAAAATGCTGTTTTTAAATGAATGTTTTTATTATTAAGGGAAAAAGAAATTCAAACCTTCAAGGTCCTGTGTGAAAAAGTTATTGACCCCCTCCTTAAAACATAAAATAACTGTGGTTTATCACATCTTTGGGAAACTGAGTTCAAATTCCCTAGACATACCCAGGCCTGATTATTGCCACACCTGTTCTCAATCAAGAAATCACTTAAATTGAACCTGCCTGACAAATTGAAATAGACCAAAAGTGCCTCAAAAGCTAGACATCATGCCTCAATCCAAAGAAATTCTGGAACAAATGAGAAACAAAGTAATTGACTTCTATCAGTCAGTCAGTCAGAAAAGGTTATAAAGCCATTTCTAAATCTTTGCGACTAGAGGGAACCACAGTAGGAGACATTATCCACAAAAGGCCAAAACATGGGACAGTGGTGAACCTTCCCAGGCAGTGCCGGCAGACCAAAAACACCCAAGAGCACAGCGACGACTCATCCAAGAGGTCACAAAAGACTCCACAACAACATCCAAAGAACTGCAGGCCTAACTTGACTCAGTTAAGGTCAGTACTCATGACTCCACCATAAGAAAGAGACTGGGCAAAAATGGCCTGTGTGACAGAGATCCAAGACGAAAACCACTACTGAGCAATAAGAACATAAAGGTTCTTTTCAGTTTTACCTGAAAACATCTTGCTGATTCCCAAGAATTTTGGGAGACTACTTTGTGGACTGACAAGACAAAAATTGAACTTTTTGGAAGGTACTGTATATGTCCCATTACATCTGGCGTAGAAGCAACACAGCATTTCAGAAAAGGAACATCATACCAACAGTAAAAGGTTGTGGTGGTGGTAGTGTGATGGTCTGGGGCTGTTTTGCTGCTACAGGACCTGGAAGACTTGCTGTGATAAATGGAACATGAATTTTGCTGTCTACCAAAAAATCCTGAAGGAGAATGTCCCGCCATCTGTTCGTGATTTCAAGCTGAAGCACACTTTGGTTATGCAGCAGGACAATGATCCAAAACTTACCAGCAAGTCCACCTCTTACTGGGTTAAGAAAAGCAAAATTAAGACTTTGGAGTGGCGAAGTCAAAGTCTTGACCTTAATCTGATTGAGATGCTGTGGAATGACCTTAAAAAGGTGGTTCATGCTCGGAAACCCTCCAATGTGGCTGAATTACAACAATTCTGGAAAGATGAGTGGGCCAAAATTCTTTCAGTGCATTGTAAAAGATTCATTGCCAGTTATCGCAAACGCTTAACTGCAGTTGTTGCAACCAGTTCACAGTGCCCTGTTGGTTTGGATTTCTTTTTCCCTTAGTAATGAAGACCTTCATTTAAGAACTGCATTTTGTGCTTACTTGTGCTATCCTTGCCTAATATTTAAATTTGTTTCGTGATCTGAAATATTTAATTCTCCGTTCCTCCGGTGGGCCAGTCCGTCCTTACACGGAGAGACTCAGGAGGATTGGAGCCCTTTTTGCCTCCTGGAGCAGATATTTTCCTAGAATAGTTTGCAGACTCCATATACAGAGCCCCTAAGTGGTAGAAGAATAAATTCCATCCCTCAAGTGACCACATTTTGGAAATTATGCGCAATTGCAACAGGTTTTTCTCTGGAACATTGCAGTACTTCAGAGAACACAAAGTTCAACAGCCGGTTGGGAACTATACTGAGAGATGAGTGTAGTCCGGTACTGCACTGGCTAGCTTCTGCTCACATTGCTATAGTTGATTGACAGGTCTTCTTATGCAAACAAATGGAAGAGATCTGTCAAACAACTCAAGCTTTTGAGTGAGAAGTCGGCTGGGGGCCCAACTGGACTAGTCTCATCTCTCCCTATAGTCTCTAGCCTGCTCTTCAAACTATGGCCCAAATTTATTAACACTGGAGTTTGGTACACCAGTCTTAATTAGGAGAGTGCAGGAATTCGATGAGCCGAATATAATAAGATACAGTTAATGAATTTGGCACATCTTATCAGTGGCATGCATCACCCAGCTCCAGTCTCATACTGGAGTAACATTTCTGCCCAAACACCACCAGTTTTCATGAATTTGACAGGTGGCTGTAGCTTTTCCTTGTCCTTCCCCCATTTTGGCAAAGCTGCATGAACCATGAGTGAAAATGACAAAAGTCGTACATTTTTTGTATAAGTGTGCATACAGAGATAGCTGTCAATCACTGATAGGACCACCCACCAGAAAGAGCAGAGGTTAACATGATGAAAACGCAGGTTATACTGAATCTTTTCTCACAAAACTATATATCCATCAACTCTACAACATGGTGCCTACAGATTGGACGGCATTTTCATGGTGACAGATTCCATTAACTCTTATTGAAGGGGTAAGATGTGTCTAATTCGGGAGGTGAATGCCACTTAACTAATTAGGTGCATCTTACAAGTGCCAGAGATGTCAGAGTACTGGGATCAGAGACTGGAATCAGAGACAGGAGAACATTTTTGGTTAAACGTCCAAGTTACGCAAACGTTTTGCAACATTTTAGTGTTTTACTCTGGAATTCGGCCGTAATCATCTTAACGAATCAGACCCATAGTTCTCCAACAGCTTTTGTAACATTGCAGATTTATAAATATTTACAATATCCTGTTTGGTTAGTAAGAGAGAAAAAATCAATATGCTAACTGAAGAGATATGGTTATGCCAGGAAATGAACAATTAAATGACTTACTCCCCTGCAGATTTTATTGCTATTTAAGGTTTTTACACGACTTCCTTCTATGCCCTTAAAGCATGGTTGCTATGATCCTATCAGAATGTAAACTGTATCTTACCTGACCTGCCGCTCACCTGGCCATTTCAATATGTTACAAGCTAATCCCCATTCCATGGAAACGGGATATGTGATCAAAATGTGTAATGGAAAAAGCTGAACATAGTATTTGTGAAAAAAAAATGCTTTTAATCTGAAGAATGGTTGTAATAAGCATTACTAATGTATTTGTCAGGTGCCTTATAGCACCGGCACTTCTCTAACATACATTGATTGTATCAACTCTAATTATTACCTAGTAATGTCTCACTCACCTCTGCATCTCAAGCTGTCATAGTTCTTAAAACCATAGTTAAATGTCTAACTTTATCCAAAGGGAACGTATTAATCCTGCACAGACCCTATATTCAGTAAACCTAGGAAACAGATCTTAGAATTGGAATTGTTATTCTTGCAGTGTATAGAGCAGGTTTATGTTGTATGTGCTAAAGAATCTGTACCAAGTATGCACGCTATTCCCAAACTATCGTCACGATACCCACTGATTGTTAATGAATATTAAATAAAAGGATATTTTTAATTCACACTGGATTTTGCAGCCAAATTTTCTTTTTTTAATACTTTGACTGGGCAAGCCAATAGGCCGGCCGACATCCCAGTACTATACGCAGGGCCGTATTTGCCACTAGGCACTCGAGGGCACGTGCCTAGGGCGGGACTCTGGGTGGGGGGCGGCACCTGAGCATGATTTTTTTTTTTTTTTGGTCCGGGGGTCGGCCCTCTCCTTGCTTCCCTCCCCCCTCATCATACTCACCTCCTTCTGCTGCCTGCATACCATATTCATGACCTTAATAAGCGGTACCACCAGTGGTCTGCGCGCTCATACAGGAACAGGATGTTGGCGCTGGACCATCAGAGCTGCAGGCAGCAGGAGGAGGAGGTGAGTATGATAACGGGGGACGAATGAGCAGGGAGGGCAGTGAACGCTGGGGCCGGAGGGGACAGTGAACGCTGGGGCTGGGGGGGGACAGTGAACGCTGGGGCTGGGGGGGACAGTGAACGCTGGGGCTGGGGGGACAGTGAATGCTGGGGCTGGGGGGACAGTGAACTCTGGGGCTGGGGGGGACATTGAACGCTGGGGCTGGGGGGGACAGTGAACGCTGGGGCTGGGGGGGAGACAGTGAACGCTGGGACTGGGGGGGACAGTGAACGCTGGGGCTGGGGGGGCAGTGAGCACTGGGGCTGGGGGGGCAGTGAGCGCTGTGGGCAGTGAGCGCTGTGGGGGCAGTGAGCGCTGTGGGGCAGTGAGCGCTTTGGGGGCAGTGAGCGCTGTGGGGCAGTGAGCGCTGTGGGGCAGTGAGCGCTGTGGGGGCAGTGAGCGCTGTGGGGCAGTGAGGTGGTGGTGGCAGTGAGCGCTGGGGAAGTGAGCGCTGGCGGGCAGTGAGCGCTGGGGGGGAATGAGCACTGGGGTGGGGAATGAGCGCTGAGGTGGGGAATGAGCGCTGAGGTGGGGAATGAGCTCTGAGGTGGGGAATGAGCGCTGAGGTTGGGAATGAGGGCTGGGGGAATGAGCGCTGAGGTGGGGAATTAGCTCTGAGGTGGGAAATGAGCGCTGGGGGGGAATGAGCACTGGGGGAATGAGCTCTGAGGTGGGGAATGAGCGCTGAGGGTGGGGGAATGAGCACTGGGGAGCCGGGGGAATGAGCGCTGAGGGGGGGAATGAGCGCTCGGGGGAATGAGCGCTGAAGGGGGAATGAGCGCTGAGGTGGGGAATGAGCTCTGAGGTGGGGAATGAGCGCTGGGGGAATGAGGGCTGAGGTGGGGAATGAGCTCTGAGGTGTGGAATGAGCGCTGAGGTGGGATGAGGCTGAGTGGGAAGCGCTGAGGGGGGAATGAGCGCTGAGGGGGGAATGAGCGCTGAGGTGGGGATTGAGCGCTGAGGTGGGGATTGAGTGCTGCGCTGGGGGAGAATGAGCGCTGGGGTGGGGAATGAGCGCTCGGGGAAATGAGCGCTGGACTAATGTAAAAGAGGCGGTTGGACAGAAATGACATCACAAATCTTTTTTTTTTGATAAATAACATCTTTATTTAGCTTACAAAAAGGCATACAAATCCGCATGTAAAAAACGCATCAAATACGCAACTGCGTTTTCTGCCAAGAGATGCGGATTATGTACGGAAACTTCTGCAGACAAATCTGCAATGTGTGCACATACCCTAAGGCTATTGAGTCGCACGTAGCAGGGCTTTGGGGTACTCGGCACCGAGCCCGTACACTTCACTGGGGGATGTCACGGGTAGCGCAGCTGGTCCGTTGCCCTGGGCGATCACCATAAAAATGTGGGAATATTTACAGAGGATTTAGAAATGTTCGTGATGCCACCTGTGGTTCCTGGTCAGGATGACCAACGCTGCAGGGTAGATTCTCTGAGGGGTTGTTACTGGGCAGCAAGATGTTAGGTGTAAGGTTCTATGTATATATTCCTGAAACTCAGTTTGTTCGTCAGCCATTTTACTTTCTGTCTTGCTGCAGCTATCTTGCCCTCAGTCAAAATGGAGTTTCCAGCTTGCATGTTCCGCCCTGATTCTCTCCTTTGCTTCTTAAGCAGCCACAGCTGAGCAATCAGTGCTTCAGAATCTAGCCTGCAGTGAACCTGTGACTTGACTCCTGTAAGCCTTGGACCTTGTACTCCAGCTATTCCTACTGAGGAACTCTGAAGCACTTGTGGACTCTGAACCCTGCTCTTTGAAAGACCCACGTTTGCATGGACTTACGGTAACAGAGAAGAAGATCCTGAATCTGTATTGGAGAGTGATTGCTGAGCTTGGATTGCTCTGGCCTGCTGTGTCTCCTGTTTCTGTGTCTGCAAACTGTGTGACTATTTCTGCCAACTTGTATGAAGTAATACAGGACTTTTCTATATCAAACCTGTGACTCCTGTGTTTTCATCGCACCCAAGCACAAGACGCTATATGAACTGTACTACATACATTACAAGATTCTGAAGCCAAACGTTAGTGTCTGCTGGGTCTAGAAGGCTGTGTCTGCTGTACTGTGGATATCAGACGTCCGGTTGTACTTTATGTGATGACAGTGGTTGTGACTTCTCACAACCATTCCAGGTGAGCAATTCCCTTAAGTTTTTTTTTCTTTTTGCAGTGTTACCACAGGTAAACACTATTGTTTTTTTTTTTTTTTTTTTCCTTTCTTTTCTCTTTTTTGTCTGCTGTAACTCTGGATATCAGATGTCTGGTTGAAACTTTCTGTGATGATAGTGGTTGTGACTTCTCACAACCATTCCAGGTGAGCAGTTCCCTTAATTTTTTTTTCTCTCTGCAGTGTTGCCACAGGTGAACACTATTGTTTTTTTTTTCTCTCCTCTTCTTCCAGTAATCCTGTCTTAAAAGATCTGGAAAATGGAGGCCCGCATAAAGGAACTTTGCGGAGTGACTGATAATATCCTTGCAGATTTGCAGAATATAAAGACCCGTTTTACAAATCTACAGGACCTCAATAATCACAATTTGCAAGTGGTTGGACAGACTACCCAGGATTTGCGAGCCAGGATTGAGGTTCTAGAGGGGCGAGTCCAGGCTCCTGCCGTAGCCCGAGTGCTGGGATTCCCAAGTTGCCCCCTTTTCGTTTTGGCGGTGAACGTGAGAAATTCAGGGGATTTATTAATCAATGCAATCTTTTTTTTCTGCACATGCTTCACAATTTCCCACTGAACGATCTAAGGTGCTTACTATAATTATGTTGCTTACCAACAAGGCTTTAATGTGGGCAAACCCTCTGATTGAGACTGAGGATGATTGTTTGAATCACCTTGATGATTTTATTTCAGCCATGGGGCAGGTGTTTGATGACCCCAATCGAGGTGCAACAGCTGAAGCAGCCATGTTAGCTTTGCGCCAAGGTAAGCACTCGGTAGCTGAATATGCCTTGGATTTCAGGAGATGGGCCCTTGATACCACCTGGGACAGTTCCGCCAAAAAATCTATTTTTCGAAAGGGGTTATCTCCACTGATTAAGGATGAACTTGCTCGTGCCGACCCTCTCACTGCGTTAGGTGACTTTATTAACTACTGCATCCGTATTGATACTCGTCTGACTGAACGCAGGCAAGAGAGATGGTTCGAAAGCAATCGTACTAACCTTTTCCTACCTTCCTCTCCAGCTAAGGAACCTTTGAGTAGGATTACACGGGAACCTGAACCTGAACCCATGCAGGTAGACTCTTTACAACGACGGGTTAGTGATGCACGCAAGGAACATCGTTTTAAGGAGAATCTATGTTTCTATTGTGGTAAGTCAGGGCACTTCATTATAAACTGCCCCAGCCGTTCTCGTAAGACTACTGCAGCACTCATTCATTGTGAGTGTTGCGAGAGGGGATCTGTCAGGTCCGAGCCTCAGGCTCCAGAGAGATCTGCAGCAACAGATCTTGATTTCTCGGACTTAAACTCCGTTACCTCTGAGGATGTTGACTGTGTAAACGCTGCCATTTTTCAAGTTTCTTCAGCGGTATCCCAGCTGAGTTGTAAGAAAAACAATTCTCATTGCTTTCTTTCCATCAAACTCTGGGTTGACTCAGCTTGGGTGTCTAGCTCTGCTATGATCGACTCAGGGGCAAGTGGAAATTTTATGGATGTCTCCTTTGCTTTAAAACAGGGAATACGTTCAGTGAAGAAGGCTACTCCAGTACAGATGGAAACTGTGGATGGCTCCCTGCTGACCTCTGGACCAGTGGATCAGGAAACAGAGCCTTTGAGGGTTCTTATGGGTAAAGATCATCAAGAGAAACTGTCCTTTATGCTTATCTCTTCTCCCCACTTTCCCATTATTCTAGGGCTACCATGGCTGCAGGCTCAGAATCCTACCATTAACTGGGAGACCGAGGAATTACACTTTCCAGAGAAACAGATGAGTCCAAAAGTTTCAGCTTGCTCTGTTCCTAAAGGAATCATGTCAGTCCCTGAACTACCAGCTGTATACCAGGACTATGTGGATTTATGTGACAAGAAGAACGCTGACCAGCTTCCTCCTCACCGTCCATATGATTGTCCAATTGAATTATTGCCTGGAGCAGAGATACCTTTTGGTAAGATCTACCCCCTGGCGGGGCCCGAGCTAAAGGCTTTAAAGGATTACATAGATGAAAATCTAGCCAAGGGCTTCATACGCCCCTCTTCATCTCCTGCAGGTGCACCCATCTTCTTTGTAAAGAAGAAAGATGGATCTCTGAGACCATGCGTAGACTATAGGGAACTCAATAAGGTTACTATTAGAAACCGTTATCCATTGCCTTTAATCCCTGAGTTATTGGAGAGAGTGCGACATGCCAAAATTTTTTCTAAACTAGATCTTCGTGGGGCCTATAACTTAGTCCATATTAGACCTGGGGATGAATGGAAGACTGCATTCAGGTCACGCTATGGACACTTTGAATATCTAGTTATGCCTTTTGGTCTGAGTACCGCCCCAGCCACTTTCCAACACTTGGTGAATGACATCTTCAGGGATCTCCTAGATACATTCGTGGTAATTTATTTGGATGATATTCTAATTTTTTCTAACTCCACAGAGGAACATCATGGACATGTGAGAATGGTCTTGGAATGTCTAAGACAAAATCATCTTTACATCAAACTTGAAAAGTGTGAATTCCATAGGACCGAAATTCAATTTCTGGGGTATGTACTGTCTACACAAGGAATTAGTATGGATGGAAGCAAAACCCAAGCCATCAAGGATTGGCCAAGTCCTAGAAATGTGAAGGAGGTACAGCGCTTCATCGGGTTTGCCAACTTCTATAGACGTTTCATTAGAAATTTCTCTGAGGTAGTGTCACCTATCACTCAACTTACCCGGAAAGAGTCTAGGTTTTCCTGGACTCCCCAAGCCCAGGAAGCATTTTCCCGTCTAAAAGATAAATTTACCACTGCACCTATCCTAGTACATCCAACCCCGAGCTTGCCTTCATAATAGAGGTGGATGCTTCAGACTGTGCCGTTGGAGCTATACTCTCTCAGAGAACAGGTGAGAAGAATGTCTTGCATCCCTGTGCCTTCTTTTCCCAGCAGTTGTCTTCGGCTGAGAGGAACTACGATGTGGGCAATAGAGAGTTGTTGGCCATTATTGCCGCCTTCAAAGAATGGAGACACCTTCTTCAGGGAGCTGCACAGCAAATAGTCGTCCTGACAGACCATCGTAACCTTGAGTTTATCAGGTCGGCTAAGTGCCTGACTCCTCGCCAGGCTCGCTGGAATCTTTTCTTAAACCAATTTAATTTTATCATCTCTTATAGACCAGGATCGCGCAATGGAAAGGCTGATGCACTCTCTAGGATTTACTCAGCAGAGACACGTCCAATTACTCCTCCTAAGACTATTCTTCCTGACTCTAGATTCCTAGGAGTAATTCATAATCAAGACCTACTTAAGGACATCAAGGAAGCATACCATGCGGATTCCTTTTTGGCACAACCCCAAGGGACGTAAGTCTTGTCTTTAAGAATGGTGTGTGGATTCAGGGACAACGTCTGTATATTCCTGAAACAGTCAGATTAAGAGTATTGCAACTCATTCACGATTCCAAGATAGCTGGGCATAGAGGAATTCTACAGACACAGGAATTTCTTTCTCGTTTCTTTTGGTGGCCCACTTGCAGGAAGGATGTTTTGAATTATGTCACTTCATGTGAGGTCTGTGCAAGATGCAAAACACCTCGCTCCTCACCAACTGGTCTGTTACAGCCTCTTCCACCCCGTCCCGCCCGTGGGGATCCATTTCTATGGACTTCATTGTGGAGTTACCAACCTCTCAGGGGAAGAACACCATTCTAGTGGTGGTTGACCGTCTAACAAAGGCAGCTCATTTTATCCCTTGTGTCGGCTTACCCACTGCAAAACAGACATCAGATTTGATGATTAAAGATGTGTTTCGCTTACATGGAGTACCGGATGAGGTTATTTCGGATCGAGGGGTGCAATTCACTTCTAGGTTTTGGCAAAATTTCTGTGCAGCATTGGACATTAAAGTAAACCTTTCTTCTGCTTTTCATCCCCAGACTAATGGACAGACCGAACGAACCAATCAGACCCTGGAGCAGTATCTTCGCTGCTTTATCTGCCACCTACAGGATGATTGGGTGGATCTACTTCCATTGGCTGAGTTCTCTTATAACAACTCTCAGAGCGCCTCCACTAAGCAGTCTCCTTTTTTCTCCAATTTAGGTTATCATCCTAACATTCTACCACGATTTCCCATAGAAACGCCTTTACCAGCAGTGGCTGAAAGAATCACATCTTTACAGAAGAATATGGATCTTCTAAAGGAAAATCTGGAATCGGCTCAAGAAAGGTACAAGAAAGCAGCAGATAAATTTCGTAAACCTGCACCAGCTTTCAAGGTAGGAGACTTGGTCTGGCTGTCAACCAGAAATCTTAAGTTAAGGATTCCATCATCTAAGTTGGGACATAAGTACATTGGACCCTATAAAATCAGTAAAATTATAAGTGCCGTTGCTTGTCGTCTTCAACTGCCCAGAACTATGAGAATCCACCCTGTCTTTCATGTATCCCTACTAAAGGCTGCGACACCCAATACGTTTCCTGGACGTTCCTCTCCTTGCCCTGACCCAGTGCTAGTCGATGGTCCGAAAGAATTTGTGGTGGAAAGGATTTTAGATTCCAGGTTGTATAGAAATCAGTTACAATATCTGATTAAATGGCAGGGCTACCCAGTGGAGGACAACTCATGGGAACCGGTCAATAACGTTAATGCTCCTCGCTTGCTCCGTCAGTTTCATCAGAGGTACCCACACAAGCCTGGTCTGAGGTCATCCGGAGGTTGTCCTTAAGAGGGGAGTAATGTAAGGTTCTATGTATATATTCCTGAAACTCAGTTTGTTCGTCAGCCATTTTACTTTCTGTCTTGCTGCAGCTATCTTGCCCTCAGTCAAAATGGAGTTTCCAGCTTGCATGTTCCCGCCCTGATTCTCTCCTTTGCTTCTTAAGCAGCCACAGCTGAGCAATCAGTGCTTCAGAATCTAGCCTGCAGTGAACCTGTGACTTGACTCCTGTAAGCCTTGGACCTTGTACTCCAGCTATTCCTACTGAGTAACTCTGAAGCACTTGTGGACTCTGAACCCTGCTCTTTGAAAGACCCACGTTTGCATGGACTTACGGTAACAGAGAAGAAGATCCTGAATCTGTATTGGAGAGTGATTGCTGAGCTTGGATTGCTCTGGCCTGCTGTGTCTCCTGTTTCTGTGTCTGCAAACTGTGTGACTATTTCTGCCAACTTGTATGAAGTAATACAGGACTTTTCTATATCAAACCTGTGACTCCTGTGTTTTCATCGCACCCAAGCACAAGACGCTATATGAACTGTACTACATACATTACATTAGGTCTCCCACAGGCGAGACTGATCCCTCGAGATATATGGCGGTGCAGGGGTGCAGGTTCAATAAGGCAGACACACACAAAGACAGTCTCTTTCGGTACCTTTACTGGTGATATTTGCAGGCACGTCCCGGGAAGCTGCTCAGGGTGGAGGATGCACGTCCAGTAATCACTGAGTAGGTGTAGGGCCTCCTTACATCTTCATATGTGTGAGTTTCTGACTTGCATGAAACAAAGCCTAACTCCGTGTGAAACAGCTACGCCCGGCTGACATTGTGTGGAGCCTTCTTTTGGACAGAACTAAGTCTCTATCTGCAGCGTCCTGCTAGACTCCTGTTCTTCCTGACCCCGGTTACGTATCAGCACTGTTGGGCCCCTCTGAGACCTGTAGTCCAGCAGGGTCTCCGGTTTTTCCCACTAGCCGTGAAGGTACTAGCAAGCTCGGACCCGGTGTCCGGTGGTGCAGAGTGGAGGTAAGCTATCGTTGCTATTTCCCCTCAGTCACTCTCTCTTTCCCTTTTTCCACTTGCCTGTCGTCCTACTCACACCTTTAACATAAGCACAGGCAGCAGTAGATGTCAGCTTTCTTCTCTTCACCGCTCTCCAAGCGTCGGCACGCTCGCTCTCTAACAGTACCTCAGTTGACTCGGTGTTACAAATACTGCAGTTCCCTTTCCTTCACTTCCTTCTTAGGCTCTGTCCGAAGTAGCTATCAGGACATTCCGTCAGACTGATCTGTGCACACTCCGAGAGTCACTTTCCACTTTCCTAAGGAACTATCAGTCAGCACGATCTGAGGTAACTTTCCTCTCAGCTCTTCAACACGCTCTGACACAGACTAGTGTAATCTGAGCTCTGACAGGAATCCTCTCACTCCGGTGTTCTGAGGAGATCTGATCTGTCTGAGGTAAAACCAACAACTAGCTAACGTTCAGCTAGACTGTCTTCATCTCACTGCTCTATCTCTCCACACCCTTATATACCTACGTATTCTAAAGGGCTCCCTCTGTTGGTACCAGGAAAATGTGAAATGTGAATGAATATCGGGTGATTGTGAATTACCTTCCATGCATCCTCCTGGGTAATATGTGGCACCAAGTGCAGCTGGGCTACACATCATGTTTCCACGTTCAGGAAACGCTGCAGAGAGGACACAGCTCCGTCCTAAGCTTGCCGGCTTTTGTACGCGCTGTGATTCCACATGTCATTGTACCGTGTGGAATCACCGCATCCTATACATAGGACGGTGTTATTTATCTTGCGTAGACTGAGCATCTCCACGAGATAAATGGACGTGCTGCAGTCTAGAAAGACGCGCCACATGTGCGTATACGCAGGTCTGCCACCTGCATCTTTGTCGCATAGTGGATAGGGGATTTCATAAAATCCCCTCCGCTATGCTGTAACATTGGACTCTGCAGATTGGACTCTGCGGCTGTTCTCAGCGTCCAACCCGCAGCGTTTTCTGAACGTGGGAACGTACCCTAAATATATCTCTGCCTGTGGACATTATATTGTATAGATTTGCCTGGACTGTACATTATTATAAATCTACTACCTGAGCATTATATATTATAGATCACCCTGGACATTATATATAATAGATGCAACCACAAAGAAACCTTGTCCAATAACTTCAAAAAGGGGCACTTCATATCAATGAAAGAACATCATTCCCTTAGTACAAAAATATAAATTCAGGGAAAATAATAAAGAAGAGATCCCATAGATAATAAAAACAGTTTTATTGGTAGAAAATTAATAAAATATACAATATAAAACAGCAGCAATAACTGTTACAGGGACACCGAGCCGTAATATATTAGACAATTAATTAGGCCACCAAAACAGTGCTGGTGCCAATAATTAGATTCTATCATGTAAACGACAAGTCACCTAATACCACCAAAATGACCAAAGATACTGATTAATAATGTTAAGGGTTAAACGGTAAATATCCATATATGAGAGATACCCTAAGACCGTGTAATTATGAATATATGTAAACATGAGTCATGACCTATGCTACAAGAATATATACATAAGCTCCCAATGGAGTAGCATTAACAGGTATAAGTACAAATGCACCTATCAGGTGTCAAAACAGCGTATATATATATATGCACTAGCTGTAGTACCCGGCTTCGCCCGGGTTAATTAATAACTGCTGTTAGCTGTAACAAAATAGACTATGTTAACAAAAATTTATTCTGCACATAAAAATCACACACCAAATAGACAAATTATTAAAAAGCAAAAACTAAAGTAACAGAACCATTTCACAACAGATATTCAACATAGAAGCTGAGCTGTGATTGGTTGCTATAGGCAGCCTGATAATTCTCCAGCCAACAGAAAACATTCCCCTCTGGCAGTATATATTACCTCACACATACAAATAATATACAGCTCATGTGACTGACATCTGTCTTATTTCCCTATATGGCAAATTTATAACAAATTGGTCTTGTAGTCTGGCTGGTTATTAATCAGATATTTATTTTTAAAAGATAAAAATACCAGACGTGTGTGTGTTTTTAATGCGCGCAATTTTGAACACGTGGGGTTAAAATGTCGACTCAAAACACAGCCTATGACGCTCCCGGGGTCGAGACGTGCGGGTGTGCAAAATTTCATGCCCGTAAATGCAGATTCCTATGCCGGACATACACACAAGTATTCAGCTTTCTCCCCATTATGTAGATAGGGCCAAAATAGTTTGGCGATTTGGAACGTGCGGGGGTTAAAATTTCCATTCAACACATAGCCTATGATGCTCCTGGGGTTGAGATGTGCGGGCATGCAAAATTTCATGCCCGTAAGTACAACGGTGCAGAATTGCAGATTCCTATCCCAGGCCAAAATTATTTGCCGATTTGGAATGCGCGGGGTTAAAATTTCGACTCAAAACCTAGCCTATGACGCTCCCGGGGTCGAGACGTGCGGGTGTGCAAAATTTCATGCCCGTAAATGCAGATTCCTATGCCGGACATACACACAAGCATTCAGCTTTCTCCCCATTATGTAGATAGGGCCAAAATTGTTTGGCGATTTGGAACGCGCGGGGTTAAAATTTCGATTCAAAACATAGCCTAGGACGCTTTCGGGGTCGAGACGTGCGGGCGTGCAAAATTTCATGCCCGTAAGTGCGACGGTGCGGATTCCAATCCCAGACAAACATACCCACATACATACACACATACATACATTCAGCTTTATATATTAGAGAGTATGATGCATTATTGTCCAAACGGTGGATTGAAACAGCATCATGTTGTTCTCTTGATTTCATTAAAATTATCATTGAACATAATTCAGCTGTTCTGAAAAGTATTGATCTGGAATTGGAGACAACGTATAAAACATTACAGGCTAGCCTTACAGCAGAACAAATGGAAGTTTGGCTTAGAGACCTAAAAAAAGATGAAGAGAAATGGGAACATGATGTTAGCCAAGTTAAATTGAAGAAATTTTTAAGAGATTCTAAAGACTACGAAATCAAACAGGTATTTCGATGGCAGCAATCTAAGAAAAGGACTCATATGTACTCTGGCGCAGGGGATAGATCAGAGACATCTAGTGTATCGGGAAGCGAAAGTGGGATGTCTACAGGAGAAACCAGCTATAGGAGGGATTTTCACTTGCGAAGTGGTGGAAAGAAAAAATTTCCTGACATGTACAAATCAGCTAAAAAAGGAAAAAGAGATGAAATGAAGGTAATTAACCTGTCTACACACACTCTTTCCCCTATACAGGAGGACCTGTTATGTAGGGGTCTCAATTTTTCACCCTCTTCTCGTTTAGATGCCTTTAACGCGATAAAGGATATTAATTTGTTTTCCCGTAAGATCATCCTCCGTAAATTGCATTTTAAACCTGGGCCATCAAATGACCTTAATACAGTTGAAGAAAGGGAAGCCATTCAGATTTTGGAGTCTTTAGAGCAAGAGAGTAAACCTTCTAAGGTGAGCATGGTCCCCAATGAATTGGTATCCAAATCTAAAACATTTCCCTCTTTAGGGTTATGTCCGGCAGTTGACATATTCACAAGGGTAGTGACACGGGAAGTGGAGGAATTGGCCAATCATCAAAGGGTCAAACAAAATTTGTCCCCCTTGGAAATGAAGGAATTAACTGAACTCAAATTATGGAATGATGTGCTGTTTAAACCAGCCGATAAAGGGGGCAACCTCGTTATTTGGCCGGTTCAGATGTATGAAAAACAAGCGTACAGATTACTGGATGATAATTTATGTTATCAAAAACTAACACACAATCCGCTGACTGCATTCCAACAGACACTTATTGGTATTCTCGAAAAAGCTTTAGAAGATGGCTTGGTTACCAAAACTTTTTTGGATAGGATACGGGATCATCATCCGAGGCTGGCCACATTTTACCTCATTCCTAAGGTACATAAGAATCCTATTGATCCTCCTGGAAGGCCGATTGTGGCCGGGAATGGGGGTTATGTGAGCTAGTCTCGGATGTTATAGATCATTTTCTTAAACCAATCGTATCCTCCTTGCCATCTTTCATTAGAGATACTAATCAAGCTTTGCAGCGTATTGATCAATTGGTTCTTGATGATAACATGATATTGGTAACAGCCGACGTCGAAGCCTTGTACACGTCAATTCGGCATGAGGACGGAATAGCAGCAGTTACATGGTTTTTAAGATCCAGTGACATTGATGAAAAACTGACAGACCTTATTTTGGTTCTTTTGGACTTTGTCCTCAGACACAATGTATTCATCTTTAACGGTAATATTTTCCACCAAAAGCAAGGCACAGCTATGGGGGCGTCATGTGCGCCCTCATATGCTAATTTATTCTTGGGTGCCTGGGAACGGAAAATATTCCTGGAAGAGGATATTCCAGGGATGTGTCTTGTACAGAATTGGATGAGATACATCGACGACGTTTTGTTTGTCTGGGAAGGGTCCATTGACGAGTTGGGGTGCTTGATGCAAGAACTTAATGATAATAATCTAAACATACGTCTTACCTACAAAACGGGAAGAAGTCTAGAATTTTTGGACATTTGGATTGAGGCTTCCACTAATGGTATTATACGTACTGATGTTTTTAGGAAACCCACAGCAACCAATTTGTATTTGAGGGCGGATTCGTCTCATCCAAGAAGTACCATTCGGGGAATACCCATTGGTCAATTCCTCAGAATTAAGAAGATCTGTTCGGATCAGGAATCCTTTTTGAAACAGAGTGATGATTTGAAAGAGCGGTTTTTTGAAAGGGGATACAGTCAAAAAATGATCCAAAGAGGATATAATAGAGCAAGACGTACCCCTAGAAATGAACTACTCTATGGTAACAAGAAGAAGAATGATCAAACTTCAAAACAGATACGATTTATATCTACATATAATACTCAATGGTATCACCTGGTGAATATTGTCAACAGACATTGGAGAATTCTACTCTCAGACCCGATTTTGAGGCAAATTCTACCAGCCTCCCCGCAGTGTGTACCCAAGAGATCGGCTAATTTAAAAGATATGTTAGTGCACAGCCACTATGAACCTAAGAGAAGAGGGGATTCTGATCTTTCTAAAGGTTTTTTCCCTTGTGGCTTGTGCAAAGCCTGCTCTAACCTGGTGAAAGGTAAGTACTTCAAAAATTGGAATGGGTCACGAATGTTTGAGATCCGTAAGCATTTAACCTGTACATCGAAAGGAGTTGTGTACCATGCTGAATGTCCGTGTGGAAAGGTGTATGTTGGCCTTACCACACGAGAACTTAAGGTACGGGTCCGTGAACATGCCCTTGACATTGAGAAGGCTAAGACTGTAGATGATGAGACACAGTTAAAAACTCTTCCACGACATTATAAGACATTTCATGGGTGTAATTCCAGATTTTTGAAAATTAAGGCTATTGATCAGGTGAATTTGGGATCCAGAGGGGGTGATGTTGGGAGAGTTCTGGCGCAATTGGAAAGCCGATGGATTTATCGTTTGGGGACTATGAGTCCAGCGGGCCTTAATGAAACTATGGGATTCTCTGCATTTTTGTAGTAGATGCATCTTTTTAGTGGGGGGTATTTGTTTTTCTGAGTATATGATTTTAATTGTTTTTGTTTTTATTTTCTCATTAGTAGTAGTACATATCTATGATGGAATGAATGGGATTATATTTGAGGAATTTTGCAGAACCGCTTCGTATCATGGAGTCCGAATGGAGTCTGAATATTAACAAGGATGTCTTCAAGCAACATTTGCATCTATTAGATATATGTTTTGTCACTAGCATTAATATGGGTGTATTTAATTGATATTATTATATATCTTATTGTCATTTGTTGTTGTCTATTATTTTTATTTTTTATTTATTATTTTTCATTATTCTTATTATTATATTATTATTATTAATATCATTATTTATTTCACTTTAATATGTTTGGTTCAAGATGTAGTACATGGTTGGGTTGTCATTATATTTTTGGAAAATATCTTCATGGAATTAATATTGTATACGGGGTATATATGGGTTTGACATTATTCCTTTATATATTGTTCACATTTTTATATTTAAAAAAATGCACAAAATATCGTTAATATGTGGCACTAATATGGTGATATGCCGATATTTGGGCATATATATTTGATATGTGTAATTGCTAGACATCCTGTATGATGTTGGATTAATTTGGGCACCTGATATTTCGGTATAGTTGCTGTCACGAGCGCATGCGCATTCTATCTCGTCCTCACTTACTTCCTTGAACGCTCTTACACTGGCACGCAAGCTGTAGCTGGCTTGCGTGTCATTGAGCGTTTCTAATAGGAAGTGAGTCATGGAGTGAGGCGGGCATAGCGCGTCATGCGCCATCATGTGACAGCAATGCCGTTTTCACTGGAGCTTAATTTGATTGGTTTGCGGTTAGTTAAATAGTCGGATACCCCTCACCCTAGACACGCCCCCGAAGGAAGCAGGAGGCGAAACGCGCGTCGGGGTGAGGGGACGCCGAGCCACATTGCTGTAATAGGTAAATGTCACCATATTAGCCCTATGATCATTTTTGTTTGCTCACATTTGTCTACTAGACAGTCGGTTGGGTAATATTTAGATGCCATTTGGCTGATTGTATTGCGTGTATATGTAGATACGCTGTCCTAACTCCTGACTGGTGCATTTGCACTTATACTTTGTAATGCTACTCCACTTGGAGCTTATTAGTATACTTCTGAAGCATAGGATTTGATACGTATGTGCATATATGAATGACTATATGGGTTTAGGGTATTCCATATGTATTGATATTTACCGATTAACCCTTGGTATGATTAATCAGTAATTACATGCCAGTATTCACATGCCACTAGGCTGAACGTACTATGCATATATATATATACGCTGTTTTGACACCTGATAGGTGCATTTGTACTTATACCTGTTAATGCTACTCCATTGGGAGCTTATGTATATATTCTTGTAGCATAGGTCATGACTCATGTTTACATATATTCATAATTACACGGTCTTAGGGTATCTCTCATATATGGATATTTACCGTTTAACCCTTAACATTATTAATCAGTATCTTTGGTCATTTTGGTGGTATTAGGTGACTTGTCGTTTACATGATAGAATCTAATTATTGGCACCAGCACTGTTTTGGTGGCCTAATTAATTGTCTAATATATTACGGCTCGGTGTCCCTGTAACAGTTATTGCTGCTGTTTTATATTGTATATTTTATTAATTTTCTACCAATAAAACTGTTTTTATTATCTATGGGATCTCTTCTTTATTATTTTTCCCTGAATTTATATTTTTGTACTAAGGGAATGATGTTCTTTCATTATATATAATAGATTGTACGTCATGTATTACAGGTAATTCTGGACATTTTATACTATAGGTCTCCTTGTACATTATATATTATAGATCTATAATAAATAATATCCCGGGAGATCTATAAGATAAATTGTCCAGATTTATATGTACCGTATATACTCATGTATAAGCCGACCCGTTTATAAGCCGACCCCCCTAATTTTGCCACAAAAAACGTGGAAAACTTATTGACTCGCGTATAAGCCGGGTGTATAAGTTGCCGTCCTGCTCTGTGCTCCCCCATCCAGCTCTGTGCGCCCCATTCTCCTCTGTGCTCCCCTCCTCCTGCTCCATTATCCTGTCCTGCTCCGTGCTTTCCATCCTCCCCCGTCCTGCTCCGTGCTCCCCATCCAGCTCTGCACTCCCCCATTCTCCTCTGTGCCCACCCCGTCCTGCTCCGTGCTCTCCGTCCTCCCCCCGTTCTGCTCTGTGCTCTCCGTCCTTCCCCCATCCTGCTCCGTGCTCCTTGTCCTCCTCCATGCTCCCCCCATCCTCCTCCATCATACTCACCCTCCCCGTGCCATCGGTGAACGTCCCGGCCGGCAATCCTGCGTTCTCCCCGGCTTCCTGCAGCTCTCCAGCGCTGAGCAGTGACGTAATACCGCTCATTAAGGCCATGAATATGGAGGCCACGCCCATGGGAGTGGCGTCGCGTCCATATTACATGACCTTAATGAGCGGGTATTACGTCATCGCTCAGCGCTGGAGAGCTGCAGGAAGCCGGGGAGAGCGCAGGATTGCAGGGACGTTCAGCGATGGCACGGGGAGGGTGAGTATGATGTCCCAGCCACCGGCTCCTGCGGCCGCATCCCCTCCCCCGCTGGTTTCTGCCCTATGACTCGTGTATAAGCCGAGGGGCATTTTCAGCACAAAAAAAGGTGCTGAAAATCTCGGCTTATACACGAGTATATACGGTAAGTATCTGTGTACACCCAGACATGTGAATAAGGCCTTAGTCAGAGACTGGGCAGTAATAGAATAATAACATCCATCTAGTAATCCTCCAATGTCTGCTGGACATGGTATGGGGAGAGTTTCTAGTTCAGTTAGTACACAGACACCAGACTTCTTGCTGTTAACCAGTTAATGTTTTCTTGTCCACCACATTGCAGTGTCAAAAGAGGAAGACAGCGAGACAGGCAGCAACATCGCATCAGAGAGCTCTTGACCTCGAAACAGAAAATCCTCAGATCCTGGTATTGTAACCTAATATTAAGAATAATATTAATTCACTGATATTGCGCTATTAACTCCACAGCACTTTACAGACATCATCAACACTGTCCCCATTGGGGCTCACAATCTAAACATCCTATTTGTATGTCTTGTGAGTGTGGTAGGAAACCACTGTCTTTGAAAGAGCTACATGGGCATACACATAGATTCGGCCTCATTCATTCCCTATGGGACTTGCAAACATGTGCGGCACTTGCGGTGAGACAAAAAAACACTGCTAGTAGCATTTTTTTTCCGTTGCTGCAAGTATCGGATTTGCGGGATCGCGTCAAAACCGCAAGTGTCGCACATGTCTGCAAGTCGCATAGGGAATGAATGAGGCCGAATACAGTGTTGCTATAAGTGATCCGTTACGTGGCAGATGCGGAAAAACTGCCGGATCTGCCGCGAATGGCAAAAATCGCTGATGTGCAAGTAGCCTAAGTCACTGACGATAGTGTCTGCATTAGTCATACTCACCAATGGGGGAGGCAGAACGAAAAGTGCCTAGGGCAGCAGAAACTCTAAATACGGCCCTGACTATATGGTTGTGACAAAAACTGAACTAAATGAAATGTGTAGGATGGGAGAAAATGGAAGGTCAGCTCATCTCTCTCAGCAGAAATCCAGAGTCTGTCCACGCAAGGAGCCCCCCTGATCAGAGGTGTTGTTAAAGGCAAAAAGGTAAGAAAAAAAAGTTATCTCCAACATGAAAACTTCTTGAGATAAAATCACAATTTTTATTTGAAAAACATTAAAACTGGTAATTGTTAAGGTACATAGTAGATATGAGGTCCCTGGTTGTTCAACCGACGCATTTCGACCATTCAGGTCTTATTCATGGTTTCATAGCTACCATGTACCTTAGCAATTACCAGTTTTAATGTTTTTCAAAACTGAAGTAAATAGCTAATATTCCCTTTTTTCCCATGCTGGTTAACATTCTTAGTCATGGTGCATTGTTTGTTAAAGGGTCAAACGCAGACTTAGTGCGCTTTCACACATTCTGATATCACCGGTACTGGAAAAACCAGTACCAGAGATATCCATGTCCATGTGTAGGTGTGTTTAATATGTGTGGCATACATGTGGCAATCATGTGCCACCACTGTGTTGCATCAGTATCGCATGTACCAGCGCCTGGAAATCAGTGGTACTGGTTCGCTGAGTGAAGACAGCTCTCATTATTCTCCTCTGCTCACACTGCGATCAGCGCTAGCAGGGGAGAATGTTGAGAGTTGTATTCAACTGATAATAGGGAGAGCGGGAGGTGGCTGATGGGAGTATTCATCAGCCGCCACCTGCGCTATAAGTAAATGAATAAATAAAAAAACTTGCTTGGGTTTTGATTACCAGCCAGGCAAAACTGACAGCTGGTTACCAAGACTGGGTAGCAAGAATAGAGGGGTCCCCACTGCTATTTTTAGGTGGAGGGGGCAATATTCATGGCCTCATATGAGGCAGAGAACATAAGCCCCCAGCTGTCTGTGGCACCCCTGAGGGTACAGTAGCCACAGAGGTACTGCACCTCATCCAGAAGTGTGGTATCCCACTTTCAGGTAAGGAAGGAGCATGACCCAGGACTCTAACACTCGCACCCAACACACACTAGTTCAGTCAGGGCACAAGGGCGTACCCCAAGGGAGGAGGGCCTCATCTTGGGCTGGGTAGAAAAGGGTGTTGGGGAGTGGGTGGAGGAGGTAGAGAAAAGGGGAGGAGCTTAGAGAGCGGGAAGAAGAGTGAGTTGTGAGGAGGAAGTGAAAGTGAGCAGACGTGCTGACAAGGAGCTCCTTGTCAGAGGGAGCTAGGAGGAGTGCAGCAGAGAGGCTGCAGAGAGACAGTCTAGAAGGGGAGCTCAAGCCGTGAGGCGCTTGTCCCCAGACGAGTAGAGAGAATTGAGAGGGAGTGACTGAAGGAAGCTCCCAAAAAGACAGAAGGGGTCCTAGGTCCTAGGGGCATGGATAGTGAGAGGTCCATCTGTGGGCCCGATCCAGTATTGGAAGGATCAGTCACAGTGGGGAACTGGCTCCCAAGCCTAGTGGAGGACTTCAAAACTCAGCTAGCAAGCCGTAGGCGGAGGTATCTTTACATGCCTCAGCCACATCCACAATTATTTGCTGAAAAGGCAGCCATATAGGAGCAAGGGGACTCACATGACGTGGCCGACAAGGTCCGCCGCTGCTGGCTTTCGACACTGATTGTGTAGGCGCTGGGCAGGAGGGCGGAAGCCAGCATGGTGAGATGGCCAGTAGAGGTACACACTGATGGGAGTCCTGGAAAGTGTAGCCCAATCTACCTGGGAGTTTGCTGGACCCCTCACCTGGAGGACACGGCACCAAGCGGGCATCTGTGTACACAAGAACTGTGAGTAAAACATTGGAAACTGCACCCTGCCGTGTCCCCAGAATCATTCCTGCGCCACCTGTCCTGCACCACACTCACCACCAACATCACCTTTAACATCCTAACTGCCCTGGGATACAGATTAACCACCTTTGCTGCCCTATCATCATCACAAAGGATCTGCTCTGCAGCGTTGGTCCCCTGACCGAATACCACGGGTGGCGTCACGAACACTTAACCTTTTATAAACTTTATTTTTCCTTTTCAGTATCCCCTTTTATTGGATGCCATGGGCACAGATCGGGTCACTGCTGCCGTGAACTTCCCCTTTGAGAAGTGGCCCACTACCGAGTATCCCCCACTGCCCTGGCAGGTGTTCCATTTTTGGCGTCATGAACAGGATGAACAGACCCGAAAAATCAGGTCCTGTGAGCCACAGCTTGTGCTAAAATGTTTAATGGCTGCCATTACTGTCCCACATGGTGCACTGAGAGGCGTGTCATCGTGGGCGGACAAAAGAAAGGACGCGAAGATCATGGCCGCCCACTCCAAGTGTTATTATACCCTAAGAACTTGTCAGTCGTGACTGAGATCTGCCTCATGATCCTGGATGGCGGGAAAATAAAGAAAAAGAAACACTGCCCACAGAGGAAAGAGCGGGAACTCCACATGTGGGCTGCAGAAGAAGTGGAGGACAAGATGGCGAACGGTGGTGACCCAGAGCTGCAGGGAGCAGGAGAGAGCTTCCCCAGCTGACAGAGTCAGGACCCGGACCCACCAGCAGCCATGGACCCGGAGCTCTTAAGCTCACAGGTGGAGGAACTGAGCTAACAGCTCCTGGGCATGCAGCTGACCGCGGTGGAGGAGTGGAAGGCGGCCCTGCAAGAGAAACAACAACTGGAGGAGCAGGTCCTATCCGAGAGATAAGCCGCTGGCTGACGTGTCAATCGGCGACTTTCTCATAAGAGCACAGTAACACTCAATTGAGTGAGTGCTCCTGTGTTTGGGAGAGTTGGCTAAGGTGGCTGTCATCCAAACAATCAGTCTAAGTTCGGCCGACAGCCATCTAGCGAGTATAGCCGACTTTACTCTGTGGGACATTTGTAAATCAACCATTTATTTTTCATTCATAGCTAGTCATCTTATGCCAATCATCTCAGGATAACCTGAGCCAAGAGAGGAGGTGATGAGACTTCTGTACATTTTCAGTAAATATTTTGAGTCTTCAGTCTGTTATTGATCTTTGGAACAGCGGTAATCTCATACATCAGCAATGTTATATAAAATAGCCTTTGTTAATCCCTGCAGGGAATGTTTTCTGAAGTACACAAAAGCTTAGAACATTGTGTTTACAAAGCAATTTAAGATTACAGCTCCTTGGTACCAAATGTTCAGCAACACTTCAGGTGATTAGATTAGCACATTAATATTCAATTAATTGGGAAAAACAAAAGTAAAACTAAGCCTGAATGGCAGAACAGATGTAATTACATTTGATATACTGAATATGATCATATCCTTTTTCAACGAGTTACTTGCTGTAAATGGATGAAGGTGGTTGTGCAACTGACCAAGCTCAAATGTTATCCTAAAGTGGAGCAAATAACTTTTCTAATGCTGAAACAAAAGCTGATTGGTTAAATCTGAATTAAAGAGAGGTCTTGTTGACAGGACAAGGGGGGCCACTAATACAAAATGTTCCCATATTTGTGTCCTGAGAATTCCTGGAATGGTGGAGAATGGTGGAGAGATTTACATGGAAACCCTGGTGTAAGAGCTCAACGTAGTGCGCAGGATAAATGTGAGCCGAGCCTTTCTGCGATCTTTGGGAGGCAGAATGAAAAAAATCAACAACATGTGAAGAATAGGTTTTATTTATTTTTTACGCCGTTCCTCGTGCGGTATAAGTGATTAGGCGACTTTATTCTTCGGGTCGGTGCGATTACAGCGATACCAAATTTATATCAGGTTTTTATGTTTGGCTGCTGTCACACACTAAAAGGTGCTTTTTATTGCAAAAAATAGTTTTTGCATCACCACATTTTGAGAGCTATAATTTTTCCATATTTTGCCCCACATAGTCATTTAAGGGCTTGTTTTCTGCGGGACGAGTTGACGTTTTTATTGGTACATTTTCACGCACATGACATTGTTTAATCGCTTTCTATTCTGATTTTTGTGAAGCATAAGGAACAAAAACCAACAATTCAGGAATTTCTTTTGGGGGGGTTATGCCGTTCCATGTATTGTAAAATTGATAAGGCAGTTTTATTCTAGGGGTCAGTATGATTACAACGATTTTTGCATCTCTTTATTCTGAGAGCTATAACTTTTTTATTTTTCCGCTGATGACGCTGTATGGTGGCTTGTTTTTTTGCCTGACAAAATGAAGTTTACAGCGGTACCATGTTTACTTTATATCCATCTTTTTGATTGCGTGTTATTCACTTTTTGTTTGGCGGTATGATGATAAAGCATTGTTTTTCCCCGTTTTTTTTTATTTTTTATGGTGTTCACTAAAGGGGTTAACTAGTGGGATAGCTTCATAGGTTGGGTTTTTGCGGACATGGTGATACCAAATAAGTGTACTTTTTTTTTTTTTCATTCAAATGTTTATTTTGATAAACAATATCTTTTGATTTTGTTATTATTATTTCTGATTTTTTTTTAAATACTTTTACAAATATTTAAAAAAATTTTTTTAGACTTTTCTCTAACTTTTTTACTTAGTCCCACTATGGGACAATCATTTTTTGCAGGCTGAACACTTCAATAGCATATAGATGAAGCAGTGTCTCCTAGCTCTGGTTACCCGGATGTCGTCATGACGACATCTGGTCACCATGGCAACGATCAGGACCCCGCGTCACGCCGCGGTATCTCCGATCCAAAGGCAGAGGGGCTGTCAGCCCTCTGCCTGCTCCCGTAATGCTGTGATCGTGTTCGATCACAGCATTTCAGGGGTTTAAAGTGCCGGGAGCAGTCTGTGACCGCTCCTGACACTTAGTGCCAGGTGTCAGCTGTGACAATCAGCTGACACCCGGTGGCGATCGCCCGCACATCCTCCGTGTGCGATCTCTTGGACGTAATATTCCATCCATGGTCAAATAGGCCCAGGGCACAAGGACGTAATATTATGAAAGGGGTTAATAATAAAAAATGTCTCTTTGGAGTAAGTTTGCGTATGAATGCGTTTAAATTTAAAAAACAGATTGAATGTATTAGCGTCAGCCATTGGGCAAAAAGATAGCCCCATATTTAATCATTGAACTACATTTTCGGAGAGAACATACTTTAACAAATTAAAGATTTCTATACTTTGTTCCTTATTGGGAGGTTGGGTACTTGGGATAGGGTGACTGGCAGAAAAATTATAGGAAAGATGAGGACTTCTGCAAAGATTCCCTCATTTTGAATAAAAGATTTAGGGAAAAAGGTTATCCGAAAGGAATCCTTAAGGATGCCTACAAGAACACAAAAAATGTCCAACAGATTGAATGAACAAATTAAGGGGTAGAGGGATAGAAATGAAAATGTCCAATGAATCTGCTGGGGACAGTATATTTAGATGCAACTTTGTGACAACCTTTAGTAGGTCTCAGAATTGTCAAGAACCTTTTTAAAAAGCATTGGATTATTTTGGGGAATGATCCGGTCCTGTCTGTGGATATACCCAAAAACCCTAGTATTATGTTCATAGAATCATGGAATGTTAGAGTTGGAAGGGACTTCAAAGGTCATCGTGTCCAACCTCAGTGCAGCACAGGATTCAATAAACCATCTCAGACAGATGTCTGTCCAGCCTCTGTTTGAAGACTTCCATTGAAGGAGAACTCACCACCTCTCGTGGCAGCCTGTTCCACTCATTGATCACTCTCATTGTCAAAAAGTTTTTTCTAATATCTAATCTGTATCTTCTCTCCTTCAGTTTCATCGCATTGCTTCTCGTGTTTTCATGTGCAAATAAGAATAATGATGATCCCGCTACACTGTTACATCCTTTCAGATATTTGTAGACAGCTATTAAGTCTCATCTTAGCCTTCTTTATTGAGAGCTAAACATTCCCAGATCCTTTAACCGTTCCTCTTAGTATTAGAGTTGGAAAATTTGTGGATATCATCTGCGCTGCTGTACAAATAAAGGTCCAGGCGTATAGAAGATAAGGAATGGTATTTTATTCTCTTAGGACATACTTTGCAGTCCGCTCACCATTCTGTTCGCTCTTCTCTGAACTTGCTTTAGTTTTTTAATGTCTTTTTTTTAAAATGTGGTGCCCAGAACAGGACACAGTATTCCAGGTGAGGTCTGACCAAAGAGGAGTAGAGGGCAATAATGACTTCACGTGATCTAGACTGTATGCTTCTGTTAATGTGTAGCCCTAGTGTGAAGGCACACGCAGTACCCTGGAGGATGTGTGGAGAGATAGCAGTTTAATGCTCTATAACCATTCACTCCAACACACACTTAGACACACCCTTAGGGTATTTAGTCACTCGTCAGAGAGTGGTCAGGAGTCATTCAGTGATTCATTCAGTCAGTCTAGCCTGGACCTGGAGGGAGGAAGTAGTCCAGCCTGAGTCTGTCAGCAGTTCAGAAAGTGGAGGCCAGTAAAGGTGAGCCAGATCACCTCAGCCTGGTCAGAGCTGTGCCCCACTAGAAGACGGACTGAGACACCTAATGAGAAGGAAGAGTTAGTTACAGATACTTCAGTCTCCTGTCTCAAGGACAGTGAAGGTTCAGAGACGTGCTCCTGCCTAGTGGAATACTGAGATTCTGTTAGCAAGCTCTGGAGAGAAGTAAGGAAGGATTGATTTATATGACTTTAGGAAGTGTGGAGTGCTTATGCTACAAGCGCGGACAAGGCGAAAGGCACAGTGGAAGGAATTTAGAAGTGCTTTAGGATTGGAGAAGTCCTGCACAACCCCACCATAACCATCGACCTGAGGGAAGAGTCCCACCTGTAGGGGACCCGACATCTAGCTGCCTCACCATCCCCTCAGAGATCTACAGCAGCGCTGCTGCAAATTACCAGAGACTACAGGTGGCGTCACGAACTGTATATAAATCTATCCCCTGTAAATATTCCCCCAACATACGCCAGACCGCCAGGGCCACAGACCGAGCCACCGCTACCTGTGACAAACCCCATAGACTTCCATGGGCTCGGCTCTGAGTACCCCATTGCCCTGGTAATCCACAATTGTGGTGGCGGGTCGATACAAAACTTTGGCGTCACGAACAGGATGCGAAACTCGCAAAATTGCGAGCCCTGTGTGCCTGTGGAGGTGTTTTTGTGGAAAAGGACTGTTTGCTATTTTTGGCGCTAAAATCCGCCATTTTGCCGCCAAATTCGCGCCCTCAGGTGCTGGAGAAGAAGGTGGGCGTGGATTCGTGGGCGTGTGCCCCCCTGTGGCGCGAAGAGAATGCCTGCCCTCTCAAAGTGCTATTACAATATGCGATCCTGCCCTACAGCAAAGGAGGTCCGCCTCCTCTTCACCTTCCCTGCGAAGAGGAGGAGACGCAAACCCCGCCTCCACGGAAGAGACCGGACGGCTCTAAGAGAAGAAGAGAGACGGTTCTGGAACATCATGGAAGCAGGACGTGTGCAGCCGAGCAGGGAAGCGGTGGGAGGCAGGCCCCGCTCCCCAGCCAAGCTGCCACTGGAACCGGAACCATCCGTGGTCCTGCACCTGCAGCAAGCATTGCTGGAAATTAAAGAAGAGAATGCCAGACTGAAAAAGATGATTTTGCCACAACCTGGCATGGAGGAGATCGAGAGACGCCGGCGTGCCCTGATGCAGCGGCGGCTGTGGGACGCGGTGATCTCTCCCTTCGATGACCCCTCACGTCTGGAACTTCCAAAATTTCTGCTGCCCAAGGCTAAGGAGCAACCGGAGGCTGCCCCCGAAAGTACCGACCCTGATCCCACCGGTGAAGCGGTGGGGGCGAAGGAGGTTGAGGAGGTACCGCCAGTTCCGGAACGCCCGCCCGGCCAGGAGGCCGCAGCAGATGATCGATCCCCGATAGGGACACCGGAGGGGTCCTGTCCGTCATTACCAGACGTTGACTGGGATGAGATGGCGCGCCTGGATGACGTCGCCTACACTGCCCAGTGGGAGATAGCAGAAGAAATTCTTGAACCACTGTCCATAATCTTTGAAAATTCTTGGAGAACAGGAGAAGTCCCAGAAGACTGGAGAAGAGCAAATGTTGTTCCTATCTTCAAAAAGGGGAAGAAGGTGGACCCAGGGAACTACAGGCCGGTGAGTCTGACTTCTATACCAGGAAAGATCTTTGAACAAATTATTAAAGAACATGTATGCAAGTACCTGGATAAGAATGAAGTGATTAAACAGAGTCAGCATGGGTTTGTAACTAATAAGTCATGTCAGACTAACTTAATTTCCTTCTATGACAGAATCACTGACTGGGTGGATCAGGGAAGTGCTGTAGATATAGTATATCTTGACTTCAGCAAAGCATTTGACAAAGTATCTCACACAATCCTTATTGAAAAAATGACTAAGTATGGAATGGACAAGGCAACTGTTAGGTGGATTCATAACTGGCTTAGTGATCGGACCCAAAGAGTGGTTGTAAATGGCTGCACATCCAGTTGGAAGAATGTCTCAAGTGGGGTACCACAAGGCTCTGTTTTGGGCCCTGTATTGTTCAACATCTTTATCAATGATTTAGATGAAGGAATTGAGGGTAAACTGATCAAATTTGCTGATGACACAAAGCTAGGAGGGGTAGCTAATACTAGAGAAGAGAGAGAGAGGATTCAAAAAGATATACATAAACTGGAGCAGTGGGCAGCAACTAACAGAATGGATTTTAACAGGGAAAAATGCAAAGTGCTACATCTGGGCAATAAAAATGAAAAAAGCATATACAAAATGGGAGGAATAGGGCTAAGTAACAGCACATGTGAAAAAGACTTGGGTATACTAATTGATCACAGACTTAACATGAGTCAACAGTGTGATGCAGCAGCAAAAAAGGCAAATGCAATTCTAGGATGTATCAACAGAAGCATACAGTCTAGATCACGTGAGGTCATTATTGCCCTCTACTCCTCTTTGGTCAGACCTCATCTGGAATACTGTGTCCAGTTTTGGGCACCACATTTTAAAAAATACATCAACAAACTGGAGCAAGTTCAGAGAAGAGCCACCAGAATGGTGACCGGTCTGCAAACCATGTCCTATGAGGAACGGTTGCAGGATTTGGGAATGTTTAGCTTGCAAAAAAGAAGACTGAGAGGAGACTTAATAGCTGTCTACAAATATCTCAAGGGCTGTCACATTGTAGAAGGATCATCTTTATTCTCATTTGCACAAGGAAAGACTAGAAGCAATGGGATGAAACTGAATGGGAGGAGACACAGATTAGATATTAGAAAAAACTTTTTGACAGTTAGGGTGATCAATGAGTGGAACAGGCTGCCACAAGAGGTGGTGAGTTCTCCTTCAATGGAAGTCTTCAAACAGAGGCTGGATAGACATCTGTCTGGGATGATTTAGAGAATCCTGCTTTGAGCAGGGGGTTGGACCAGAAGGCCCAGGAGGTCCCTTCCAACTCTACCATTCTATGATTCTATGATTCTATGGAACGTGAGTGGCAGCGTCGCGAAGAGAAACAGCAACGCCAGCAGGAAGAAGAGCGGGAAGCTCAGCGCAACCGACAGCGGCAGCATGCAGAGCTGATCGCGGACAAGGAAAGTGTCCGTCGAGAAAAAGGTACTCTGAGGGAACCGCGGCGGCAGGGGTGTGTGACAGAGTTCCAGCTCCGAAAGGGCTGGGGCTTCATCAGAGAACCGGGCCTCTACCCAGGGGTCTTTGTCAGCAGACGCGATGTAAAATCCCACCTACCGCAAGGCCATCCCGGGAGGGACCTAATTAATGGAGACATTGTTACCTATACACGACACTGGGGTATGAAGGGATGGTATGCCCTTAATGTCACAATCGTCCGTGACCCCGTCCCCGACGCAGGTAACGTCACCACTACCGCAGCGTCCTCGTCTCCAGCTCAAACAGCACCAGGCCGTGCCCCAGCATCGCCCCCTGCAGGCTCCTCGCAAATGGAAGCAACATCTGCATACTCTTCATTATCTTGTCCTACTACATCGCAACCTGCGATTCATTCTACATCTCAATCAGCAGTTTACACGACGACGCGCATGGCGACTATTTCCGCATCACGAGAGCAAGTGGCCATTACAGTAACGCAAACAGCGTCTCATAAAGCGAAAGCACCCGTTGCGCCCCTAGAGGTTCGTATGAGAACTGTGGCGACCCAGACTCTGATAGCAGGTCACGACTTGTTAGTCATGGGATCTAGGGACCATCGCATTGTTCCAGCCCCCGGGGTGGAAAATGTAGTTGAAGTAATTGAACAGTAAAAACCGGTAAGATCCAGACAGGGGTCTACCATATGTAACGTTGTAGAAAGTTTGAGAATTTTTGCCAGTTTTGCACTTTATTGCCAAATGTATTTATGTTTTATGTAAAATGAGTAGAATGCCCGGCTGGGTACTAGAATGAAGATTTGAAAAAGTTAATTGCAGATTATTGCATATAGAATTTGATATAAGGTGAATTTAAAGTTAAAATAAGTATATATATAGATATATAATGTAGATATTAAAGTGAGAAAGATATATATGTGCTCTTTTATTATGACATGGACTGAGAGGCTGAGGACTGTGCCAGCCCAGAACTTATCCTGTAAATAGTTGCGCTTCGGTGCACAATATTGGTTTTTACATAAAACCACCACAACTACCTCTGAATAATAAAACCCGTGTGGTGTGGCACTGAGTGAGGTCTGCATCCAGATGTCCTGCAGCCCACCCAGGACCCACATTGAAGGTTTGGTGCGGGTCCTTCACAAGAATATTGTCGTCTATGTATATGAAAATGTATATTTAATATTTTGTATTTTTCTATATTTAATGTTTTGTTTGCAACGTTCAAGAAATCTTTACCTCCCGGATGGGAAGAGTTAATGTTAATGTTTAATGCATAAACAAAATTGTCTCTTTGTATTTCACAGCCCGGGAGTGCTGTCTTTTGCCATGGGGGAATGTGTAGCCCTAGTGTGAAGGCACACGCAGTACCCTGGAGGATGTGTGGAGAGATAGCAATTTAATGCTCTATAACCATTCACTCCAACACACACTTAGACACACCCTTAGGGTATTTAGTCACTCGTCAGAGAGTGGTCAGGAGTCATTCAGTGATTCATTCAGTCAGTCTAGCCTGGACCTGGAGGGAGGAAGTAGTCCAGCCTGAGTCTGTCAGCAGTTCAGAAAGTGGAGGCCAGTAAAGGTGAGCCAGATCACCTCAGCCTGGTCAGAGCTGTGCCCCACTAGAAGACGGACTGAGACACCTAATGAGAAGGAAGAGTTAGTTACAGATACTTCAGTCTCCTGTCTCAAGGACAGTGAAGGTTCAGAGACGTGCTCCTGCCTAGTGGAATACTGAGATTCTGTTAGCAAGCTCTGGAGAGAAGTAAGGAAGGATTGATTTATATGACTTTAGGAAGTGTGGAGTGCTTATGCTACAAGCGCGGACAAGGCGAAAGGCACAGTGGAAGGAATTTAGAAGTGCTTTAGGATTGGAGAAGTCCTGCACAACCCCACCATAACCATCGACCTGAGGGAAGAGTCCCACCTGTAGGGGACCCGACATCTAGCTGCCTCACCATCCCCTCAGAGATCTACAGCAGCGCTGCTGCAAATTACCAGAGACTACAGGTGGCGTCACGAACTGTATATAAATCTATCCCCTGTAAATATTCCCCCAACATACGCCAGACCGCCAGGGCCACAGACCGAGCCACCGCTACCTGTGACAAACCCCATAGACTTCCATGGGCTCGGCTCTGAGTACCCCATTGCCCTGGTAATCCACAATTGTGGTGGCGGGTCGATACATTAATACATCCCAGAATTGTATTTGCCTTTCTCCATCGCCTCATTGGGTGTAAGGTTCTATGTATATATTCCTGAAACTCAGTTTGTTCGTCAGCCATTTTACTTTCTGTCTTTCTGTAGCTATCTTGCCCTCAGTCAAAATGGAGTTTCCAGCTTGCATGTTCCCGCCCTGATTCTCTCCTTTGCTTCTTAAGCAGCCACAGCTGAGCAATCAGTGCTTCAGAATCTAGCCTGCAGTGAACCTGTGACTTGATTCCTGTAAGCCTTGGACCTTGTACTCCAGCTATTCCTACTGAGGAACTCTGAAGCACTTGTGGACTCTGAACCCTGCTCTTTGAAAGACCCACGTTTGCATGGACTTACGGTAACAGAGAAGAAGATCCTGAATCTGTGTTTGAGAGTGATTTGCTGAGCTTAGTTTACTCTGGCCTGCTGTGTCTCCTGCTTCTGTGTCTGCAAACTGTGTGACTATTTCTGCCAACTTGTATGAAGTAATACAGGACTTTTCTATATCAAACCTGTGTCTCATGTATGTTCATCGCACCCAAGCACAAGACGCTATATGAACTGTACTACATACATTACAAGATTCTGAAGCCAAAACGTTAGTGTCTGCTGGGTCTGGAAGGCTGTGTCTGCTGTAACTGTGGATATCAGACGTCCGGTTGTACTTTCTGTGATGACAGTGGTTGTGACTTCTCACAACCATTCCAGGTGAGCAATTCCCTTAAGTTTTTTCTTTCTGCAGTGTTATCACAGTAATCCTGTCTTAAAAGATCTGGAAAATGGAGGCCCGCATAAAGGAACTTTGCGGAGTGACTGATAATATCCTTGCAGATTTGCAGAATATAAAGACCCGTTTTACAAATCTACAGGACCTCAATAATCACAATTTGCAAGTGGTTGGACAGACTACCCAGGATTTGCGAGCCAGGATTGAGGTTCTAGAGGGGCGAGTCCAGGCTCCTGCCGTAGCCCCGAGTGCTGGGATTCCCAAGTTGCCCCCTTTTCGTTTTGGCGGTGAACGTGAGAAATTCAGGGGATTTATTAATCAATGCAATCTTTTTTTTTCTGCACATGCTTCACAATTTCCCACTGAACGATCTAAGGTGCTTACTATAATTATGTTGCTTACCAACAAGGCTTTGATGTGGGCAAACCCTCTGATTGAGACTGAGGATGATTGTTTGAATCACCTTGATGATTTTATTTCAGCCATGGGGCAGGTGTTTGATGACCCCAATCGAGGTGCAACAGCTGAAGCAGCCATGTTAGCTTTGCGCCAAGATAAGCACTCGGTAGCTGAATATGCCTTGGATTTCAGGAGATGGGCCCTTGATACCACCTGGGACAGTTCCGCCAAAAAATCTATTTTTCGAAAGGGGTTATCTCCACTGATTAAGGATGAACTTGCTCGTGCCGACCCTCCCACTGCGTTAGGTGACTTTATTAACTACTGCATCCGTATTGATACTCGTCTGACTGAACGCAGTCAAGAGAGATGGTTCGAAAGCAATCGTACTAACCTTTTCCTACCTTCCTCTCCAGCTAAGGAACCTTTGCGTAGGATTACACGGGAACCTGAACCTGAACCCATGCAGGTAGACTCTTTACAACGACGGGTTAGTGATGCACGCAAGGAACATCGTTTTAAGGAGAATCTCCAGAGAGATCTGCAGCAACAGATCTTGATTTCTCGGACTTAAACTGCGTTACCTCTGAGGACGTTGACTGTGTAAACGCTGCCATTTTTCAAGTTTCCTCAGCGGTGTCCCAGCTGAGTTGTAAGAAAAACAATTATCATTGCTTTCTTTCCATCAAACTCTGGGTTGACTCAGCTTGGGTGTCTAGCTCTGCTATGATCGACTCAGGGGCAAGTGGAAATTTTATGGATGTCTCCTTTGCTCTGAAACAGGGAATACGTTCAGTGAAGAAGGCTACTCCAGTACAGATGGAAACTGTGGATGGCTCCCTGCTGACCTCTGGACCAGTGGATCAGGAAACAGAGCCTTTGAAGGTTCTTATGGGTAAAGATCATCAAGAGAAACTATCCTTTATGCTTATCTCTTCTCCCCACTTTCCCATTATTCTAGGGCTACCATGGCTGCAGGCTCAGAATCCTACCATTAACTGGGAGACCAAGGAATTACACTTTCCAGAGAAACAGATGAGTCCAAAAGTTTCAGCTTGCTCTGTTCCTAAAGGAATCATGTCAGTCCCTGAACTACCAGCTGTATACCAGGACTATGTGGATTTATGTGACAAGAAGAACGCTGGCCAGCTTCCTCCTCACCGTCCATATGATTGTCCAATTGAATTATTGCCTGGAGCAGAGATACCTTTTGGTAAGATCTACCCCCTGGCGGGGCCCGAGCTAAAGGCTTTAAAGGATTACATAGACGAAAATCTAGCCAAGGGCTTCATACGCCCCTCTTCATCTCCTGCAGGTGCACCCATCTTCTTTGTAAAGAAGAAAGATGGATCTCTGAGACCATGCGTAGACTATAGGGAACTCAATAAGGTTACTATTAGAAACCGTTATCCATTGCCTTTAATCCCTGAGTTATTGGAGAGAGTGCGACATGCCAAAATTTTTTCTAAACTAGATCTTCGTGGGGCCTATAACTTAGTCCGTATTAGACCTGGGGATGAATGGAAGACTGCATTCAGGTCACGCTATGGACACTTTGAATATTTAGTTATGCCTTTTGGTCTGAGTACCGCCCCAGCCACTTTCCAACACTTGGTGAATGACATCTTCAGGATCTCCTAGATACATTCGTGGTAATTTATTTGGATGATATTCTAATTTTTCTAACTCCACAGAGGAACATCATGGACATGTGAGAATGGTCTTGGAACGTCTAAGACAAAATTATCTTTACATCAAACTTGAAAAGTATGAATTCCATAGGACCGAAATTCAATTTCTGGGGTATGTACTGTCTACACAAGGAATTAGTATGGATGGAAGCAAAACCCAAGCCATCAAGGATTGGCCAAGTCCTAGAAATGTGAAGGAGGTACAGCGCTTCATCGGGTTTGCCAACTTCTATAGACGTTTCATTAGAAATTTCTCTGAGGTAGTGTCACCTATCACTCAACTTACCCGGAAAGAGTCTAGGTTCTCCTGGACTCCCCAAGCCCAGGAAGCATTTTCCCGTCTAAAAGATAAATTTACCACTGCACCTATCCTAGTACATCCCAACCCCGAGCTTGCCTTCATAATAGAGGTGGATGCTTCAGACTGTGCCGTTGGAGCTATACTCTCTCAGAGAACAGGTGAGAAGAATGTCTTGCATCCCTGTGCCTTCTTTTCCCAGCAGTTGTCTTCGGCTGAGAGGAACTACGATCTGGGCAATAGAGAGTTGTTGGCCATTATTGCCGCCTTCAAAGAATGGAGACACCTTCTTCAGGGAGCTGCACAGCAAATAGTCGTCCTGACAGACCATCGTAACCTTGAGTTTATCAGGTCGGCTAAGTGTCTGACTCCTCGCCAGGCTCGCTGGAATCTTTTCTTAAACCAATTTAATTTTATCATTTCTTATAGACCAGGATCGCGCAATGGAAAGGCTGATGCACTCTCTAGGATTTACTCAGCAGAGACACGTCCAATTACTCCTCCTAAGACTATTCTTCCTGACTCTAGATTCCTAGGAGTAATTCATAATCAAGACCTACTTAAGGACATCAAGGAAGCATACCATGCGGATTCCTTTTTGGCACAACCCCCAAGGGACGTAAGTCTTGTCTTTAAGAATGGTGTGTGGATTCAGGGACAACGCCTGTATATTCCTGAAACAGTCAGATTGAGAGTATTGCAACTCATTCACGATTCCAAGATAGCTGGGCATAGAGGAATTCTAAAGACACAGGAATTTCTTTCTCGTTTCTTTTGGTGGCCCACTTGCAGGAAGGATGTTTTGAATTATGTCACTTCATGTGAGGTCTGTGCAAGATGCAAAACACCTCGCTCCTCACCAACTGGTCTGTTACAGCCTCTTCCCACCCCGTCCCGCCCGTGGGGATCCATTTCTATGGACTTCATTGTGGAGTTACCAACCTCTCAGGGAAAGAACACCATTTTAGTGGTGGTTGACCGTCTAACAAAGGCAGCTCATTTTATCCCTTGTGTCGGCTTACCCACTGCAAAACAGACATCAGATTTGATGATTAAAGATGTGTTTCGCTTACATGGAGTACCGGATGAGGTTATTTCGGATCGAGGGGTGCAATTCACTTCTAGGTTTTGGCAAAATTTCTGTGCAGCATTGGACATTAAAGTAAACCTTTCTTCTGCTTTTCATCCCCAGACTAATGGACAGACCGAACGAACCAATCAAACCCTGGAGCAGTATCTCCGCTGCTTTATCTGCCACCTACAGGATGATTGGGTGAATCTACTTCCATTAGCTGAGTTCTCGTATAACAACTCTCAGAGTGCCTCCACTAAACAGTCTCCTTTTTTACTCTAATCTAGGTTATCATCCTAACATTCTACCACGATTTCCCATAGAAACGCCTTTACCAGCAGTGGCTGAAAGAATCACGTCTTTACAGAAGAATATGGATCTTCTAAAGGAAAATCTGGAATCGGCTCAAGAAAGGTACAAGAAAGCAGCAGATAAATTTCGTAAACCTGCACCAGCTTTCAAGGTAGGAGACTTGGTCTGGCTGTCAACCAGAAATCTTAAGTTAAGGATTCCATCATCTAAGTTGGGACATAAGTACATTGGACCCTATAAAATCAGTAAAATTATAAGTGCCGTTGCTTGTCGTCTTCAACTGCCCAGAACTATGAGAATCCACCCTGTCTTTCATGTATCCCTACTAAAGGCTGCAACACCCAATACGTTTCCTGGACGTTCTTCTCCTTGCCCTGACCCAGTGCTAGTCAATGGTCAGGAAGAATTTGTGGTGGAAAGGATTTTAGATTCCAGGTTGTATAGAAATCAGTTACAATATCTGATTAAATGGCAGGGCTACCCAGTGGAAGACAACTCATGGGAACCAGTCAATAACGTTAATGCTCCTCGCTTGCTCCATCAGTTTCATCAGAGGTACCCACACAAGCCTGGTCTGAGGTCATCCGGAGGTTGTCCTTAAGGGGGGAGTAATGTAAGGTTCTATGTATATATTCCTGAAACTCAGTTTGTTCGTCAGCCATTTTACTTTCTGTCTTTCTGTAGCTATCTTGCCCTCAGTCAAAATGGAGTTTCCAGCTTGCATGTTCCCGCCCTGATTCTCTCCTTTGCTTCTTAAGCAGCCACAGCTGAGCAATCAGTGCTTCAGAATCTAGCCTGCAGTGAACCTGTGACTTGACTCCTGTAAGCCTTGGACCTTGTACTCCAGCTATTCCTACTGAGGAACTCTGAAGCACTTGTGGACTCTGAACCCTGCTCTTTGAAAGACCCACGTTTGCATGGACTTACGGTAACAGAGAAGAAGATCCTGAATCTGTGTTGAGAGTGATTTGCTGAGCTTAGTTTACTCTGGCCTGCTGTGTCTCCTGCTTCTGTGTCTGCAAACTGTGTGACTATTTCTGCCAACTTGTATGAAGTAATACAGGACTTTTCTATATCAAACCTGTGTCTCATGTATGTTCATCGCACCCAAGCACAAGACGCTATATGAACTGTACTACATACATTACATTGGGAGACACAAACCGTGGGTGTTATGCTGCTGCCACTAGGAGGACACTAAGCAATACATAAGCAAAAGAGATTAACTCCTCCTCTTGCAGTATACACCCTCTGTTGGCTCAATCCTGAACCAGTTCTTGCTTAGTGTCTGTAGGAGGCACTAGGGTCTGCTCTCAGACCCCACTTTTTCTCATTTTTTACCTTTTTATTATTTTTGCTTTATTCACGCACGGATGGGCGACGGGACTTGTACGAAAAGTCACGATCTCCCAAAAACCATCAACAGGAGGCATCGTGTGAGTGTCGCCTCCACGTACCCCTCCTGCTACGCTACCATGGGGCGACAGATCCCTTGAATGGGCCGCTCTCCCCATGAGATTCCCCTCAATGTGGGCGATGTGATTGGCGTGGCACCATGGATGGATACCCCTCACCACCTCTCCTGAATGCGGTGGCGGTCTGGAGGCATTTAAGATCCCTCTCCACCCCCCTATCAAAGGGGACGGTGAATTGAGGAAGTACGGCCATATCTGCCGTAGTCCCTGCGGAGGTCCCTTCCTTCTCCATCTTCGGGTCTCTCCCCGCAGTGAGTACATGCACCTGGATGCAATGTGTACCGGCCTTCTGTCGCCGCGGCCGCCTCTGCGTCGCACCGCGGCCGCCTCTGTGTCGCGCCGCCGCAGCTTCAGCGTCGCGCCGCGGGCACTACCCGTTGCGCCGCGGCCCCAGTCTCAAATTTAGTCCCCGGCTTCGGCCCAGGTTAGGCCGCAACCATAAATTTAGTCCCCGGCTTCGGCCCGATAGGCCGCAACCATAAATTTAGTCCCCGGCCTTGGCCCGGGATAGGCCGCAGCCGGAAATTTAGTCCCCGGCTTCGGGCCGGGATAGGCCGCAGCTTGAAATTTAGTCCCCGGCTTCAGGCCGGGATAGGCCTTGATGGGGGAGGGTCTCCTGGCTCTCCCCTGTGACTCCGCCCATGTCGCGCACACTTTCTGCGGCCCAGGATTGGACAGGGCTCCTTCTTGGTCCCTCCTTCGTCCCCCCCCACACCTTCTGGCGCTTCTCGTGGCATACGAGAAGCGCAATCCTAGTCTCGGGCGCCATCTTTAACTGGAGACGCTTTCCTCTGCTAAGGGGCACAGTACCTGGGTAAGTGCCATAGCGCTTAACCCTTCTCCTGCCGAAGCCCCATTTGTAATAATGTCGCAACCAAGGACAATAAAAAGGCTCACAAATCACACACTGCGGTGTATACCACCTGTGCCTCATGCAGCGCTTCGCTACCAAGAAAGCTAGGTTCCGCACTATGTGCTACATGCGACCAGGAGCCTCCGATCATTACGATCAGTAGCCCCTGCTAATCCCTACCCCAGTGAGCTCACTCTTCCTCATGCAGCCCCTCGCTTCCGCGTAAGCAGCTCCGCGTTCTGTGCGGCCCGAATTTAATCGCGGCTGCCATGTCTCCTCTCAGGTAGGACCCGAGACATCTGAATTTTTCTTTTTCCTGGCGGGCACGAACACGGGAACACGGGGTAAGCTTATAAATGGCTTAACCCCTTCCCTACAGCAGTCTACGGGCTCGCTTAATTGCAGAATGTCACAATCTAAGAGGACTGACAAACACATGCCTGGTGTGCTTCATGTGATACCTCGCTATAGTGAAGACACGGTTCCGTTTTTTTCTGTGGGGCCTGTGTCCCTTCATAAGTCCAGGAGCCCCACGCGTCTCAGACTCCATAGGACGCCCGTGCGCCCCCACTATGTCACCACTGTCCAAAGTGAATGGTGATTGGGGGCTAATAATAAAAAAAAAAAAAAAAAAAAAACTTCTCCACCTCCCTATCAAGGTGATGGTGGATTGAGGAGACAATCAGTGCAGATGGTCACTAGAGGCTACCAAAAACCTCTCCACCTCCCTATCGAAGGTATGGTGGATTGAGGAGATAATCAGTGCGTATACTGACTGGAGGCTAACATAACCTCTCCACCCCCCTATCAAAGGTATGGTGGATTGAGGAAATAATCAGTGCGGATGCTGACTGGAGGCTAACATAACCTCTCCACCCCTCTATCAAAGGTATGGTGGATTGAGGAGATAATCAGTGCGGATGCTGACTGGTGGCTAGCATAACCTCTCCACCCCCTTATCAAAGGTGCGGTGGATTGAGGAGATAATCAGTGTGGATGGTGAGTGGTTTTCAATCTCCTGTGACCTACGTTATTTGTCTGTCGCCGATAGGCAGTCTGCCGTCTCTGGCCGGGCCGGACATATGGCCTTAGAGCACTGACCGATAGAACGCACGCTGACTCTTAGTGTGTTACGGATAATGTCATTTTACCGCGGCAACTCTACACTTTAATCTGTGCAGTTTGTCTTTCTCACAGGAGTCCAACGGATGGGCACCCAGCTCCCCCGTTCCTGGGGATTGCAGCAAACATGACTCAAAATATGAGTCGTTTGTGGGCATATCCGGATTCGCCAGACTATCAGTCTTAGCTCACTGAGATCTTTAAAGGGATCAAACGTCTTCACGGGGTTTTTTACCAACCCCCCTGACTTGCTGACATGGGTCAGAGATACAGTAGTTGCCGGACAAAGATTTCTCGGAGCTAAAACCTTTAATCACATTGTCCTTTTTGGCCACATTCTAGTACAGAGCGGACGGAGTCTCCAACAATGGATCCTATATACCACAGCTCGCTTATTAACTTCTACTGTCTCTGACTGACGGTCTGTTTATTAAAACCCCCACTGACCGTCCAATTGGGCTGCGGTCAATCGACCCTTTCGGTCTCAATACCAAGGTCGTTCCCGGCCACTCGCCCCCCAAAGTCCAAGGACCTCGCAACTCCTTTTTTCTTCAGGCCTTGACATTCTTCGCACCAGCGGGGTCATCGTCCCAGTTTCCTAACGAGGAAAGGTTCAAGGGTTTTACTCAAACCCCTTCGTGGTTCCCAAGAAGGACGGCTCTTTGCGTTCTATTCTGGACCCGGAAAATTAAAAAAAAAAAAAAAAAAAAGAAATTTGCTAAACAAATTCATCAGAGGCCGCCATTTCAGAATGGAATCTCTCCGCTCTGTCGTCGCATCTCTAGAAAGAAAGGAATACCTGGCGTAAATCGACATCAAGGACGCGTATCTGCACGTCCCGATTTCCAGTGGCCATCAAAGGTTTCTGCGTTTTTTGCAGTCGGAGAGGATAATCTTCAATTTGCCGCTCTGCCCTTCGGACTCGCAACCGTCCCCAGAGTGTTCACAAAGGTCATGGCGGCCGCCATGTCAATTTTACACTCTCGAGGTGTGGTGGTCCTCCCGTACCTAGACGACGTGTTCATCAAAGGACCAACCTTTCCGGACTGCGCAGAGAGTGTCGAGATCACTATCGACACCCTCTCTCGCCTAGGTTGGTTAGTCAAATTGGACAAGTCCTCTCCCATTCCTTCTCAAAGGATCCTTTTTTTCTGGGAATGATTCTAGACACTTGCCAAGAGTTAGTGTCTCTCCCTCCAGAGAAGATCGCTTCTCTGAGGTGGGGAGTGTTCCTTTTGTCTCTAGCCCACTCTCACTCTCTGCGAGTCGCCATGCAGGTCCTGGGAAAAATGGTAGCCTCCATTGAGGCAGTACCGTTCGCTCTTTTCCATTTCCGACCTCTACAACAGGAGTTAATATCAGGCTGGGACAGGAACCCAGCGTCCTTAAGTCGCCGCTTTCGTCCTTCTCCCAGAGTCAGACGCTCCCTAAAATGGTGGACAGTTGTTTCATCATTGAATCAAGGGAACTCTTTTTCGCCCTCCATTGGTTGGTGGTGACCACCGATGCCAGTCTCCTCGATGGGGAGTGGTTTTCCTTCACCACATGGCTCAGGGCCGCTGGTCCCTTCCAGAGACCCGTCTCCCGATCAACATCCTGGAGATCAGAGCTATCAAACTAGCTCTCTTGCATTTCCAGCATCTTCTGGCCGGTCGTCCCATCCGGATCCAGTCAGACAATGCCACGGCTGTGGCGTATATCAACCCTCAGGGATGCTCGAGGTATCACATATCCTGCACTGGGCAGAGAAAAACCGCTCGCCCATCTCCGCAGTTCATATTCCGGGACTGACAATTGGGAGGCCGACTTTCTCAGTCGCCAAGGCTTAGACTCAGGAGAAGGGTCCCTGCACCCGAAATGTTTCAAATCATTTGCCAGCGTTGGGGTATGCTGATGTGTATCTCATGGCATCCAGACTGAATACCAAAGTTCAGACTTTCATAAGTCCATCTCGTGATCCACTAGTCATCAGATCGGATGCACTAGTCCTCCCTTGGAGTCAATTTCGTCTTCCTTACTTCTTTCCTCCCCTTCCGTTAATCCCCAGGTGATTCGGAAGATCAAAACGGAAGGCGTTCCCTCATCCTGGTCCACCCGGACTGGCCTCGCCGTCCGTGGTATGCGAAACTAGTACGTCTGCTCGCAGACGTTCCTTGGAGATTACCGGATCGTCCGGATCTTTGTTCTCAGGGCCCAATCTACCATCACAATTCGAGAGCGCTGAATTTGAGGTATGGACATTGAAGCCTGGATCTTAGGCCAGGCTGGTTTTTCACAAAAGGTTATCTCTACAATGGTCAATGCTAGGAAACCGATTTCCATACGCATTTACCATGGTGTGTGGAAAACATTCTTTTTCCTGGTGTAAGGATAAGGGTCGTCCCCCTTTGGTTTTTTTCTATCCATTCCATTCTGGAGTTCCTCCAGGCAGGGCTGGATTCAGGGTTAGCACTCTCTTCCCTCAAGGGACAGTTTTCTGCCTTATCCGTCCTTTTTTCCAACGACGGATCGCTTCCAAGTCTCAGGTCAGGACTTTTATCCAAGGAGGGGCACATCTTGTTCCACCCTACAAGAGGCCCCTGGACCCTTGGGATCTTAATCTGGTCCTCAGTGCCTTACAAGAATCTCCCTTCGAACCTTTGCCAGAAGTGTCCTTATCTCTTCTTTCCTGGAAGGTTGTCTTCCTAGTTGCAATTACCTCTATCAGCCGGGTATCGGAATTGGCAGCCTTGTCTTGTAAACCTCCGTTTTTCAATTTTCACCAGGACAAGGTAGTCCCCAGGACTTCTCCTTCTTTCTTGCCTAAAGTCGTCTCGGTTTTTCATATCAATGAGGAGATAGTCCTGCCCTCCTTCTGTCCGGCGCCGATGCACCGTACTGAAAAAGTCCTTCACACCTTGGATTTGGTAAGGGCTCTCCGAAGGTACATTTCGAGGACTGCATCTTTCTGCAAATCGGACGTCCTGTTTGTGCTTCCTGTGGGACGCAGACAAGGTTTTGTTCCTGCTTCCAAAACCACGTTAGCCAGATGGATCCGTTTAACGATCCAAGAGGCATACCGTGTCAAGAGTCAGCCTATCCCCACTGGGATTAAGGCACCTTCCACTCGATCTGTGGGGGCCTCCTGGGCCAATCGGCACCAGGCTTCGGCACAGCAAGTGTGAGAAGCTGCGACCTGGTCCAGTCTGCACACTTTTGTCAAGCATTACAAAATTCATGCTCAAGCCTCTTCAGATGCGACTCTTGGCAGACAGATTCTGCAATCAGCTGTTGCGCATCTGTGAGTTGTTTTCTGTTAAGCTGTTTAAAGCGTTTATGCATTTGGCTTACGAGCTACATCTGTGGTGATGTTTCTTCCCACCCAGGGACTGCTTTGGGACGTCCCACAGTTTGTGTCTCCCAATGAGGCGATGGAGAAAAGGGGATTTTTGTGTTACTCACCGTAAAATCCTTTTCTCCGAGACGCTCATTGGGAGACACAGCTCCCACCCTTGTCTACTCAGTAGCCTCGAGCCTCTGTTTGGTTATGACATATGCATTTGTTATGAGCTCCTACTGCTTTGGCACCGAACTGGTTCAGGATTGAGCCAACAGAGGGTGTATACTGCAGGAGGAGGAGTTAATCTCTTTTGCTTATGTATTGCTTAGTGTCCTCCTAGTGGCAGCAGCATAACACCCACGGTTTGTGTCTCCCAATGAGCGTCTCGGAGAAAAGGATTTTACGGTGAGTAACACAAAAATCCCCTTTTTTTGCTGCTGCATCACACTGTTGACTCATTTTCAGTCTGTGATCTATTAGTATACCCAAGTCTGTTTCACACCTGCTGTTGCTTAGTTCTTATGCTCCCATTCTGTAGATGTAATTTTCTTTTTTCTTGCTCAGATGTAGAATGTTGCATTTCTCCCTGTTAAACACCATTCTATTAGTCGCTGCCCATTGTTCAAGCTCATCTAGATCCTTCTGAATCCTTTCTCTGTCTTCTCTGGTGTTAGCTTTCCCGCTTAGCTTTTCATCATCTCCAAATTTGATTAGTTTACCTTCAGTTTCCCTTTTTCCATTTTCCAAAGATTCAGCTAGTGGTTCTACAATTTCCTCTGCTAACTCTTTTAGTACCCTAGGATTTAATCCATTAAATTCATTTAAATTAGCTAAGTGTTCCCTCACCAAACTCTTGTTCAGAGGGAAGAAGATTTTGAAAAATGTTATCGCCCTTTCAGGATTAATGGTAAGGATAAACCTTCTAATAATCTTTCAATGAATCCTGAATGCAGGGGCATGTTTAGATGTGGAAACAGTAAGTGTCTATGCTGCACAATGTTGGCACATGGATATACCGACTTTCAATCAAGGATGACTGGAGAAACTTTTGAGGTTTACCAGCATCTGACCTGTGGGATATTTTTCATTGCTTACCTGTTGGAATGTGGGTGAAGTTTCCAATATGTGGGATGCACCACGCAGCAGGTTTATTTATTTATTAGGTTCACAGCAGATGAATGGCCACAGGTACAACATCAAAAATGGGGTAATCAATTTTAGCCTGTTGAGGCATTTCTTAATGTATCACCTAAAAGGGCCTGATAATTTACCTGAGACCAGTCCGGATCGGATACAAAGGCTGAATAACAGAGACTCCTTCTGAATATATAAGTTGGCTACCTTGCACACAGAGGGTTTTAACCTTAGTATTGAGCCAACCCATTGATTGAACATCATATAACTTAGCTAGGTGAGATACTGATTAATAATAGAATTACATTTATGGGTTCTGTCTTGTAACACAAATTGCTATACAATTTTTGATCCAAATCTAATGCACCAACCCAGGGGGATGGGATCTTAGGAATATTTGAATTGTATTATTTATTTTTTTTCATTTTTTTATTTTTTTTCCTCTAACAATCAATTTTTTGTGTGTATTATTGATTTTTTATTATTGTTTTGTCCTATATGATTTGTAAGTTTTATGTATATTTATGAATAGAGTTGAGTAAATTTGTTTGGGACCCTGCTTATTCGGCAACCTATAGCACTTACCATATAAGCTGCAGTGGGAACCCAAATAAATGGAGCGCGCCGGCTGATCAGCTGATTGGTGCTGCAGCTGCATGTGTCGCAGCTGTGTCACTGTAACAGCACATGCATGGAGAGCCCAACACACAGGTTCTCCATGCATGTTGTCACGTCGCCGGTGGATTCAGTGGCTGATGTTCCTGCCTCGGCCGCTGGGAGGCGCCGGACTCAGGCGTCTGGTGGGCGTAGGCTTTGCTCTGCTGTCAGAGGTGAAGTGGTTGGTGTCAGTCATGCATCACCATCTGGCCTGGTTCTGGGGGCGGTCCAGATGAGGTCATCAGACTGTGAGCCTGTGAGCGGTAGCCATGCCCTTCAAATGCCTTGGAGCCTGGCTTGCAAGCCGCCAGATATAGTTTTGGTTTCCCCAGTGTGCTAATTTGTTTTGCTATTGTATTTCTGACCTTTGCTTGGATTTCTGACTGTTCTACTGCCTTGCCGATTTTGTACCTTTGCTGCCCGCCTGGTTTTGACTTTAACTTTAGCCGAATTTCTGACCCTTCTTCTGCCTGCCGATTTTGTACCTTTACCGCACTCCTGGTTTTGATCTTTGGACTTCTGACTTCGCAATTGGGCTCGCTTTTTATTCCCTTCCTAGCGTCCATCCTACTCCGGTCCACTGCTCTCATAGGCAGCTAAACCCTGGGCTTCGCTGTAATTCCAGATCCCTGTATAGGGGTAAAGGGTCTCGGGGTTTCTCGGGGTGCTGTCTTACCTGCAGTTCAGACCTGCCGTGAGCAGATGTCACACATGTGCTGTGACTGTGACACAGCCACATATATATGAAATGAACTCGGCACTCAACTTATGTGTATGAGATATAAGGTTTTTATTCACAGTAGTAGCGAAACGTTTCGGTCCTATATCATGGACCTTCATCAGTCACTACATTTATAACAAAAAGGAAAAAGGATAATATTAACATCAAAAGTGAAAAAAAGTATATACATATAGCAACTTGGTCATTTCAGAGCGAGAAATACGGAAAAATTATTTCAGATCCAATGCTAGAGAGATCATGGAGAGGTCATAGATCAGAGTAAAATAGAGGTATCAGAAACAACGACAAGAGTGGAGACATACCACAAACTACTGCATAAAGGTTTTAATCCACAATGGGAAAAAGGAGAAGCGGATGCAGCTGTAAAGTGAAAATAGGAATATAATGTGTTCTGTTGCAAGATACAAATGGTCCTATGTGAATAGAGATATACATATGAAACATACCCAGTGGTGGTAGATAAGAATGAAGCCAAATGTCTCTATTGAGCCGATATCCTGAAAAAATGGCCAGGTGTAAGTATCTGGATAATGGAAGAGCAGTGTGACCGCAGCATGTTCAGAGACTGACCTGTGGGATAAAGTCCAGCGGTGAATGTGATCTCTGCATGGGACGCGGTGTCCACCGCAAGTCTGAGTGCAGGGATAGCTGAAATCACATGTATAAGAAAGGAAGAGGCGGGACTAAGCGTCAGTGAGAGCACAGAGCGTCAGACAGGAAGTGAGGTGGCAGGAAATCAATGGAGTGAGTTCCACCACTAATAGTTTGCGTTCCAGTGGTGCTTAGGAACTGGAGACGTCCCACAGATGGAGGAGTAAAAAGGACGACGTGCTGAAGAAGTTGTTGTGGGATATAAACATCAGAGTGGCGTGGCAGCATATTAGTATTAATACAGGCGGCTCTGAAGAGGAAAGAGAGACATATTAATAAAAGCACAACATGTTTAAGCATTATATAATGTAATCCTATATATTGATATGGGAATGCTTAACTGTCATTTTACATAATATTAAACAGAATGGGAAAATTAAGGTATTCACGGGTGTGAGTATTGTGATGTTATATTATTATAAATGTCACATAGCTTGTGAAATAGCAAGGATGGTTATACAGTCAGGCATCTGATATTCAGAGTATATATGGACAGCGAATAATGTTCATATAAGAATGCAGAGTAAAAAGAGGCACCTGTAAATATCAAGAAAAAGTAAGCCGGGGTAAAACAAGGTTACATGAAAGAGAGTAAATCGTATTCACGATTGAGGCCCCTGGGTGATAGAGTATAAGCGCTATAGCTTGCTAAATAAGCAGGGTCCTGAACAAATTTGCTCAACTACATTAATGATTTCTAAAGCCTGTATGAAATTAATTATCAACCAATCACATTAGTGCCTGTCTCTTTAAAGCACTGAGAGTAGTATACATTTTGTAATCACCTGATAAAGGGGTTGGATCGTCTCTGAAACGTGTTGTGTGTAGAATAAATCAACTTCTCTTATCTGACCTCTGTGGTTCCTGACCTGTGGATATCCAACGCCCACCTTTCATCAGTCTTCTCTGCTGCAACCTCTAAAGACAATCATGTTTGGAAGAGGTCGTCATAGCGGTCTGGGTCAGATGACCCTTTCAGAAAGAACAGCACAGACATGTTTTAGATTTTTTTTATCTTACTGCCATTGTTATAGTTGATCTTAGAATCATCCTGCTTTCATACATTATCTTTGGGTTCAAAATATATAACAATATCTTTTCTTTCTTTTTTGTTCCAGAAGTTCTGTTTCTATTATTTTACTGTCTTTCTTCTTTTGTGCGTTGTTGTTTCTTCTCTGTAAAATAGAAATAATCATTAATCCTTACTAATAAGAATATTGTTTGTTCTCTGCTAATTGGTCAAACTGATTGTGGAGGTTAATGAGAAATGGGCCGTAGATGGCAGCTATGTTACGTCTATGGACACCTGTAGGTCAGATCTTCACAACCTATTTTTTTCTTACATATATGGGAGTTAAACAATCGCCTAACAGTACTCTTAACCCCTTAACGACCGCCGATACGCCTTTTAACGGCGGTCATTAAGGGTACTTAAACCACAGCGCCGTTAATTAACGCGCTGTGGAAAAAGTGAATAGCGCCCCCCAGAGGCGCATTTTTCTCCGGGGTCTCGGCTACCGGGGGTAGCCGAGACCCCAGAGAACATGAATCGGGTCGGTTTTTACCGACACCGATGTTGCGATCGCCGTTATTAACCCTATAACGGCGACCACAACAACAAAAAAAAAAGTTGTGCCATTTAATTTCTCTGTCCTCTGATGTCATCGGACATCAGAAGACAGAGAAAAAGGGTCCCCGGGACCCCCATGTGGCCCCCGATCCCCTCCATGTGGCCCCAGGGCCCTCCAGTGTCCCCCGGTGCCTGCGCTGTTAAGAAAATGGCGGGCGCATGCTCAGTGCGCCCGCCGCTATGTGCCGCTGTGCTGGGGGGGAGGGCAAATATTCTCTGGGGTCTCGGCTACCGGGGTAGCCGAGACCCCAGAGAACATGATCCGGGTCGGTATTCACCGATCCCGGTGTTGTGATCGCGGCTATGCAAGCATAGACGCGATCGCAAAAAAAAAAAATGATTTCTTCCCTCTGATGTGATCGCACATCAGAGGGGAGAAAATGAGGGTCCCCGTGTCCCCCTGAACTCCCCCTATACTTACTGGTGTCCTCTGGCAGGTCCCCCTGGCCTCCGATCATCCCGGTCTTCTTCCTGCAAAAAAAAAAATGGCGGGCGCATGCGCAGTGCGCCCGCCGATCTGCTTGGCGGCAGATTCAAATTTTTTTTCATTCATTCTCATAAAAGTACATTTTGATCACTGTGATAAACTATCACAGTGATCAAAATAAAAAAAACAGTACATAACCCCCCCCATTTATCACCCCCTTAGTTAGGGACATATAATAAAAAATAGAAATTATATTTATTTTCATTTTTCTGTTAGGGTTAGGGTTATAATTAGGGTTAGCATTAGGGTTAGGGATAGCATTACGGTTAGGGTTATAATTAGCGTTAGGGTTAAACTGGGTTCATACTGCGTTATGGCAGTCCGTTAGACGGACTGCGTTACACCGCGGTATAACGCGGTGTAACGCAGTCCGTTAACGCTGCCATTCACCCCCATTTGAGGGCGCATCGCGACGCATGCCGTAAAGCGGCATGCGTTTGCGACGTGCCATCATTCAGTGACGGAGCCTCGGACGCGGGCTGCAGCGTTTGGGCTCCGTCACCGCTAGCGCAGATGAATCATCATCTGCTGATTCCTCTGCGCTAGCGGGTATAGCATAACGCGATCGCGTTATGCTATACCGTTACCAGCCCGTCAACGCTATGTTTTGAATGGGCTGGTAAAACGCAAAATGAACCTAGCCTTAGGGTTAGGGTTATAATTAGGGTTAGAATTAGGGTTAGGGTTACAATTAGGGTTAGGGTTAAAATTAGGGTTAGGGTTACAATTAGAGTTAGGGTTATAATTAAGGTTAGGGTTACAATTAGGGTTGGAATTAGGGTTGGGATTTAGGTTAGGATTAGGTTTGGGATTAGGGTTAGGGGTGTGTTGGGATTAGGGTTGGAGCTAGAATTGAGGGATTTCCACTATTTAGGCACATCAGGGGGTCTCCAAACACGACGTGGCATTCAAAAAGTAAAATGGCGCTCCCTCCCTTCCGAGCCCTGCCGTGCGCCCAAACAGTGGTTTACCCCAACATATGGGGTATCAGCGTACTCAGGACAAATTGCACACCAATTTTGGGGTTCTAATTTCTCCTGTTACCCTTGGGAAAATAAAAAATAGCTGGCTAAAAAAATCATTTTTGAGAAAAAAAATGATTTTTTATTTTCACAGCTCTGCGTTTATAAATTTCTGTGAAACACTTGGGGGTTCAAAGTGCTCACCACACATCTAGATAAGTTCCTTAAGGGGTATAGTTTCCAAAATGGGGTCACTTGTGGGGGGTTTCCACTGTTTAGACATATCAGGGGGTCTCCAAACACGACGTGGCTTTCAAAAAGTCAAATGGCGCTCCCTCCCTTCCGAGCCCTGCCGTGTGCCCAAACAGTGGTTTACCCCAACATATGGGGCATCAGCGTACTCAGGACAAATTGCACACCAATTTTGGGGTTCTAATTTCTCCGGTTACCCTTGGGAAAATAAAAAATAACTGGCTAAAAAAATCATTTTTGAGAAAAAAAATGATTTTTCATTTTCACGGCTCTGCATTTATAAATTTCTGTGAAGCACTTGGGGGTTCAAAGTGCTCACCACACATCTAGATAAGCTCCTTAAGGAGTCTAGTTTCCAAAATGGGGTCACTTGTGGGGGGTTTCCACTGTTTAGACACATCAGGGGGTCTCCAAACACGACGTGGCTTTCAAAAAGTCAAATGGCGCTCCCTCCCTTCCGAGCCCTGCCGTGCGCCCAAACAGTGGTTTACCCCAACATATGGAGTATCAGCGTACTCAGGACAAATTGCACACCAATTTTGGGGTTCTAATTTCTCCGGTTACCCTTGGGAAAATAGAAAATAACTGGCTAAAAAAATCATTTTTGAGAAAAAAAATGATTTTTCATTTTCACGGCTCTGCGTTTATAAATTTCTGTGAAGCACGTGGGGGTTCAAAGTGCTCATCACACATCTAGATAAGCTCCTTGGGGGGTCTAGTTTCCCAAATGGTGTCACTTGCAGGGGGTTTCTACTGTTTAGGTACATCAAGGGCTCTGCAAACACAACATGACGCCGCAGAACATTCAATCAAATTCTGCATTACAAAATGGCGCTCCTTCCCTTCCAAGCACTCCCATGCGCCCAAACAGTGGTTTCACCCCACATATGGGGTATCAGCGTACTCAGGAAAAATTGCACAACAACTTTTTGGGTCCAATTTCTCCTGTTACCCTTGGGAAAATAAAAAAAAATAGCGGGCTAAAGAATCATTTTTGAGGAAAAAAATGATTTTTTATTTTCACGGCTCTACGTTTATTAATTTCTGTGAAGCACTTGGGGGTTCAAAGTGCTCACCACACATCTAGATAAGTTCCTTAAGGGTCTAGTTTCCAAAATGGTGTGATTTGTGGGGGGTTTCCACTGTTTAGGCGTATCAGGGGCTCTCCAAACGCGACATGGCGTCCAATTTCAATTCCAGCCAATTTTGGTTTGAAAAAGTCAAACGGCGCTCCTTCCCTTCCAAGCCCTGCCGTGCGCCCAAACAGTGGTCCCACCCCACATATGAGGTATCAGCGTACTCAGGACAAATTGGACAACAACTTTTGTGGTCTAATTTCTCCTGTTACCCTTGGGAAAATAAAAAATTGGGGACTAAACGATCAGATTTGTGGAAAAAATATGACTTTTTATTTTCATGCCCGGGAGTTATAAACTTCTGTGAAGCACTTAGGGGTTCAAAGTGCTCACCACACATCTATATAAGTTCCTTAGGGGGTCTAGTTTCCAAAATGGTGTCACTTGTGGGGGGTTTCCACTGTTTAGACACATTAGGGCCTCTACAAACGCGACATGGCGTCCAGCCAATTCTGAGTTGAAAAAGTCAAACGGCGCTCCTTCCCTTCCAAGCTCTGCCATGCACCCAAACAGTGGTTTACCCCCACATATGGGGTATCAGCATGCTCAGGACAAATTGCACAAAAACTTTTGGGGTCTTGTTACCCTTGGGAAAATAAAAATTGGGGTGAACAGATCGTTTTTGTGGAAAAAATATGATTTTTTATTTTCGCGGCTCTATGTTATAAACTTCTGTGAAGCACTTGGAGGTTCAAAGTGCTCACCACACATCTAGATAAGTTCCTTAGGGGTCTAATTTCCAAAATGGGGTCACTTGTGGGGGTTTCCACTGTTTAGACACATCAGGGCCTCTACAAACACGACATGACGTCCAGCCAATTCTGCGCTGAAAAAGTCAAACGGCGCTCCTTCCCTTCCAAGCTCTGCCATGCACCAAAACAGTGGTTTACCCCCACATATGGGGTATCAGCATGCTCAGGACAAATTGCACAAAAACTTTTGGGGTCTTGTTACCCTTGGGAAAATAAAAATTGGGTGAAAAGATTGTTTTTGTGGAAAAAATATGATTTTTTATTTTCACTGTTCTATGTTATAAACTTCTGTGAAGCACTTGGAGGTTCAAAGTGCTCACCACACATCTAGATAAGTTCCTTAGGGGGTCTAGTTTCCAAAATGGGGTCACTTGTGATAGGTTTCCACTGTTTAGACACATCAGGGCCTCTACAAACGCGACATGGCGTCCAGCCAATTCTGCGTTGAAAAAGTCAAATGTCGCTCCTTCCCTTGCGACCTCTGCCGTGCGCCCAAAAAGTGGTTTACCCCCACATATGGGGTATCGGCTTATTCAGGAGAAATTGCACAACAAATTTTGTGGTTCATTTTTTTTTTTTTAACAGTTGTGAAAATAAAAAAAATAGGTTCCGAAGTAAAGTTTTTGCAAAAAAAGTTAAATGTTAATTTTTTCCTTCCACATTGCTTCAGTTCCTGTGAAGCACGTAAAGTGTTAATAAACTTCTTGAATGTGGTTTTGAGCACCTTGAGGGGTGCAGTTTTTAGAATGGTGTCACTTTTAGGTATTTTCTATCGTATAGACCCCTCAAAGTGACTTCAAATGTGATGTGGTCCCTAAAATAAAAATGGTGTTGTAAAAATGAGAAATCGCTGGTCAACTTTTAACCCTTATAACTTCGTAACAAAAAAAAATTTTGGTCCCAAAATTGTGCTGATGTAAAGTAGACATGTGGGAAATGTTATTTATTAAGAAATTTGTGTGACATATCTCTCTGATTTCAGGGCATAAACATTTAAAGTTTGAAAATTGTTAAATTTTCAAAATTTTCGCCATATTTCCGTTTTTTTCATAAATAAACACAAGTCATATCAAAGAAATTTTACCACTAACGTGAAGTACAATATGTCACGAAAAAACATTCTCAGAATCAGCGGGATTCGTTAAAGCGTTCCAGAGTTATAACCTCATAAAGTGACAGTGGTCAGAATTGTAAAAATTGGCCCTGCATTAAGCTGCAAAATGGCTCTGTCACTAAGGGGTTAAAAGGATTATTCTGGAATAGAAAACATTGCATTATGAAAAATTCCCAATGCATTTCATCAGTAAACCACTCTGTTTTGCATAGGGATATAATCACTATAGAATTAAAATGACTGCGGCATTGCTGTTCCAGCACACTCAGATCTGCTGTGCAAGAGAAGAAAGTCACAGAAGGCGACTGTTATCCCCTGTATTTGGGTCTCCTACAAATGCCCAGTTACACTGGGTAAAAATTAAAAATAAAATTAAAAAAAAATGTTCTCCAGATATCTTTTATGATCTTTTGGATGACAAATTACATAAAAAAAAGTATATATAAATCAACAAATAAAAAAGTGATACAAAATAAGATCCCTCATCTGCAGTGTTTTGGCTCCCTCTAGTGACGAGTGTCATATTCGCAGTTATATTGTTTTTGTTTCACTTTCAGTGAATCTTTTCCCTCCTTTTGCAAGGCATTATGGTAGCTTCGCAATGCATTATGGTAGCCTTGCAAAGCATTGTGGTAGCTTTCCCTCCACTTTCCTCCATTTTCCTTCAGCCTGCATCTAGGAAGCATCTCATTTTTTCCTCTCCCCTTGTGATAGCATCGCCGGTATGTACTCATGCTTTCTGTAGCTAATTCCTGTCCCATATTAGCCTGGTTTAATCAGTCCTGCTCCTGGTCAGCTATTAGTGTGCAAATGTTCATTCACTATGTATTTCATGTATAATTTGTATATCTGTTGTACCCTGTACTGATTATGTGTATTATATTGTTTTCAGTTTCACTGCATCAATATATCAAGTTCAATAAAAGCACAGACTCAACCACAGTCTCCTTATTGGACCCCGGTATAGCGGTTTAGCTGTCTGTATAGCTGCAATAAGTCTGCTTCATTCAGTGAGGACAAAACAATAATACAAAACCTGAAGTCAATGAAAATATAAAAAATGGCTGTTATTAAGAGGACAGCCAAAAACAAATTGTTTAAAGAGATTTTTGAATTTATTAATTTTTAATTAATATATTTTCCCTGATCTGGAGAGTATATACTATGGTGTTAGTAGTTACTATGTATAAATGTTACATAAGTCTAATTACTGGGGTTTGGCACCACCACCTCCTCCAGGGTATAATCTTCCTCATATTTGTCGTCATTCATTTTCTCTTAAAATGTGAAAAAAATGTGACTTTTTTAATATAATTATTAAAGGGATCTTTGTCAGAACCTGATCATACTGATGTGACCCATGAACATAACTACATCCATAGCAGCTATAACAACTGCTGTAGGGCCCTGAGATATGGAAATGCAGTCATGGCCAAAAGTTTTGAGAATGACACAAATATTATATTTTCACATGATCTGCTGCCCTCTGGTTTTTATGTGTGTTTGACAGATGTTTTTATCACAGACAGAAATATAATAATTGCAAACATATGAGTAACAAAAGCTTATATTGACAGTTAGAATGAGTTAATGCAGCAAGTCAATATTTGCAGTGTTGACCCTTCTTCTTCAGGACCTCTACAATTCTCCCTGGCATGCTCTCAATCAACTTCTGGACCAAATCCTGACTGATAGCAGTCCATTCTTGCACAATCAATGCTTTCATTTTGTCAGAATTTTTAGGTTTTTGTTTGTCCACACGTCTCTTGATGATTGACCACAAGTTCTCAATGGGATTAAGATCTGGGGAGTTTCCAGGCCATGGACCCAAAATCTCTATGTTTTGTTCCCTGAGCCATTTAGTTATCACCTTTGCTTTATGGCAAGGTGCTCCATCATGCTGGAAAAGGCATTGTTGATCGCCAAACTGCTCTTGGAGGGTTGGGAGAAGTTGCTCTTGGAGGACATTCTGGTACCATTCTTTATTCATGGCTGTGTTTTTAGGCAAGACTGTGAGAGAGCCGATTCCCTTGGCTGAGAAGCAACCCCACACATGAATGGTTTCAGGATGCTTAACAGTTGGCATGACACAAGACTGGTGGTAGCGCTCACCTTGTCTTCTCCGAATGAGGCGTTTTCCTGATGCCCCAAACAATCGAAAAGGGGATTCATCAGAGAAAATAACTTTAACCCCAGTCCTCAGCAGTCCACTGCCTGTAACTTTTGCAGAATATCAGTCTGTCCATGATGTTTTTCTGGAGAGAAGTGGCTTCTTTGCTGCCCTCCTAGAGACCAGGCCTTGCTCCAAGAGTCTCCCCTCACAGTGCGTACAGATGCACTCACACCTGCCTGCTGCCATTCCTGAGCAAGCTCTGCACTGCTGTAGCCCGATCCCGCAACTGAAACACTTTTAAGAGACGGTCCTGGCGCTTGCTGGTCTTTCTTGGGCGCCCTGAAGCCTTTTTGGCAACAATGGAACATCTCTCCTTGAAGTTCTTGATGATGCGATAGATTGTTGACTGAGGTGCAATCTTTCTAGCTGTGATACTCTTCCCTGGTAGGCCATTTTTGTGCATTGCAATGATGACTGCACGTGTTTCTTTAGAGATAACCATGGTTAACAGAAGAGAAACAATGATGCCAAGCACCAGCCTCCTTTTAAAGTGTCCAGTGGTGTCATTCTTACTTAATCATGACAGATTGATCTCCAGCTATGTCCTCATCAACACCCACACCTGTGTTAATGGAGCAATCACTGAAAAGAGGTTAGCTGGTCCTTTTAAGGCAGGGCTGCAATGATATTGAAATGTGTTTTGGGGATAAAGTTCATTTTCTAGCCAAATATTGACTTTGCAAGTAATTGCTGTTAAGCTGATCACTCTTTATAACATTCTGGAGTATATGCAAATTGCCATTAGAAAAAGTGAAGCAGTGTAACGCTGGTATTCTGTACTTTGTTTTCCAGCGTTACTCTGCATGTTTTTTGCATTAACCCTTTTGCTCCTTTCCCCCTAACCAGCTGGGATACTGTTGTCTGTTACCTATATGGATGCTGCTCAGTTCCCGGCTCTGCTGCGTACCCGTACTTGCGTGAGTGCTCCGCTGCTTTGCATGACCGCCCGCATGTGCGGTTCCTGACTTGCTGTGAAGGCCGTCCGTAGCTTGCAAAGTCCTCTGCAGTGGTGCATGACTTACTACGTGTTTGGCAGCAGCCATTGTTGGGTTCCCTCTGTGTTGTGCTGTCTGGCTCTGCATAGGGGTGCGGCCCACACCTGTCCTGCTTTTATGTGGATTGGGTGTTTACTAGAATTACTGCTCCAGCCTATCGCTGTGAAGCAGCTCATATATAAAGTTCCCCACCCTAGTGGGCGTTGCCAGAGCTTCACATTGAATCCACACTGAATCCCTGAACCTAGCCGTATGTGGTTGTGTGTTCAGCTCCTGCTCTGAAGTTGATCAGCTCTGGAGAGCTGATTCCCTGTTCCTGCTGTGTCTTGTTCCCTGATCCTGGATCTAACCCGGTACCTGAATGTCTGAACTGTGTCTTGTGTTTCCGCCTATGCTGGGGGCTGATTACCCAGATCGCCGTTCCTGGAGGCTGTATATCCAGGCCTGTTCCTGTTGTGTCTAATTACCTGAACCCCTGATCCCGGATCTAACCCTGTACCTGAATGTCTGAACTGTGTCTTGTGTTTCCGCCTATGCTGGGGGCTGATTACTCAGATCGCTGTTCCTGGAGGCTGTATATCCAGGCCTGTTCCTGCTGTGTCTAATTACCTGAATCCCTGATCCTGGATCGCATCCTGTACCTGAATGTTGTTCCTGTGCAGTCTAACTCTGTTTCAGCCATCAGCTCCTGATTCCAGTTACCTGCCTGTTACCTCTCGGCTTGCCTGTCTGCCATCCGTCTGCAGTTCCATCCAGAAGTTCGGACATCATCTGCAGAGGTCCCCGCTCTTGCCTGCTCACCTGGGAGCGATCATCTGCCATCCGACTGCAGCTCCATCCGGAAGTTCGGACATCATCTGCAAGATCCCCGGCTCTTGCCTGCTCACCTGGGAGCGATCATCTGCCATCCGACTGCAGCCTACCTGGAGGCTCCACCATATCAGGTCGTATATACCTGCCTGTCCAGAGACTGTCTTGGTCACTTGCCGTGACAACCTGCCTGTCCAGAGACTGCCTCGGTTACTTACCATTACAACCTGCCTGCCCAGAGACTTCCTTGGTCACTTGCTGTGACAAACCTGCCTGTCCAGAACCCTGTGCCAGTGACTGTGAATCCTTGCTATATAACCTGAGTTCATCTTGGAGGAGGAGTCCGGTGTGTGCTGAGTTTCTTTTACTCTGTACTCAGCCTCGTGCAAATCCCCGGCCAGCTCCCGTTGAGCCTGGCGGGGCTTGCACCAGACCGCTGGGGTTCCTTTTCAGGTCGCTGCCAGATGTCCGTGTCCTCCCTGATGACCACTGCCTGATATCCGATGTCCGATGACCACTTCCAGATGTCCGGATCCTATCCATCTCTACCTGATGTCCGGAGCCCGCTGATCGGTACCAGATGTCCGGAGTCTGATGCCTGTGTTCCAGTCCGTGTCCCTGAGACCCAATCCGTGTTCCTGATCTTCCAGTCCGTGTTCCTGTCTGTGTTCCTGACTCCCTGTGACCCAATCCGTGTTCCTGAGGTTCCAGTCCGTGTTCCTGTCTGTGTTCCTGACTCCCTGAGATCCAATCCGTGTTCCTGATTTCCTGTCCGTGTTCCTGTGTCCCTGAGATCCAGTCCGTGTTCCTGATGTTCCGATGTCCTGCCGGTTCCTCCTTGGTCTACCCTGTGATGACGTCTGTCCTGGGTCGGTGTCTGATGTTCTCCTGCTGAGCCTGTGCTACGCCTGAGGCCTGAGAGAGAGGCCGTCCTAGTATGCCCGTGCCAGATGACCCTGGACTTCATCAACCCGTGATGACCCCGCCATCGTCTGACGTTCGTCCTGGGCCGGTGTCTGATGTTCTCCTGCTGAGCCTGTGCTA